>MU226477.1:7121409-7207587 GCA_018584345.1 Thuja plicata
CATGTTGTTAATGAGAGGAGTATTGCTTGTGGTGAAGACCCTAGTTATTCATTTTCAATTAACCTATGTATTGATCAGTGAGTGATAACTAAAGATCCACCAGAATATGGTAAGTATAAGTTAGTTTTAAACTTCATAAAAGAGTCTGATTATCTTTGGTGTATCACCTTTCCATTATGCAAGTCTAGTTAAAACCTCTTTTCCCTTTTCCCAATTTAGTTTTCAATCAGGAAGTGATATACCATATTTTATAGGAACCGGCCTAGAATCTGGAGATTCCTCTTCACTCATAGTCTACCCACAGCTAGGAGAAGTTTCCATTGTGAGGATGGAATTGTCGTGTAGCCCTAATGCCTGAGTTAGGGTGACAATTCTAAACCTGAACAGAAGTTACAAGCAAAATTAAGAGCCTACAAAGTCCTACTGGGAAGCTTAATTGAGCTTGACAAAGAAAGTGAGGATGCTTGGAGAAAAATACTCAATGTACCTAAAGAGGACACAAGCCCCAAGAGAGTATTAACACTCACCGACAAGCCTCACAATGAAGCAACACCAAGCCCAAAGCACATTCTTATAGATGATAATGAGGATGTCAATTCAATTGAATTGAACACAGAAGAAAGTAAAGAAATGTATGACATACCTCAGATTTTGTAGTCATTAGGAGACACAACAGATGTCACAATCCAAGATGTGACAATAATAGATATCACCGAATATCCCGCCGATGAAGTAAAGGCAGATGAAGATGTCACTATTACCTCCAAGAAAAACAAGGAACAAGACACAAAAATGGATGATGTACAGGTTAATATACCAGGCCAAATACTATTATTGATACAAGCTATCAATATCATCTCAGAAAAGGAAAATTCACCCGACCATGATGCAAGCATACCCAAGGATAAGGGTGAAGAGGAGCAGAAAAACACAACTAATGAACAGAATGTAATAGATGGAAAATACAAAGAAACAGATGGAGAGAAAAAAGATAAAGGTGAAGAAGAGAAGCAAGGTAATGCCACTCCAAAGGATATCAAAGGAGAAGTTGAAAATAAAGCTAAGGTTGATATGGAGATGTCTACACTCAACTAACAGGTGAATACCAAGCAACAGGTAAAAGGCACAACACCTCCAAAGGCTTCATCTAGCACATCAGACCAAGCAAATAAACTTGCTATGGTACTGCATACAGGTGACTCCACTACACTTTCGAAGAAGAAGAGGAAGAAAAAGAATAAAAATCTAGTTACATTGGATGAGATCATTGAAATACCAAACTGTGATCTGAGGACATTGGATCTAGAGTCACTTACAAAGTGTGTAGAACTTTGTCAAAGGAAAGCTATCCAAGATAAGCTTAAAAGGAGACAAAGGACACACAGGTACTAGAGACAACCAAGGAAATACTTCTACAGATTGTACCTGATACCGACATTGATAAAAATGCTTCTATAATTGATCAATTAGTCATTCTTACCGAAGGCATTACATCATAGAATGTAGATGTAGAGAAGGCAATAGAAGAACATGCAGAGCAAAAGTATCAATACAAATTAACAGAGAAAATCAACCAAGAAGTGGCTGAGAACAAGGTAAAGGTCTCTAAACTAGTCAATGAATTGGAACCAATCATTTCAAAAGCTATAACCTTAGTTCAAAAGTTATGCACAATAGAACAATTCACTAAGGAGAATAGTGAGAAGATTGCACAGATAGATGCAGATCTAAATGCTAGGTACAGGATCTTACAACCAATGACAATGCAATCAAGTTGCATTATGACAATATTATGGAAGCTAAAAGGTTGAGACTTGAGATTTTAAAGGCAGAATCAAAATTCAGAGATGAGGTAACCGAGCTTCAAGCTCTACTTCTACTGAATCTTACATTACTGCAACAACATATGACATCGGCAAAAAAATTGATTGCCACCCCAGAAATGTTTGTGAGAGAAAACATATATGATATGCATGCAAGGATCACATAGGAGATCATGACCCTTAACCACCTAAAAGAACAATGGGAGAAGCAAATGGAGGACATTCAAACATCCCATTCCCACATCTTTGACAAGTTGTAAGTATTACACCTTTGTCCTTATTATCAGAAAAAGGGGGAAATAATATGTGACAAAGAGAGAAATAATAAAGGGGGAAGTGATAAGGTGAAAAGGGGGAAATAGTATAAAGGCAAGTGTATATACATATACATATGCTATACCGACATGCGTATAGGGGGATTCATATTGACAAGGTAAAATGCATGGTGTATATACTAAACAATTTAGTTTTGCACATATCATTTTTTGATACTAATGTCAAAGGGGGAGATTGATGATCATATTTTTCCATTAGTATGCAAAGGAAAGAGTTTTTGAACCGTCGGTACATGATCACCGAAAGACATGTTTACAGTGCAACCCGACACAACAGTTAATACAGGTCACTGAAAATGCAAAGTGTGCTATCACCGACAAGACATATCACTGTGTAAACCAACAACATAATTCACAGAGGGACCTGACAGAAGTTTACAATGTAACCCGAAAAAGTAGTCAACAGTGTAAACTGATAGAGAAGACAATAGAAGAACCCGAGAGACAAGTTTACAGTGAACATCGATAGACAGACTACAGAGCAACCCGAGCACCAGTCTATCGAGAGATAGTTTTATTCTAAGAAATGTGGATCTGACTTACATGTCAGATAAAACACTTGATTTGTATATTTAGATTTAAATCATATCTTTAAAACCATTTCTTGAGGGACAAGTAAAGCCAATGTAATCATTTTAATCAGTCTAACTAATTGTAAACATGCAAACTAGGAGATCAATGTCAAGTTGTAAACCTTTGATCATAGAGTTATCATTGTAAAGTGTGAAAGTTATTTAGGTCAAAATCATTGTATAAATAGATGTGTAATCAATTAGAACAAGTTTATGTGATGATGATTGTAACCGCAGAGACATCTATGGATCATAACAGAGTTTTATGCAGAAGGACAACAAAAGATGAAATCAGTTACCAAGAACAAGAATCAAGGCTACCAAGCAGAACAAAGGTATTAATCAATCACTATAGGTGATACATCATATTGTAAACTTTAATGGATTTGTACTCAGCAGTTCTAGATTGCATATACTCAAGTCAATAAGTATTTTTTACTACATTCTAACAAGTGTAGCAAATAGAAGAAATCCTTTGAGAAGGTGGATTTAACAATCCTTTTGTAAATCTCTTAACCGAGTGCACACTAAACAGTGTTGCTAAAGCTCTTAACAGAGTAGACCTTACCCAGTCTAAACATGTTACTCCTAACAGGGTAAGATCATCAGAAGTGATCAAACTTGTAAGCCTTAACCAACCCCTTCCATTCTGCAGATAGTGAAGTTTTGTGGGTTTCATCCCCACCGCAATTTTTACCTTCTAACAAGGGTTTTCCGCGTTACCAAATCTTGTGTCATGTGTCATTACATTTCATGAATGTTTACATGCATAAGTTTATGAATTGATATTACATACACAAAGATAGAATATCACATATGGTCGGTAATGCAAGGAATTGATTACTAAAGGATTAAGGTCAATTGATAAAAAAATTTAAGGGTACTGATTCACCCCTCCCCTCTCAGCACACACCATTCCATTATTCCAACAACAAGCAATGGTTGAGAACGGTAGGTCATGTGGGTCTCATACACAAGTAACTACATCCCCGCCTCATACCATAAAATCACATTATACACGAAGTAAAAGCATACATATGATCCATATGCATATAAATATGGTGTCAGTATTTTCAGTAATCCATAACCATAAATATAATCATAACATGCGATAAACATAATGAAACTGATCATAAGTCTAATTGTAACAATATCGAATCATGCAAAATCTATAGTTCTTACTAACTGAAATCTAGTGAAAAGTCATACAATATCAACTACAAATAGAAACTAGAGTAGTCGATGCACACGTGCAAGTGGCCAAAAGAGTTTAACAAAATAAAATAAAAGCTACTAAAGGGTGGGCACTACAGTTCGGTCCAATCCTTTATATGCACATGCACCCCATCAACAATTGTAATCGCATGCAGCTCCTTCATTTGTAATCGCAGAGCTTCCATAGATTGGTATGGGCGAGTGGGGATTCAAACACAAGATCACTTTGTTGTAAGGGCTTGCGAAAATCGTGGCACTACGAGATGAACCCCAACATATATTTAATTTATTACTCCCTATTAGATTTGATTGATCTAAACTTATTATATTTGATTTATTATATTAATCTAAATTTTAGAAAAACAAACTGTTAAAAAATAATTAGCCGATAGGCTATTATAAGTGGGGATTTCACTTGAAACCTGTCCAACGCTGAAAAACTGCTTACCATTTGACACTCAAAACTGCTTGCCCGTTAATGCTTTATCTGACAGTTGTTATGATGAGTTGTGATATTCAAATCAAATCAAATCTTAGACCAAATCAAACTTTAACTTGCAATCAATATTTTATTGTAAAAATCTTATCTCCAAATAAAAAATCGAAATTTGTTAGATTTACTGTGGCATGCTATAAATAGATGGAAGTAGTGTTCATCTTAAATATTTGTTTTTCCTATTCCTCTGCTTGCTTTCTGCATTGCTTCTGTCTATATGTCTAGTTGCATTCCATACTCTCCCTCTCTTGCTCTATGCCATTTCTTATTTTGGTGATATCTCTCACCATTGCCATCCGTCTATGCAAGGGAGTTGAGTCATTCTCCTCCCTTGTCTCCTACGCTACCCTTCTTTTCCCAACTGCAATACTATGGGGGTTGTATTGCGTTCCCACTTGCTTTCATTTTCTTTCCTGTGGTTTTAGGCCCCTTCTCTCTCATCAATGTCTTTGGGGGTGTTTTATCTCCCCATGACTTCTTTTCTATTCTCCTTTGTCACCCAGTTTCTTGATAAATAATGCATTAGGTGTTTCTTGGTTGTTGGCCAAGGTTGTGGTTCACACCAATCAAATGCATTTTCTTATTTGTGCAGGCTACATTTATGGATTTTTTCCAAATCCATTTGCTGATACACGATCTTAAAATTGCTCAAATGTTCGGTGGGTGGTCGTATGGTCGAATCCCATCAAGTTAAAATATAATCCAAGCTTATTATAATCTCTAAGAGAAGGCCTTGTTTGGACGACAGATCTGTTAAACTAATTACACAAATTCGGCTACTTAAACATGAAATTCAATGTATTCATTGGGTTCCTAAACTTTTTAAAAAAAGACAAATCTTGTTTGAATTTTCCATGAATACAACCATGAGATAAGAAGCACTATGCCTGCCACATCACTGTCAGATGAATAAGGTCGCGTCTAATCAGTCTACTGGGTGCCAGCTCAAGATAGATTTCTCGTTGGTCATACCAATTAGAACACAATGCATTTAATCTGACAAGGCATTGAAAGTGGGGAATAAAGGAGTTGATCACTTTATGTGGCAACATCGTGCTTTCGGCTCACAACATAATTAATTTTTTTGACATGGAATCTAAAAAAATGGTAGGAAGCTTTGAGATTGTCTCTGCTAAAGGCGCTTTCTATTATAGGTCATTCTTGGTGCTTTCATGGAGGGACGAGGGGCTCTCAAGCATTATAAAGGCAACTTTTGTTCACTTTTTAGTTGTTTGTGGGAAGTTATTGACATTGGGTACCAAGCATAAGAGCAGATTTTTCAAAAAAAAATATTTTTTATTTTTTTTTTCAATATTGGAAGGAACAAGACAACTTTTTAAATGATTTAACTTTAATAAAGTATATAGGAAATAATATAGCCAATAGGCTATTACAAGTGGGGATCTCACCCCTAACATGTCTGTTCAAAGCCCTAACCACTTGCTAGTTTTCACGCATGTTGCAAATTGCTCATTGAGCAATAAATGAGGATCTCAGTTGTTTAAAAAATTTGATTTTGTTTGATCTCTGTATATTTCAGAGGTGGCAACTATGCAATTTGTATTTGATTGTTCTAGAAACAACATCAGATCACATTAATCATTTTTTGGGATATTTCAAGATCTCCCCTTGATTTTCATTGCCAATTGTACTACTGATGAAGCTTTTCACCGCCTATAGTAGTTTGTATGCATGGCATTTTGACGAATTGCTTGAAGTTCTCCCTCTACAATTGTCTTTAATCTATCATTCTCTACCAAGTACATTGGCAAACCTCATCTGTCTGTTTCTGCTTAGTCTATGCTTTCCAGTGAGGTGGGTTCCCACCTTTACTGTATAATTCATTTGTTATTATCACTTTGTTGCTTACCAAAATCTTCTTGCAATTTTCTTGTTACAACTTTACTAAATATCATATTACTTACAACTAGTAATGCAACCTAGGGTGCAAAGGTATCTCTTCAATTTCTATCAATTAGAATTCTCCTTAACTCGGTGATGCTTTGAGCTACCTAGGGTTTACTGTGTTTAGGAGCTATAGCTTAAATGCCTACTTCTCATGTTGTCTATTAAAGCTAAATGCAAAATATCTTGGAATAAATTACAACTTTTGTAGGGTATCCCAAAAAGACCCCCATTTTTGAAACTCTATATTTGTAGGGAACAACCCATCCTTGTAAAACTACTTTTACACTGTGCCCTGGTTTGTAAAAGAAGTTTTAAAATAGTTTGTAAAAAACTCTCAACTGTTGTATAAAGTTAGGTAATGCATTCTTTGATTTTCATTTTGAAAGCACACAAAATATATGAAATCGAGCGTATGAGGATCCTTTATGTCAACTCTGATTAGAATATGTGACCTATATTGTTTAAGGAAAATTTAGTTGTGGTCTAGTATAGTTGTTTATATTGATACCCAAAATCTTTAAAATGTAATATCTAAGAATTTTTATGTCAGTGAGATTAAAGATAAGGCTATAGAATAGCAGATCATGTCTTTGTAGCTTTTAAATCTATAAAATGATTGCTGAGAAATTTCATGATTGAAGTCCAGCAAATAGCTATTTGACTTCTTATTTATTTCCCTCTTTTAGTTTTGACATTTTTATGTCCTATTCACGGAGAGAATAGTTTGGGAGTGTAGGTTTTTTATTTCTTTTTCTTTTCTAAGGAAATTGTCATGTGTTCAATCTACAAGAACCCAAAATGGTGCCAATGCCAAGGGAATAATGAACAATGTTTCTGGTAACATTTTAGATCAAAAAAATGTGTTAATGTATTTCCCTCTCCTAAGTTGTCATGTTGTTGCACCAGACAACATCATGCATAAACCTTGCATCACTACGTTAGAATCTACGTAATATGGAGATCTTTTGGATTTGAATCATCTATTTTGGGAGCCCAATGATTCATTTGAAGATCCTTTTGGCATCAACAAGTAATTTCTATAGGTACAACGTCCAATTAAAAAACAAAACCACTCTGGATAATGTATGATGGTGTATTTTCTTATGTGTGGAGATTTGTTTATAATTGAGTGGTTTCCCCTTCTTCTCTTGTCGATGTAGTCATAGTTTGGTGTTGTGTGTGTTTATTGACTATTTTTTCTTTACATTTTTTTTATAATTGTCTAATGGCATATTGCATCAATAGATGATGAGTTCCCCACTTTCTTGAGCTCCCAAGTTATCCAACCCTATCCTCCTTGAACAAAGCCTACATTTTAATAGTCTCTAAAGTGTCTGCATATTTACAATTACACTCAAGAATAAACTACTTCTTTGATTTCATTGTTATTCAAAAGATACAATCTCTTTCTTCTCATTTTTCTTCAGAACTATATCTTTTCATTTCTCTTCTAGTACCAACTGTTGTCTTTCTAAATAATTCATAGCACTTCTACTTCTTAGTTCAATAGATTTGTGAGTCCTCGATTTTACATAGTCTACTTTATGGAAAAACCTACTTAAGAAGAAAGTTCCTTATTAGAAAAATATTAGATGTGTATAAACCAAGAAAAGACATTAGATGTGCTAGGTTTGAATTAAGATACATGAGCTTCCTTTATTTTCTTATTTTCCTAGGTAGTGAGACATATTATGTTAAATAAGAAATTCAACAAGTTTATCAAAAGTAGTATGTATAATTATATCAAAAACTTTAAGCATCTAAGCACATTTCCTTAAAGAATTAGAAGCCCTTTCTTAACAATGGCAACTATTAATCAATAATTATCCAAAACTCTCCCTAGTATATTCTAAGGAAATATTTTGAAGTCTTGAAATGTGTCTCCCATTTACCGACCATCTTCTTAAGACAAAGTAAACAACTGTGATATGATATCTAAAGTAGAATAACTTTCATCAAGAACCTTTTTCCTGGCATTACTCTAGCACAACACAAATGAAAGTGATATTTTCCTTATCTTTTTTACACACAATAATTCATTTCCTATTCTATTTTCTTTAACAACATCCTATGGTTTATTTAAATATTCAATGTTGTAATATTTGTTTGCTTTTATATTTTGATTAATTTTGTAATGCTTAATATTTTATGGAATGTTTTCCTTTAAGAATGACAAATAGTGTTAATCCTAGAGACAATACTGAGATGGAAAGTAGTTATACCCTCCTTTATCAAGTAAGTCAGTCAACTCCATCAACCAATTGGAATGGTTTAGCTCCAAATAGTATTCCAACTTTTACAAGTAATATTTCACTAAGTTGTCTTGACATAATACAAGAGGCAACGGAAACTATTTCAGCTATACGAGGCGTGTAGGACTATGATGTTATGATGATGGAAGAGAAACTACATGATTTTCACACAACTTGTGAAAAACTCACGAGTTTTTGCACCTTCTTGTGTGAGATGCACATAGATGAGTACTATGGCCAAGGTGGTGTTCCTTGAATGAAAGTTGTTTTCTAGAGTTACTTGAATACTATGTAGTTGACTTAGTTTAAACCTATGCATATATAATATACAACAATATAGTGGAACTATGTCAGTTGCTAGCTATGCACCTTTTTTGTGCTTTTTGCAAGCATTGCACACCGATGAGAACTATGCTTGAAAGAAACGCTCGTCATGATAAAGTTTTCTTTTAAACTACCTCAAGAATGTGTAATTAAGACTTACTTCAAAATTGTGTATATAATGTATATACTACTATAGTGTTATTTTGGTCATTGCGCTCTATGTGTGGTTCTAATTGCAATTTCTAACTTTACGTATATTAAATGGTAAAAATTAATTTTCCCGCCTTCAAATTGATATTTTGTGCTTACAAGTTAATAGACTTACTATTGATAGTCACAATTAAGATTATTGTTTTCTCAATGCACATCTTCGATTCTTAAAAAATTCTTAATGAGAACTCACATAAGAAGAAACAGTTACAGGGGCAGAGCAAATTTGGCTCTTTAGTTTGTATAGTGTGTGGCAGGTAATAATGGTGTTATTCATTTCATAGTTGTTCAAAATGTCAAAACATTTTTTATCTCCTAAAGCTTCCACTCGCATTTTTATTTTTTATGTACTTTATTGGATTTTGCAATTATTATTTAACTAGTTTAGCACAAAGTTTGCCCATTTAAATACTACAGTAATTGTATGGTTGACGCTTTACAAATTTAGCATCAAGTATAAGCTCAAATATATGCTCATGGAGAGATATGTAGAAAACTTTTCATTGATCCTGCCCTGCCTCTTTATCTTATTGTAGAATTTTATCGTACTATAGTTACATTACAACTATTATTTTTTGTTAAAATACTATTTGTTCATAAATAAAAATAAATGCAACTTTCATGAACCTCAACAATGGCAAAAGACTCCCTGGTTTCTTTTTATCGTGTTGCTGAAAATTATACATGAAAGTTTTAATTTCTGTTGTTAAAGATAAATATAGAGAGTTGAAAAGGATACAGTGAAGTTTTTACTTTTGCTGAAACTTATACTGTTAGAAAAGAAAATATAGAGGGCTTAAAATGATATAGGGAAACTTTTATTTGTACTGTAAAAAAAAAATAGAAGAAAGGCGTGATGTAATCTTTTGTTTAGCTTTGTGAATGAATGAAAGAATTCAAGTTTGATGCTAGAAAAGAAGCATACAGATCTAATTTTCAGTTAGCCATACAAAATTAGTAGCTTGCCAAAAATGGTGGTATTTATCTTCAAGAGAGGAAGAGTGATTGCCTTTTATGATAAAAACATATATAAGAATAAGTCAAAAAAATAAAAGAGGAATGTTGTAGTACAACAATTTGCTAGAGATGTGTAAGTAAGAAAAATAGATCTTCCCCTTAAATAGAACTGTCATCCCATCGGACAAATGGGTCAAAAGGTTTTTGAGTTTCAATTCATTAATGCACTTTTATACCATTGCTCTATTCTATACTATATGAATTTTCGACACAATAATGCACACAAATAACCATATACATTCAATTTATAAAAAATTATAAGTAGTTTCATAGGGGCATACCCCAAGCACCTCCTTCGAGTGCAACTGCTAGTGTAAATACTATCGGGATTACGTGTTTGACACTAATCGCCTAATTGCTATCATTGTTCCTCTCACCATGAATAATTATGCCCGGAGCAAAATGAATTAGCAAATAGCCTATATACTTCCGCCACTAATACCATCGCGGGTACTTGAAGAATTGCCAAATGTAAACCCCAGTACTAACACATTCCAAAATCCCTACCTGGAGACCTACTTAGATCCATATCTGCTCGGTATATTTCAGAACCAGAGCTATATAGTTGCAGAAAAAAAACATCACTAGTGTAATCTTTCTTCATTCTGCCCACTTTCAATCTTGCGTTTTCCAGGTCCCGATTTGGACAACATTAGAGAGGTTACAGGCGATCTAAAATGGTATCTTTCTTCAATCCTTTCTCTCACACTTCAATTCCGTGATTTTCTGTTACACTTATCATGAATCATCTCTGCATATATGCCTTTTATCTAAACGTCAATCTTCCTTTGACTAGGAAGCTCAAGCAATAGAAATATTTTTTCTATCAACGTGAGCTCAATTTTGATGTTAATACTTTTGTATTTAGGTTCAAATTCCTGTGATTGTCTATACAGGTTTAGAACCCAAAATTTGCTAATGGTCTAAATCATTTACCTGTTTATGGGTCATGACCGTAACCGTTTATATGCACATGGGATATGATCTAGAACATATGTGAGCATACTGATTTCGAAATAATTGTTTCTGCATTTTGATGATGATCTAAACAATTTGTATGTATAGTGGTTATGGCCTAAATCGTTTATCTGTCTGTTGGTCATCAAATAAATTTGTTATTTCTATATTGGTTTATGATTTCTAAGCTGTTGCCAATTGGGTTTATGTTTTTTAAGCTATTTCCGCATTGGGGTTAATTGATCTTTATCTATTATTCGGTTTTCAGGTGGTCTTGGCAGCTTCTATTATCACCAAGTCGGGCAAAGGTTTGCAAGATCTTTCGATTTATGCTGAGTTCCCTATTCAATGAATTTTTGGATTTTATTTGCGCTGTTATATTGAATCATTGATTTTTATGGGTATATGGTATTATTTGATTTTCTGGGATATGCAGCCTTGGTTTCCAGGCAGTTTGTTGATATGACAAGAGTTAGGATTGAAGGGCTGCTAGCTGCCTTCCCTAAGTTGGTGGGAATTGGGAAACAGCATACCTATGTTGAAACAGAAAATGTTCGCTATGTATACCAGCCAATGGAATCGTTGTATTTGTTGCTCATCACCACCAAGCAGAGCAATATTCTCGAAGATTTAGACACTTTACGGCTTCTATCCAAATTGGTATGTCAATTGTTTATATGGATACTGTTTTCAGAGAGATAAACCCTTATTTGATTTATTTCCTAGTTTCTTTGTTCTGTTTGTGAAGCTTCTCTCTTATTTCTGGCTGTTCTTGTGGACTGTTACTCCTTACCATTTACTAGCATCCAGTTGACCTACTTTGGTCGTCTGTAGGCATGAATATAATTTCAATTTCAAGTTCACTTTTGCTGGACATGCCAGGATTATGGCATCATGTGAAACACAAATAATAGGCAAATGGTATGTATGTGAAGCTTAGTATGATGGACTTTGTCAGCAAATCCAGTTTAGACTTTACATTATGGTGGCCATGGCATGCATTTTTTTCATAAAACTTCATCATTTGGAGTCGCCCAGGTCCTGTTGCTTTCAAATTACATTTACCCATATTGGTGATTTGCTTTTGTTCACTGGTGTCAATCATTAAAAAATTTGCCTCTACAGGATAAGCATATACATATGCCGTGCCTTAGCACAATGACTGTGATAATCTTGTGGAAGGAAACGTGAATGCCACAAGTTAATGCAGCTCTTTCTGATCAGTTGTTTCACTTGCATCAACCAGTCCATTGGCGACAGTTAAGCTTATGTGGATTTTCATAAAATGATGGCAAGATGTATAATATACACATTGCATGTCCTAAGAAAGATCTACCTCAACCCCGAGTTCAATTTTTTATGTCAAATTGGAAGTTAATTAATAAATTAATCGGAGTTCCATTTTAAAATATCTCAATAAATTTGACATATGATCGTCGCAAAAGCTTTGACCACGATTTCTTACTCAATTAACAAGGCATCAAACCAGATGTCTATGAATTGAGGGCTAATCTAGTTGTTTAGACTTTCATCATGAACTTCTTGGCTCTTGTTAAACATTTGTATCCCTGAAGAAACAATAGTGCTATTTTTGCACTCACACATTGAATTTGGGGAGTGATGATGCCAATTTTGTCAGGAACTCTGCTGACTGCATGTGCCTGTATGAGTTCAATTTTGGAGATATAGGTTGTTCCAAAAAATTCATATGAAGGAAATTTCTTGTTCGGTAGTCATGCTTTTATTCTGTCTTGCTTCAGGTTCCTGAGTACTCTCCTGGACTAGATGAAGAAGGAATCTGCAAAATGGCATTTGAGATTATCTTTGCTTTTGATGAAGCTATCTCACTTGGGCATAATGAGGGTGTCACTATCGCACAAGTTAAGCAATACTGTGAGATGGAGTCTCATGAGGAGCGACTTCACAAATTGATCATGCAAAGCAAAATAAACGAGACAAAGGATGTTATGAAGCGAAAAGCAAGCGAGATTGATAAGATCAAGGTACTGTACAGATATTGTCTTCTTCATGTACCAGGAATGTTCAGGGATTGTCAAATGGAGGCTTCTTCAGTTCACTTAGTATGTTGTTTCTTGTGATGCAGATTGAAAAGAACAGATCTGAAAAAGGAGGCTTGAAGTCCTTACAATCATCAAGTGCATCATCCAGACTTGATGTTGGGTTTGGTGACATGAGCATTTCTAGTGGAGGTGGCTTTGGGAGCAATTCTAGTTTTGCGGCAAGTTTGGATTTAGATTCATATTCGAGTAAACCTAAAGGTCATTAATTGCAAATGTTAGGAGAATTCCGTGTCAATATTGGCTGTGAGACAATCATGACCTTTCTAATAATGGTGTTGACCTTCTTAACCTGTTTTTTAACAACCATTTTGTGAACAATTTTGTGTGATTTAGGAAGAGTGCCTGCACCTGCCACTGCTCCTCCTAAAGGTATGGGTATGCAACTTGGAAAGACACAGAAAGCAAATCAATTTTTGGAATCTTTGAAAGCAGAAGGAGAGATGATTGTAGAGGATGTGCAACCCATTGCTGGGCAATCTAAAGCATCTGCTCCAATAGCAACAGACCCCATCACAATAGCTATAGAAGAAAAGCTCAATGTAGTTCTCAAGCGTGATGGTGGGGTAAATAACTTAGAGGTTCAGGGCAATTTTGCCCTTCAAATTCTGAAGAAGGAAGATGGATTCGTCCAGATACAGGTAAAGTGTAGTTTTGCAAATTTTGTTGAAAACTTCTAGCTCCAGTATGTTTTCCCATATACTTGTTTGTGATCTCCTTGTGTACTTCTAGGGTTGTGCTTTGTGAAATAAGGTCTCTTTGTTGACATATGTAGCTATAAGTCAAATTTTCTACATTGCCAGATTGAGACAGGTTCAAATGAAGGATTCCAATTTAAGACACATCCAAACATCAACAAAGATCTATTTTTAAGGGAGAACATCTTGGGTCTCAAGGATTCTAGCAAGCCATTCCCTGCAGGTCAAATGGGTGATTCGTTGGGTGTGGGCTTGGTTAAATGGAGAATGCAAAGTGCCCAAGAGTTTTTGGTTCCTTTAAGCAGTAAGTTTGCACCCTTTGTTCATAGAATTCTATGGTAACTTCTGTGAATTAGAGATGCTATCATTCATAAATACCAATACTTCTCATATGATATTTGTCACATTATCACATGGAATACAGTTATCATCACCATCAAGTGAAGGATCTATGGATTTATATGACATTGTTATACATGTACCTGTAACATATATACAACTAGATTATCAAAGTAGTTAAAATATCTTTCAAAAAGTAGAATTAGTGAATTGTTACATTCCTAGAATCAAGATGCCATAAAACCACGGATGATAGTGGCTGAACATACACCCACATTTCAATATTACATGCTGTCGAACTTGCTTTGGGATATGTTTTGCAGTCAATTGCTGGCCCTCTGTTTCTGGCGGAGAAACTTATGTTAACATTGAATATGAAGCATCAGAGGCCTTTGACCTACAAAATGTTTTGATTTCAATACCTTTGCCCGCACTTCGGGATCCTCCGACTGTCAATCAAGTTGATGGGGACTGGAGGTTATTTCTTAACTTTTTGAGTGAAATGCCTGACATTTTGCAGTTACAGTTCTTCCTTGACAGTTGCAATGATTTTTATGTTGGGTCTCAATATTTATAAACATGGCAGGGAAACTTCCCCAACTATGCATGGATTATATAAATATAAATATAACATTCGTCTCTGACATGCAGGTATGACTCAAGGAAATCTGTATTAGAGTGGTCTATATTTCTCATAGATTCCACGAATCGCAGGTGAGCATGCAAAACTCCAATTGATTTTTATGTTTGTTTAATTTAGGACATTGTGTTAAGCAATCACCCTGTATGCTTTCTTACTTGCCGCATCTGGTACATTTTTCTCTAGTGGTTTTTTTATTACACTTATCTTTTCCTTTCTAGTGGCTCGATGGAATTTCTCGTGCCTCCGGCAGACCCATCATTATTTTTCCCTATAGATGTGAGATTTATTGCAGCCAAGACCTTTTGTGATATCAAGGTAAATGAGGGAAATACAAAGTTCTTGTTTGCATTTCACCTGAGTAATATCTGCTTAATTGTTTTCGTCATTATGTGGCTACAGGTTGGTAGTGTGCTACCGGTTAATGGTGGAAGTCCATTAAAATTCACTAGTCGAACACAGTTGGTCACAGAGAATTACCAAGTTATCTGATCTTTTGTTTTCGGAGTTATAGCGAGTATTCCACTGAATGGTATAAATTAAAGGCAGGCACTTCAATGACACTGTCTGATTAACCGAGCATCCTATCTCTTACTCCACCTTATCTGAGGACAGGAATAAATTTTTTGTCTATCGCATTGTTGACAGGCACTGTTTCATGCTAGTTGGTATTGTATCTTTTCAAATGCTTTCTAGGTTGCTTTTCAGAATGTAACTCTTTGTAAGATAACTCTGTTACACTCTCAGGTACTTTGGTTGTGACTTGCAATTTGTATTTGGAATTTTAGAAGCTCACGTCTCAAGTTCTGAGTTATCTTGGTATCTGTATTTCCTTGGTTGAGCATCTCTCTGAAACTGCATCTTAAATATCCCTGTGTACATTCTTCTTAGCACTGTACTAGGAGTTTTAGAGTGATATAAATGCAGCAGAATCATTTAGTGCAGCTGGTTTTTTTCTCTGAATGTAATGTGGCTAATTTGCTCATATTTCATTAGAGAGGAGATTTTTTCATTCTCTTTTCACAATGAAATCTGATTTGCATGTTAATGTTAGTAATCTACCTACATGTTGGTAGCAAGCCCATTGGTGAATGTCATTTGCAGCGGTAAGATACCAGTTTAATTTGGTGATCTGTATAAGTTAGAGCTTCTTGGATTGGGGAACCATTTCCAACATTGTTCTTAATTGTTAACACTTGACATAGAATTTGTTGGCATTCTCATAGTTTTAAGGGGACAACACCTTGCTCCTAGATCCATAACATTTGTACCTGATGTCCATATTGTGAGGTAGCTAAAATATACATGCTATTGCACTAGGCATTTGATTTTTAAACAAATTGGGAGATTACCCATGGCATGAGCATGTCTACTGTTTCAGAAAACTCACAACATCTGCCATCCCAGTGTCTGAACTTAGAGTGTTTCAGAATTTAGGGCTTCATGTCATCTCTGCTAGATACTTATTTGTAAGATCAAGCTGATCAACTTCTGATAAAAGTGAAATACATATGCTGTTGCATTATGGGTTTGATTTTTTATCAAAACAATTGGTAAATTACTAATTGCACAAGTAAATCCACCTATTTCAGAAAACTCAAGCATCCATCATCCAGGGAATTGAATGTCAGTGTTTTTGTTTAAAATCAGCAACCTAACAAGGGGCCTGACCCTTACATAACCATAGCCCAAAGGCGTCAAAGAGAACAACAGCACAAAAGCAAGGGTGCTTGCTTTTACAAAAAACAGCACACAAACAGTAAAAGTGCTGGCCAAACCAAAATTCCGTCAAAGAGAACATCACAAAAGCGGGGGTGCTGGCTTTTACAATAACAGCACACAACATTAAAGGTGCTGGCAAAGCCAAAGTACAAAATATAAACAGCAATATAGCACAAAGGCTAGTAGCCCTCCTCAAGAGTGGGAGGGCAGCTCACTCACCACATGTGGCGAAAAATGTGAATTTGAAAAACTATTTTTCCTGCGCTGTCGGACAACTGTCTAGGCAATACTGTCCTTAGGATCCCCACCACAAGGGGGAGTGGCTAATGAAACTCCAATTGGATAACTGTCAGCACCAGGGTCGGAGTGCTGAGAAAGCTGTATATTGTCAGTTGGAGAATGGAGCAGAGCAGGAGCAGCAGGCGAAGAAGGATCCTCACGGCCAAAGGGGGCCACACCAGTAGTAGCAGGAGTGGTATTCTCATGGTTTAAAACAAGAGCACCCAGATTTGCAGCGGGAGCACCACTTAGACTTGCAACAAGAGATTCCTCCTCATTGTTAGCCTGTGATTCATTGTCAGAAGAAGAATCAAAAGGTGGGACAATCAAATGTTATTTGCCAGCGTCTTTCCACTAAGTGGTCATGCCTTTACGCCACAGGAGAGAACAATTAGTTGCCAAGTGCCTAGTAGAGAAACATCGACGACATCGAAATGGGTTGCCCTCATAATCCACCGCTTGAGTCCATGGCCTATCCCCTACCATAGGAACCACATCACCATGGAGAGGTGAGGAGATATCAACGTCCACCAAAATACATGCAAATGTAGAGAGACCCATAACAGTTGTAGTATCATCCACCTTTATGAAGTGGCCAATAGAATTGTCAATGGCCTCAAAACAAGAATTCTCCCAAAAGTGAAGGGGGAGATTGGGTAGCCGTACCCACACTGGACGCACACTGACTGGTTCAAAAAGAGGATTAAAGGAAATTGTGTAGGGTTTGGCCGAGAGAGAGTGATTCCCCCAATCCCGTTCTCCAAAAGAAGTAAAAGGAGCAACAGAAACCCCCTTTGCACAGGGGCAAAGCTCAATTTTACTAAAGACCAAGGGTCTTCATGAATCCATTACTTGGAAGATCTAGAAGACAGGGCCAAAACCCCGTGAATCTGCAAACCAACCCGTAGTGTTGGTAGAAATCCACATCTTGACCACACGCCACCATAGAGGATGTCTTGGTACAAGGAATAGGTCAAGCTTTCTCCTTTGAAGGTGCTGATTTGGCAACATGAGCAAAACTCTGTCCACCAACAACAGTATACCATAACCAGGTCTCTGAAAAGGGTTCCCAGTAGACACCATTCTACTGGAAGCCCTACCCTTAGCATTGTCAGGAATACCCCCCACCAAAAGTGGGGTAGCACCCACAACACCTAACCCAACAAGCCTCGAGGTAGGAGGAGTTGGACCCGCAAACTTTAAACTTGGGGCGACAGAGGAAACAACACCTCCAACACACCCAATAATAACCCCATCGGCAGTGAAGTAGAGGTGATTGGGCCAGTGGCAGAAGGGGCAAAATATACACACTGTCCACAAGGAGCGACAACATATGTGGCATGGGAGTCATCCACAGCTGCAAGAACCCCCAACGCACACACCTGAAAGACACAGGCGACGGGAGATGGAGTTGTTGTGTCATTCGAACCTGCAGGTGAAAGAGTCGTTGAAGCATTTGAATGTACTTTCAGAAATTTTGCAATTTTTCTCACCTAAACCAATGTTAATTGAATGTCATTGTTATCTTAATGTGAAGATCAAGGTTTTACAAGTATGGGCATCATACACGTTCTTGTCGTTGAGAAAGAGCTTAATTTATCCCCTGTGAATGCTTTTGGGCTTCCATTTTGAGGACTGGAATTGACCTTGTCAAGGGTATTGTAGGAGAAGCCATAACAAGTAGCAACTAAAAATGTAGAGTTGCCAAGGTCTCTGGGACTTTTACACCCAATCTTGTTTATGGATAATCCTTGAACGTTGCCCTCCTGGATTTGAATTAATAACCTTTGAACAAGTAGCAATTATCTTTATGTGTGTGTGTGTGTGTGTTTCAAGCACCCTCTAACTGATCAGTTCCAGTTGCAATTCATTTCATTTTACTTATTTGCAAAGGAAATGGAATGAATTGCAAGAGGAGACGATCAGTTGTGGGGTGCTTGAAGGTTCAATTTTTTATTTTTTAAATTTAAAAAAATAAAGAAATATTTGTTCTCTTTAGCATTTTTTTAAGTCACATGATCTTTTGGATTTTTTTCTATGATTTCATGTTTTTTCTTGTTGTCATCAATGACTCAATAGTGTGCTACAACATTTTGCTTCAACACACAATGAAGAAATTTATTGCTAGAGTGATCCTATGGGTAAGAGTTTTCTAGGAGATTTCTTGCTTTGAGGCTATTGGAAACTCTGTTGGTCGTTTCTTGAAGGTGGATGAAGCTACGACTTCATTGGGTCGCTCTACTTTTGCTTGCAGTTTGGTTGACATGGATATCTCCACACCACTTCCAAGGGATGTGGTGCTCATGGTTGGGGAGAGGCCTTGGACTCGAGTGTTGGATTATGAGGGCCTTCCCTTTCGATGTCAGCGATGCTTCTCTAGTGGGAATATGGCTACAAATTGTTCTCTTTTGCATTGTAAAGGTGTTGCTACTTGGTGGAAGGATGCAAATGATGATCATTTGATTGTTCGAGCTTCTGATTCTTTTTTTGATTCTACCTCTATGGACTCCTCGCAGGCCGACAATGAGGATGAAGCTCCTACTGCAAATATGGGCGATGCTCTTACTGCAGATTTGGGTCATGCTCCTACTGCAAATCTGGGTCATGCCCCTGCTACAAATCTGGGTCATGCCCTTGTTGTAAATCATGAGAGTACCACTCCTCCTACCGGTGCGGTCCCCTCTGGCCATGTGGACCATTCCTCGCCCTCTGCTTCTGCTCTTGCTCAAATCCAAGCTTCAGCTGCCAATGTACAATGTTCTCAGCACTCTGGTCATTGTGCTAAAAACTACCCAAATGGAGTTTCATTATGTGGGAATCTTAAGGACAGTATTGCTTAGACAGATGTCCGATGGCGCAAGAAAAATGGTTCTTCAAACTCACATTCTTCTCCACAAGCGATGTGTGAGCGGCCTTCTCACCCTTGAGGAGGGCTACTAGCCTTTGTGCTACTGTACTATTTATTTTGTGTTTTTTTAATCTTTGACAACACCTGTTATGTTGTTAATAAGTCGTTGATGGCCTGTAAAAGCCAGCGCGCCTGTCTTAGTGATGTTGTTCCCTTTGACACCTTTGGGTTGTGGTTGTGTAAGATCAACCCCCTTGTTAGGCTGCTTATTATAATAAAAAATAGTTTTCTAATTTGACGCCATTTTTGTTGTTTTGAATTGAAATAATAATATATACTTAAATAGGTCATTGGTTCTAACTTCTAACAAAGTGATTGTTAAATCTTTTTGAACACGTCAACTTCACAAAGAATTATTAATTTGAAGAGCTTGTCAGGAAATAACTGTTAAAAATTAATGCATCAACATTTTGAATTACACTCCATGATCTATCATGAGTGTGTTACATTCATTTGTTTCTCGATGTTGCATTGTGGAATGTGTTCCAAAATGTAGATGCACAAATTTAACACAGCTCTTCCTTTGCAGCATGTGTATTTTGGAGGAATGGCTCCTGGGAACATGCACATCACTGCTTATGTACTGCTGCCAGAAGGCTCATGTATGAGTTGTGTGCAGTTTGCACCCTTATTACATCTAACTTCCTAACATGCTATTTGTTTTAGTTAATATAACATACCCAAAACTTACTCCCATTAAAATACCACGAAAACTAATATTGAATTTGCCATTTTTTTCCGTTAAAAAAATTCCTAGATTGTAGATGAGTCTGAGAGATTCCACACGCCAAAACTTATTCTATCTAAGGGGGTTCCATGTGCCAAACCTTATCATCTCGAAGATGATTCTTGTTCTTGCCAATAACTAACCATTTATTTAGGAAATGTGGAAATACTTTTTTCCATTTCACCAATAGCTAAAAGTCAATTAAGTTCTGCAAATTTTTTTTCACCACTCAGAAATATCTTGACCATGTTTGGCTTCTCAAAATATGGGGCGTGTAAATCTACAAAAAGAAATTGAAACAACACGATGAAAATGTTAAATGATGTAAATGAACATTGCTTAATTCAATAAACAACATAACTATGAAGTAAGATATGGGGCTTACTGGATTGTGTTCTATTAAAGTTCGTAACTAATAACTCTTGCATTCATGGGAGAAAAAATTGACTTGCGTACTTATACCCTGCATATTTTAGGGAGAAAAGTCATAATCTGTTTCTTTTTTCATCAAAATACCAATCTTAACGTTTCTAAGGTTTATGAGCTTTTCCATCTTTTGTTTATAGAAGTAGGCAAACTTCACCGTCAAAGGCTAAAACAGGAAAACGGTCGGTGCCATGGGAAATACGAAAGGTACAAATATAATTATTTGAAAGGGCATCCAATTTTGTACTTAATTCACACTCGTAGCTGTATATTCATAAATAAGAATGGCAATCACGCGATTGTAAACTATCATTGAATTTATCAATCATGAACCAAAACCATATCTAGGAAATAAGGAATCTTATAATTGTTTTTCTATAAACAACAACAAAACAAGGGTGTTGTCCTATACACAACCACAGTCTATAGGCATCAATAAAATTGAACAACATATTGATAGCATAAATAAGGGTGTTGGCCATTACAAAGACATACCAGAAAGGCCATTTACAACACGGTCAAGAAAAGACCATAAATAGTATACTAGTAGAAAAGCTAGTAGCCCACTTCAAGGGACACTAGCAATAATGCTAGAAACCCACATCAATGGAGGGTAGACAACTCACCCACAATGTGGGGAGGAGAATGAGAACTTGAAGAATGCTTTTTTTCTACGCTTGTGGACAATTGTCTAGGCAATACTATCAATGGGATCTCAACCACAAGGGGGAGCAAGTGGTGGAACCCCCTTTGTGAGACTCCCAGTACAAGGGGCAGAGTAATGAGAAGGTTGCTTATTTTTAGCTGAATATTGGAGCAGAGATGGAGTAGCAAACAGAGAAAGGTACACACGGCTAGGGGGGCACACTAGTAGCAAGAGTGGGATTCACGGGGATTAAGGGGGCCAACTTTACAATAGGAGCATCATCCATATGGGAGTCACCAACAGCCTGTGATGCATCATTAGAGGAGAATTGGTGCAGGGCACCTCCTGCAGTTTCAGAGTTAGATTAAATTTTGTTTTGTAATAAAGGATTAGATCCCTTGTATCATCCTAATGTAATGTCGTGGTCTGCATTGTAAGGTTAAGGGTCTTAAGGTGCACTATAAACCTTGAAGTCTCCTTAAACCATTAAGACCATAGTTTCAGTTGTTTAAGTGTTATTAGTGGTTTATGTTAATTTTGGTGTTTTTTACCTTAGTCCAAGGTCCTTTTACGCTTTGAATCAATCCTAACTCTTTAGAGTCGTGTTTTGTTGTCTTTTTGCAAAAGTTGCAAAAGCTATCGAAAAGATGTAAAGTTATCAAAATGTTGCTTGAGCAACTTTTCAGAAGTTGCTCGGGACTTGTCTTTTGGTATTCCATTGGTTAAAACTCTCCTATGGGCAGTTGAATTGTTGGAATGGAGTTTTTTTGAAGCTTTAACAATTCCTTGAGAGAGAGAGAGAGAGAGAGGTGCCATGGCAAATACGAAAGGTACAAATATAATTATTTGAAAGGGCATCCAATTTTGTACTTAATTCACACTCGTAGTTGTATATTCATAAATAAGAATGGCAATCACACGATTGTAAACTATCATTGAATTTATCAATCATGAACCAAAACCCTACCTAGGAAATAAGGAATCCTATAATTGTTTTTGTATAAATAACAACAAAACAAGGGTGTTGTCCTATACACAACCACAGTCTATAGGCATCAATAGAGATGAACAACATATTGATAGCATAAATAAGGGTGTTGGCCATTACAAAGACATACTAGAAAGGCCATTTACAACACGGTCAAGAAAAGACCATAAATAGTATACTAGTAGAAAAGCTAGTAGCCCACTTCAAGGGACACTAGCAGTAATGCTAGAAACCCACATCAAGAGAGGGTAGACAACTCACCCACAGTGTGGGGAGGAGAATGAGAACTTGAAGAACGCTTTTTTTCTACACTTGTGGACAACTGTCTAGGCAATACTATCAATGGGAGCTCAACCACAAGGGGGAGCAAGTGGTGGAACCCCCTTTGTGAGACTCCCAGTACAAGGGGTAGAGTAATGAGAAGGTTTCTTATTTTCAGCTGAATATTGGAGCAGAGATGGAGTGGCAAACGAAGAAAGGTCCACATGGCTAGGGGGGCACACTAGCAGCAAGAGTGGGATTCACAGGGATTAAGGGGGCCAACTTTACAACAGGAGCATCATCCATATGGGAGTCACCATCAGCCTGTGATGCATCATTAGAGGAGAATTGGTGCAGGACACCTCCTGCAGTTTCAGAGTTAGATTAAATTTTGTTTTGTAATAAAGGATTAGATCTCTCGGATCATCCTAATGTAATGTCTTGGTCTGCATTGTAAGGTTAAGGGTCTTAAGGTGCACTATAAACCTTGAAGTCTCCTTAAACCATTAAGACCATAGTTTCAGTTGTTTAAGTGTTATTAGTGGTTTATGTTAATTTTGGTATTTTTGACCTTAGTCCAAGGTCCTTTTATGCTTTGAATCAATCCTAACTCTTTAGAGTCATGTTTTGTTTTCTTTTTGCAAAAGTTGCAAAAACTGTCGAAAAGATGTAAAGTTGTCAAAATGTTGCTTGAACAACTTTTCAGAAGTTGCTCGAGACTTGTCATTTGGTATTCCATCAGTTAAAACTCTCCTATGGGCAGTTGAATTGTTGGAATGGAGTTTTTTTAAAGCTTTAACAATTCCTTGAGAGAGAGAGAGAGAGAGAGAGAGAGAATGGTCGGTGCCATGGCAAATACGAAAGGTACAAATATAATTATGTGAAAGGGCATCCAATTTTGTACTTAATTCACACTCGCAGTTGTATATTCATAAATAAGAATGGCAATCACGCGATTGTAAACTATCATTGAATTTATCAATCATGAACCAAAACCCTACCTAGGAAATAAGGAATCCTATAATTGTTTTTGTATAAACAACAACAACAAAACAAGGGTGTTGTCCTATACACAACCACAGTCTATAGACATCAATAGAGATGAACAACATATTGATAGCATAAATAAGGGTGTTGGCCATTACAAAGACATACCAGAAAAGCCATTTACAACACAGTCAAGAAAAGACCATAAATAGTATACTAGTAGAAAAGCTAGTAGCCCACTTCAAGGGACACTAGCAATAATGCTAGAAACCCACATCAAGAGAGGGTAGACAACTCACCCACAGTGTGGGGAGGAGAATAAGAACTTGAAGAACGCTTTTTTTCTACGCTTGTGGAAAACTATCTAGGCAATACTATCAATGGGATCTCAAACACAAGGGGGAGCAAGTGGTGGAACCCCCTTTGTGAGACTCCTAGTACAAGAGGCAGACTAATGAGAAGGTTGCTTATTTTCAGCTGAATATTGGAGCAGAGATGGAGTAGCAAACAGAGAAAGGTCCACACGGCTAGGGGGGCACACTAGTAGCAAGAGTGGGATTCACAGGGATTAAGGGGGCCAACTTTACAACAGGAGCATCATCCATATGGGAGTCACCATCAGCCTGTGATGCATCATTAGAGGAGAATTGGTGCAGGGCACCTCCTGCAGTTTCAGAGTTAGATTAAATTTTGTTTTGTAATAAAGGATTAGATCCCTCGGATCATCCTAATGTAATGTCTTGGTCTGCACTGTAAGGTTAAGGGTCTTAAGGTGCACTATAAACCTTGAAGTCTCCTTAAACCATTAAGACCATTGTTTCAGTTGTTTAAGTGTTATTGGTGGTTTATGTTAATTTTGGTGTTTTTGGCCTTAGTCCAAGGTCCTTTTATGCTTTGAATCAATCCTAACTCTTTAGAGTAATGTTTTGTTGTCTTTTTGCAAAAGTTGCAAAAACTGTCGAAAAGATGTAAAGTTGTCAAAATGTTGCTCGAGCAACTTTTCAGAAGTTGCTCGAGACTTGTCTTTTGGTATTCCATCGGTTAAAACTCTCCTATGGGTAGTTGAATTGTTGGAATGGAGTTTTTTTAAAGCTTTAACAATTCCTTGAGAGAGAGAGAGAGAGAGAGAGAGATTTGTATGGCTTAATGATCTTTTGAAGGAATATGAACAATTTTTTGAGCATTTTGATTGTGTACGGTAGTGTATGGATTCATTGAGCAAAACCAATGATAGAATTTTGTTATGTTGTGAGTTTACTTCCATTTGCAATTGGTTTCATTCAATTTGGTATTGATTTGAAGAAGTTAGAAGTGTTTTTGTAAAAGCAGTCCAGAAACCCTCTTATTTTGTGTCTGTGCATAAGATGGGGCCCTAGCTTGGGATTTCTCTAGTGGATCTCCACGACCACTTGGAAAATACAAGTTAGGGACATTTAGTTTAAGATTCTAAAAGCTCATGATCCTATTGTTTTGTTTGCGATTTTTAAGGTCAAGCCCTAGGCTAAATATCTCTATGTATTTAGCCAGTCAATTAAGCAAATGTGTGTGCAGATGAATGAATCGAATGATGGGACTTGGTAGGTTAGTGTTTTGGGGTATTTTGGGTTAGTAGAACACTCATGGGTGACTGCATCAACTCTGTGAACCCATATCTTTATACTTGCTTTGCAAACCATGCCTAATTTGACCAATTAGGTATGTGTGTCTTGTCGGTGTTCAGAGGTGCTGGAGTAGAGTTGGTCTCTGAGAGCTCTGGGTTTGTTGTAACTTCCAAAAGGGTACTCATATTTGCAATTTATTTACCAAGTCCATTTTCAAAGTCACAAGTTATCTTAGGGAAACCACCTAGAAAAGGCTACAAGGAATTCTAGGACAGTCTTAGATCTTGGTGTTGTGAGAGTTTGGGAATCAATTGGTTGGGTGATTCCAGGTGCCCAAGGCCTAAGTAAGGTATTTCAACCATTGGGAAAGATTGTTGAAACCACGGGTGAAGGTTCCTCTATTTTGATTCAATTTAGGGAAAAGATCCCTAAAGCACAAATTGGAGACAAGTTGAAAGCTTAATATTCAACCTATTTATAAGGTTGGCGTGAGAGGTTTTGGAAAAAGAAACCAAATTTCACATATTGAGACTTGGGCCCATCTAAGTGACTTCTTGCAGTGCAGTTTTGCATCAAGAATCATAAGTCGGGATAGTCAAATGATCATCATTAGCGTCCTTCCACCAAGTGGTAATGCCTTTACGCTGCAAGAGAGAACAATATGTTGTTAGGCGACCAATAGAGAAATATCAGCTACATCGAAATGGGAGGTCCTCATAATCCACTGATTGAGTCCATGGCATATCCCCCACCATAAGAACCACATCTCAAGGAAGAGGTGTGTAGATATCCTATAATTATTATTACTAGCAATGACACTTGATTTAGAATGACATGTTGGTAGCTACTTCCATTTAGTGGTGTAATCAGTAACTATAAAATTTGAAAGAAACACATATTTTTAACATGCACACTAACAAAAATGCATAGAACAAGGAGTTGAACTATGATGTTGGCATTACAAACTCGCAAATTGGTTCAAAGAACTAATGAAAATCAGCCTAGAATGTCATGGTTTTGATAACGAATTTGTAACTCAAGACTCGTACTCCTCATTGGACGTCAAACCTTTGGTCAAACTCCAAAATAAAATCACAAGCCCATGAGCACCTATGAACATGAAACATGCTTGCGATCATTGCCTTGAAACTACTCATAAACTAGCTAGTGAGGTGTGATATGTACATCTTGGTCCTATAGAAGAAAATGAAAGAGATCCTTAGACAAAAAAACCCTTCTAAACTATCAATGTAATGTTTGAGTCCACAAACATCTAAACCTTCCAATATTAGAAACAAACTTTTAATAAGGTATAACTAGAAGACTTTGTGTGTGATATTCACTTGTACATGTTTGATAATGATTATGTATCTCAAGACTCAAACTTGTCATCGTTTGTGAGACCTCTAGCCAAATCCCTTAAAATAAAATTGTAAGCTCATGGGCACCTCTAAACACAACGCAAACTTGGCATCATAGACTTTAAAATAACCATAAACTAGCTAGTCAGGATTTATATATGAAAGATCTTGGATCTATAGAAGAACATGCAAGGCATTCCTTGATAGAAAAACCTCTCTAAACTTCATCAATGTAAAGTTTGAGTCCGCAAACATCCAAACCTTCCAATCGTAGAAACTGTAATGAAAGAAAAATGGGTTGGGAGAGTTCACTAGAATCGATAAACAAACTAGGAACCCAATGCCCATTTTCCAATCAATACATTAGCAAGGAGAACAACCCACTAGGCTTAAGAGGACTCAAGCGTTGAATGGGTGTAAGAGTTCTCCTTCACGCTATGTGTAGAATGTGGAATGTAGAAGTGGATTAAAAGGCTAGGATGGATTTTTGAGGTGCAGAGGAAACATCATATCATATAGTCAAATTCTGGAACCATATCCGAGAATCCAACACAAAGACTAACCTATACCATAAATCTGAGCCCAAAATGTGTGACAAGTGCCACTAACTCACCCCTATATGCTAGAGTCACCCTTGTACTATCAGAAATTGATCAGGGGCTCCAAGATGTGAAGCAGATTGCTATGCTTTCCAAAATCTAGCTCTGAAGCTCCACAACCTATCACTTGCACATAGTAAAAAAGGAAATCGTTGGGAGAAAGGGGTTTGCCTCTGTCAAACTCTTGTTTATGAATTAGCCTTGAAATTTAAATGAAATTACAATATGAAAGGAAAGTAATCATGTTGTTTGTAGCAGAGCTTTGATAAATGTCCTATACCTTGGCAACACAAATGCTTCTTAAAATGTGATTACAAGTGTTGATGCAATAGCATGACTCCACAAAGACCTAAAGGACATCATAAAAGACATGCTTGCATGATGATTGCTAAATTTTCTATGAAGAGATGAATGTTTGAATATGCATGGATACTCCTTGGATACTTGATTGTTTGAGTGCTTGTTTGATCTCCTTGCCTTCTTCCTTTGATTGCTTTTTTTATTACCCAAAATGAGAGAGGTAGCATTTCTTTTACACCTCTCTAAGCTATTTTGGGGCTCAAAGGTCAAAGGAGGCCAACATAGGATATAAAAGCTTTCTCAAAATCACACTACCAATTTCCAATTCAAATTTGGGCTTAAGTTAGCATGACAATGGCAACTTTCAATGATATGGTCACAAAATTTATGACCTGCTCATCCTAGGTCACCCTTGTCGAGGCAAAAATGGATAAAATTTTAATTGGGGGTCAATTTTGATATGAGGATTCAAAAAATGTGCATAAAATTGGAGTCTAATAAGTGAAAACATGTAAGATATGTCACATATAGTAATAGGGTTTAAATACACAAAAGATAATGTTTGAATGAGATAATTAAAGGGGGCACACCTATAATTAAGGGCCCACATTAATTAATTGGAGAGAGGACTTAAATGCAGGGTAGAAGTCCTATAATGCATAGAAAAAATGGATACACACTAAAATGAGCACTACATAAGCATGGAATCAAACACACTTAAAGAATGTGTACAATTTATGACACTATATTTAGCCCCCACTTTAGTAGGGGTATGAGTCTCACCAATAAGCATAGTAAAGTAGAAGAAATAGATATGATGGAGAGGATATGAGATCATGGGAAATACTTAAAGAGATAAGACATCACTAAGTTCAAGGGAATCCCCTGAACCAAGGATCTTAACTCATGCAATCATGTGCAAGGGCACACAAAATAAAAACAAAAGACAAAATACTCAACATAGAGGGTTTAGTACCAAAAACAAAGGATCCAAATCAACTAGTTGAAGAGACCTCGGTGAACCAAATGTCTCAACCTCTAGCATCACACTCGAAATTATATTGTAAAAGCACTAGTGGTCTCATAGGAAGAGCAAGAGAACATGCCAAGGATAAGACAAGATTCCATGATCCAACCAATTAGCAAAGCTATGAGATCATGAAAAAGAGGAGAAAGAAGTCATGAATTCCGTGAGCTAAAAAAGTTATGATATGTTAGTTGATCCATGAGAGAAAGAGGGAGAAGAGTAGGAAATAGTCTAGCAAGTTGTGTTATGCTAGTTCTACTCATCCACAAGAGAGATCGATGCAAAGATGGAATTGATAGTCTAGCAAGTTGTGTTACGCTAGTTAACCCATCCAGGATAACAAAGTAAAGCATTGTTCACAAGAAAATCCGTCAAGAAAGGATCATCTTAAGGAAAACATTGTCTCCAAAGGAAATGAATTGAATAATGCACAGGGGCATAAAGTAATGCACATGGGCATAAAAATAATGCACAAGGGAATAAAAGGATAATCCTACGAAAAGCATTGTCTACTTAGGAAATCTGCTAAATAACGCATAGAGGCACAAAAGGATTTAGGAATCTGTCATATAATACACAAGGAGGCCAAATATATGCCCCCTCCTTAAGATGGAAACATAGAGCTACGATGACATCTTAAAGAAAAGCATAACAAGGATACCTCACCTTCAACACCAAGGAAATATCATTTAAGCGACAATGTATGCATAAGTGAAGCGAAAGAGGAACAACTCTTTCTAAAGCCAAGGAAAGATAATTACATAAAGATATATGTTTCAACATGTGTATAGGGATCCTTAGGAGGTAGAAATCTTTATTCAAACACATTTACCTCCAAAAGTAGTTCTTGAACAAAAATAACATCTCCGAGACCAAGAGGGGAAGGAGAACAAGAATTTACCTTTTGCCCCCCTATTGCTAGTTGGGAAAAAGGGATTTTTGATGAAGATGACACACTTTAAGCCCCCAAGAAAGGAATTTTTTCTATAATGGATATGATTTTGCAAACAAGGAAGAGGTTGTGATCAATGCTACACACTTCTTGTATAAGAAAGAATCTCCAATCAAGACAATCAATTTTGTATAAGATCACATACTAAACAAATGTCACTCCACCAAGGAAAGTGGATCCTTATAAAGAAATTGAAAATAAACCCCTTTCCCCTCAAGTATAAAGGCAAGGGAAAGGATAACACATCATGCACTTTAAGTGAAAGATTAATTATAATAAACATACACTTCCAAGAAAGGAAGAGATTGTAAATAAGGATGCCATTCTCCTGAAAAAGAGAAAGATCCTTATGTGAAATAAACAAGTCCATGCAAGGAATGACATCATGTCATAAGAGATACAAATCAACAAAGAGATAGTGGGTCCTTTAGAAGGATAAGGAAAGATAAACCTTGCCCCCCAAGCGGAAAGACAAGGAAAGAGACCTATTGTGTCGCTCTCAAGAGAATATTGTAAAGTATAGCACCATGCAAAACAAAGAGCTCCCAATTAAATAATTTATTACGATCACATGGTGTAGAGAAGCATAATGGGAAAAAGGAATGCTAATGTATGTTTTTTATATCAAGAAACTCTATAAGATTTGTTGTTAAACAAATAAAACACCGATCTACTAAAGCTTAAACAAATTGTCTAAATTCAATGCAATTAGCAAGAGAATGTTATTGTTATGATGAAAAATACAATGAAAGTTACCATTAGGAGATCTTTGAGTTTTGGAAAATGACAAAAAGGAAAATAAATTTTCATATTATACTTAAGTCTCCAAAACCCTAAGGCCAAATGATCATCTAAAGGAGCATTATGATGGGATGGAGTTGGTAAAATAATTGGTAAAGGAGTTCTTGGATTTTAGGAAGAAGGGTCAATAGGACATGAAGAGCAAAGCAAATTTTAGCTTGAGGTATAAATCCTATACCATTTCTAGCGACTTGTGTAGGAGGATCTATAGGGACATGTATACCTTGTTCACTAATGCCAAGAGCATGCCCACTATAACCTTGTTGGGAAGTAATGTCACAACCTACATTGTAATTAGCCTTTAGTTGAGAAGGAGGACTTTCATTTTGAGGTTTGTGGAAATGTATAGTATAAAGAGGAATGGAAGGATTGTTCTCTTTAGGGAGATTGAGAATCCTATCACTATTCACATCCTCTTTAGGTTGACAGAAAGAAGACAGTTTTTCATGGTCTTCATCCTTACTTAATGTAATCTTGGGAGATAAATTATTTAAGGAAATGTTGAACATCAAGATTACTGAAAATACTTTGATAAAGGGAAGAAGCTCAAGGAGAATCTACGAAAGTGCATAAAATAGCCTCCTTAAGTTCTTCCATTAAGGTAGTTTTAGGAGGAGATGATCTGAGACTCACTAAGGTGGGATTTTTAGGAGTATGATCTCTATCATAATTATCCAAGACACCTTAGGAGAAGTACTATTTTTTTTTATGGCAATACCATCTTTATATTTATTAGTTTCAACAAAGACCCTTATGAAATTAACAAATTTTGTGTATTTCATTAATAATTTTATGATAAAACTACATGAAATATGGATAAATATCTTTAAAAATGATTTGTAGGAAGGAAGAACATTGGAAATTCTCATGATGCCATAAGCAAGAGTGTCATCAAAGAATGCAAGAAATATGAAATGCACAAATGTAGTATCTACTTCGCATGATTGATAAATAGAAGTAAGAAGAAATGTAATTACATGAGAGATAACACACCAATAAAATTTAGTAGATTCCATAATGAAAATGAAAACAACCCAAATCAGATCTAATAATACAAATCAGAAGTGGAAATGTAAGGACGTCAGGTTCACCAAAATATAATGAAAGAAAAATGGGTTGTGGGAGCTCACTAGAATGGATAAACCAACGAAGAACCCAAGGCCTATTTTCTAATCAATACATTAGGAAGGAGAAAAACCTAGTAAGCTTAAGAGGACTCAAGTGCTCAACGAGTGTAAGGGTTCTCCTTCACACTGTGTGTAAAATGTAGAATAAAGAATTGTAAGATGTAGAATTGGATTAAAGAGCTAGGAGGGGTTTTCGAGATGTAGAGGAAACATCAAATCATATAGTCGGATTTTGGAACTAGATTTGAGAAGCCAACATAGAGACTGACCTATACCTAAAATTTGAGCCCAAAATATCTGATAGGGGTGATTGGACTCACTCTCGTATGTTGGAGGCTCCCTTGTATTGCTAAAATTTGATTAGGGGCCCAAGATTTGAAGTAGAATGTTACGCCTTCCAAATTTTGGATCCAAAACTCTGCCACTTGTCACCTACACACAAAAAACAAGGAAATTATTGGGAGAAACAGGTTTTCCTCAGTCAAACCCTTGTTTAGGAATTTACCTTGAAATTGAAATGAAATTGCATGAAAGGAAAGGAAGAGTTTTATCACTAGTAGAAGTTTGATAAATATCTTATATCTTGGCAACACAAATGCTTCTTGAAATAAGATCGCAAATGTATTAACACATTTTGTGTATTTCATTAAGAATTTTATGACAAAACTACATGAACTATAGATAAAAGTCTTTAAAAAATGATTTGTAAGAAGGAAGAACATTATAAATTATCATGATGTCATATGCAGGAGTGCCATGATATAGTGCAAGAAATATGAAATGCATAGATGTATTATCTACTTCATGTGATTGATAAATAGAAGTAAGAAGAAACATAATAACATGAGTGATAACACACCAATCAAATTTAGTAAATTCCATCATGAAAATGAAAGCTACCAAATCAAATCTAATAATAAAAATCACAAGTGGAAATGTAAGGATGTTGAATTCACCAAAATGTAATGAAAGAGAAATGGGTTCGGGGAGTTCACCAGAATGGATAAACAAACTAGGAACCCAATGCCTATTTTCCAATCAATACATTAGGAAGGAGAACAACCCACTAGGCTTAAGAGGACTCAAGTGCTCAATGAGTGTAAGGGTTCTCCTTCACACTATGTATGAAAAGTGGAATAAAGAAATGTAAGATGTAGAAATGGATTAAAGGGCTAGGAGGGATTCTTGAGGTGTAGAAGAAGCGACAAATCATATAGTCAAATTTTGGAGCTAGATTTGAGAAGCCAACACAGAGACTAACCTATACCTGAAATATAAGCCCAAAGTGCTTGACAAGGGTGACTGGACTCGCTCTTCTATGCTATATTCACCCTTGTACTGCTAAAATGTAATCAAGTCCCCAAGATCTTAAGTAGAATGTTACGCCTTCCAAAATCTAGATCTGAAACTTTGACACTTGTTACCTGCACACGAAAAGCAAGAAATTTTTTGGTAGAAAGGGGTTTTCCTTAGCCAAACCCCTGTTTATGAATTAACCTTGAAATTGAAATAAAATTGCATGAAAGGAAAGGAAGATTGTTGTTAGTAGCAAGAGCTTGATAAATGTCTTATACCTTGGCAACACAAATGCTTCTTGAAATGAGATTGCAAATGTTGATGCAATAGAATGACTCCACAAAGACCTAAAAGGACATCATAAAAGACATGCTTACATAATGATTTCTAGACTTTCCATGAAGGTATTAATGCTTGAATGTGTTTGAATGCTTCTTGGATGCTTGATTGTTTCAGTGCTTACTTGATCTCCTTACCTTCTTCCTTTGATTTATTTTTTGGTTACCCAAAATGGGAGAGGTGGCATTGCTTTTATACCTCTCTAGGCCATTTTGGGGCTCAAAAGTCAAAGGAGGTTGACTTAAAATATAGAATACCTCTCAAAATAAAAAATACCAATTTCCAATTCAAATTACGCTCAAATTAGCATGACAAGGTCAACTTTCAATGATAGGGTTGCAAAATTTACAATCCACTCATCCCATGTGGCCCTTGTCGAGCCAAAACCAACTCCAATTTTAATCTAGGGTCAATTTTGATATAAGGATTCCAAAAATGTGCATGAAATTGGGGTCTAATAAGTGGAAACATGTAAGATATGCCACATATGATAATAAGGCCTAAGTACAAAAAAGATAATGTTTGAATGAGATAATTAAAGGGGGCATGCCTATAATTAAGGGTCCACATTAATTAAATGGAGAGAAAGTACTTAAATGAATGATAAAAGTCCTATAATGCATAGAAGAATGTATACACACCAAAATGAGCACTACATAAGTATGGAATTGGACACACTTAAACAGTGTGTACAATTTACGACACTAAAGAAACAAACCTTTAATAAGTGAAATGAACAAGGCTTTTTGTGCTTAATATGCACTTGTACTATTCCTTGTAGACTTGAGATGCCCTATATAAATGCGTTGTCTACGTATTTGAAGTTTTTAAGGCCTACATTTGACAGTACTCACAATTTCATTTATCAAATATTAGAGGGGGGATTTTTTGAAGTTCACTTTGCTTTGGTGAGTAACCTTAGGTTTGTGGTATTTATACTCAAATTAATTAGTATATTGGGGTCTACTATTTGTATTCTCAAGGCCACAATTGCAAGGTGATACTTGGGTAATAGGGTATGTTATGAAGCTTGGTATTGATATGGATCATGAAGACACGTGTTAAGATCTATCAAGTGTTACTAGTCCTTACACCAGTTTGCAAGTTCTCCATACATGAGAAGCAAAGAAAATATAATTGGTTGGATGAGTTTACTTTTTCTATTATTTTCAAATTCATGTCTTCAAGATCTTGAACATGGATTTAATATATACTTTAACCTAGGATGCCTCTATCCTTTTCCAAAAATCTCCTTGATCTTCTAAGCTTGACAATGTTTTTTATATTAAACAACAGTAAACAAGGGTGTTGTCCCTTACACAAGCACATCCAAAAGGAATCAAAAGAGATTAGTAACAACATAAACAAGGGTGTTGGACCTAACAAAGATAGGTGGAAAATGCCATTTATAGCAAGGTGAAAAACAAACCATTAACAACGCACTAGCAAAACAACTAGTTTCCAACATCAAGAGTGTGGGTAGACAACTCACCCACAACATGGGAGGGGAATGAGAGCCTGAAGAGTTATTTTTCCTATGTCGTCAAATAGCCATCCAGGTCATACAATCTCTAGGGTCCACACTACATAGGGCAAGTGGTGGAACCCTACATGGGACTGTCAGTACAAGGGGTAGAGCACTGACAAGGTTTCACATCATTAGCCAAAGGTTGGGGAAGAGCAGGAGTAGTAGTCAATGAAGGGTTTACGTATTCAAAGGGAACCACACAAGTAGAAAGAGTTGGGATCATTAGATCTAAGGAGGCCAAATCAGTATCAGGAGCATCATCACGAGGGGAGTCATCATCGGATTGTGTAGAGTCATCAAAGGGATTAGAAGATGGGACAGTCAAATTATCATCATTAGCATCCTTCCACCAAATGGCAACACCTTTACAATGTGAGAGAGAACAATCCGTTGTCAGATGACTAGTAGAGAAGCACCAACAACATCAAAAGGGGAGGCCCTCATAGTCCAACAATTGAGTCCATGGCCTATCCCCAACCATGAGAACCACATCTCCCGGGAGAGGTGTGGAGATGTCAATCGCAACCAAAATATGAGAGAAGGTAGAGATATGTATAGCAATCATGGTATCATCCACCTTTAAAAAATTACCAATAGATTTTTTGATGGCCTCAAAACAGAAATTCCCCCAAAAATAAAGGGGCAAATTGGGAAGATGAATTGACATAGGACACACACTAAGTGGTTCAGTAAGAGGGTTAAAGGAAATTGTCCAAGTTTTGGCCAAAGGGAGTGAGTCTCCCCAGCCCAAAGATTTCTCAACACTAGATCTCGGTCATTATGAGAAGAAAAAACAACAATAAAAGACCCTTAGCTCAAGAGAAAACCTCAAGAATACGAGAAACTAGGGATCTCCAAGAATCTATCACCTAGTGATGAAGATCTAGAAGAGAAGGCCAAAAACTAGTGAATCTACAAACCAACCTACAATGTTGGAATAATTCCACATTATCTATAGCACCCAAGCCACACACCATTGCAAGGGAGGTCTTGACACATGCAAGGGGTTGATATTTATCCTTCACAGGAGCAACAACAAAAAATTTGGCGACACAAGCAAAGATTCGTCCACCAACAAAATATTAAAGTTTTGGGGGAGGAACCCCCAAATTCATAGCATCAAATCTAGTACCAGGTCTCTAAGAAGAGTTCCCATTAAGCACTACTCTTGTGAACCCCTCCCCCCCTCACTAGCAGTCTTAGGAACAACATCAAGAACCCCTGAACCACCCATCACCAAAGGTGGAATAAAGGAACCTAGTACTGGTGAAGCTTCTAGCACACCCATAAAAGAAGATGGTGGATTTGGTCAAGAACCATATAATACATTAGTCGTATACAAGGAGGTCCCTAGATGCAATCCATCACGCGCATCCAACAAACTCCTACTGGCAGTAAGCAATGTCACAAAGTTTGAACTTGCAGAGGCGGGAATAGTCATTGGATAAAATGTTGGAGTGGATGTTGGATTCATCTTTGATTTTTCTTTTAATCTTGACAATTTTGGAAATGAGAAAGGAACTTAATTAAGGTTAACTAATCTTCCAAGTCCACAAGGAACACTACACTCATAGTTACCTTATTGTAATGAGAAGGGTTTGAGCCCAACTTACATACTTACACATGCCCCTTGTTTCTATTACATCATAACACCTTGGACATGTAGATGCCCTCATTCCTAATTAAATGCACGTGGTTTGTTTAATAGAAGTGGGTAATGTTTGCTTCAAATAAAAATTCACCTCTTTTTTTTCTTTGTACATTCCTGTAATGTTATTAGTGGAGCATATTCAACCACAAGTCAAATGCACTCACTAAAGTTGAGTCTCACTAAAATGCATCCAATTTTTTATACCATGTGTAATGCAATGTGAGGAATTTAAATGTAGTACATGTTTATCTATCTTACATTGTTAATTAAACAAGAAAGCACTTGTAGGTTCTATTGGATGGCCAATCCTAATTCTTGTTGTACCATGCTCTTTTAATCACACTTTCAAACAAAGATATATATTTATGTTTCAACACGCGCACATTATTAAATGTTTTATCTTTATCCTTTAAATTTTAATTGTTATGGAGTATTCCTAGATGTCTTTCATATAATAATATTTATGGTCAAGGATAACTTTAAGAAACCCCCTCCTAGGAAAAGTGTAAAATCCTGGCGAATCTTACATTAATTTAGGGGGAAAAATTTCATGATGAAGGCGAATGTTTTTTTCCAAATTAGGAAAATAATATAAAGGCGAAGGCAAATTTTTCCCCGCCGAATGAAAATTCCATAAAATCCCGGCGAATAATACATTAATGTGGGGGAAAATATATATTGTATGACGCAAATTTTTTACTTTTGAAGTAAAAAAACTATAATATATGACGCGAATGATTTTTTTTAAGGGAAAAAAAATAAAAGTATTGGCGAATTTTATCTACTGTTTGAAAATTTATTTATTTTATTGGCTAATTTTTCGTTAATTATGGAAAAAATAAATATTTTATTGGCGATTTTCAAAGGATGGGACTCGTCATGTGGGCCAATGCCAGATAGAAATTTATTAGAGATGTAACATTGTAATTAATGCAATATCACGTCCAACGAATATCGCCTTTATTTGTTGCGAATATCACTGACCACACATGGACACATAACCTAACATCCATTGTTTTATATTGTTAAATGTATTATTCGAGATCATTTGATGATCCTAGATCAATGGCTAAAATTTAATTTCGACCAAAATTTCTTGAAGGAAATAGAGTTCTACAGGAAGTCACCGAAATGATGAGACGTATCAAGCCTTAAAACCTGCACCGTAACCATGATCATTGATTACTACTGGTTATTTATTTATGTGGACGGTGGATAGTGCAACTACAACTTATAACTTGTAACTCGATAAGAAATAAATGCCTTGTCAGTGACATTCTTTAACTGCCATCCACTCAAAACACAGATCAACGAGTACAACGACAAACGATATTTCACATGCATTTATGGGAAATATTTACATGTAGATATGAAAGATCAAGGACAATGGATTTAAATCTCTCACACACATAATGCAACTTTATGGGAAAGATTTACATTAAAGATTAAGGATAACGGATTAAATATGATTAAAGAAAGAATAATCAATTGCTAAGTATCTGTGATCACTATCAATCAAGTGGTCAGGGCTATTTATAGACAATCTGGCTTCTTTCTTCTTCATTTTTCTTTTGGTAGATTAAGAGTCAGAGTTGTCGGTGGTTGAAATTTTGCCTCTGGTTTTAAGGTTTAGGTTTTTAGGTCTGTAGGGTCATAGCTTGTCGAGAATTAAATATGGACACACCAATCCGTTTGAGATGCACATCCCCAGATGACCAGAGGTCCTTTTTGGGAAATGTCTCAGAAGAAATCCTCACTTCGTTTGTAGGGAGGTTGGTGGCGACGCTTTTATAAATTCTGTTATGTTGATGTTATTGGGTCGAGAGTTGCTTGAGAATGTTGATAGATACCACATCTACATGGACATTACGTCCCAGTTTTTTGCGTCTCTCCTCGACCTTGGAGGACAGAAGGTGGATATGTTGATGCTGCTGAGGAAGGTTTTTAACGAGAAATTCCTAGAGGACAATATCGATGTTGTTTTTGTGAAATTAGGGGTGGGGATGCCTTGGCCAAGAGATATACCCAAGCTATTGGAGCCGGGCAGAAATGTGGCCAGACAACCCTTTCTGTTGAACCTCAATGACGAGCAACTAACGTGATATAGGAAATGGACGCGGCTTGGGAGGGATTTTCTTCAGAAATGGTTTTTCCTTGATGAATTGGACAATCGGGACTACACATGGCTCTAAGAATTCTCAGAGATTATCCTCTCTGGAAAGTTCTACTCAGATGAAAGGGAAGATGAAGATCCCTAGTTTACTCATTCCTGATACCCTGGTTTTTTTACAATGGACATGCAAAGGTTCACTTTTTTGTTTTTCTTTTTTGTACCGATACCATCATAGTAATGGTCCACTGCCAGTGCCCTCGTAGGCTAGTAATAGTAGTAGTTTATTTATTTTGGGCTAGTAGTAAGAACCTAGCCAGTTGCAAGTTTGCGACCATGAACCCCCTAATTTTCGCTTTAAAATTTTGGAGGGACTACGCAAATTGTAAATTTTTAGAACATATTAATGGAAATTTTGCAACTTATTTTAGTTTTCCTTTTAAGTTTTATGGATTTAACGATTTCAGTTTCATTACTTTGCACTTAGCATCTTCTTTGTTAAAATATCAATTGGTGTATTCTACTTCAACTGTATCTATGTATCTATCCAAATAAGGGTTTCTATAGACTATGGCACCGGTCCAGTGGCACTAGTCCACTGCCAGTGACCTAGTAGGTTTCTATTTTTACTCTACAATGTAATTTTTCAAGTTCGTTTTAATTTACAAAAAATGATTCTTAGACTTCTCTATGGTTAAAATATTTTAATTAGTTGCTTTATCTGTGTATTAGACATTTAAGTATGCTTAAGTAGAAATAAGGAAGCGATGGATTAGTACTTCCATTTTAAAATATGAGATTCTGAATTTTTAAAACGATTAAGTTTCTTTATCAGTCCAGAGACAAAACAAGTTTCTATTTTTAACATTTAAAAGAGTTTTATTATTATTTTTAAAATGGAGGGTTTCTATAGTTCATTGTGTTTTTTCTATTTTTTTGTTATATGATCAACCAAGTTACCAAGCACTACCAGTGCCCTTGTTGCAAGAAATTTTTAACTATTTTTTAGGGATACTTCCTATTCACACAATTTTGTACTAAATATTAAATATTAAAAATTAAATATAAAAAGTATGTGGTTTATATTGATAAATTATATGCCAAATTTTCCAATGTGTCATATCAATGTGTGATAATGTAATTTCGATTATAATATAGATAGAAATAATTCAATTCAATTCAATGTTAAATTCTAAGTTAAACATTACCCAAAATAGAGTTAATTGTTAAATATATAATTTAATTTAAATTTTAATAAATTTAAAGACAGTGACTGTCAACCATTGGATGAGCCCAGATCGACGATGTACGGTGAAGTTTGGTTCGAAAGGGAAAATAGACCCTATTTTTTGCAAACCTACTAAGGAAACAAGGCATGTGTCATGAATTAACCCTCAACTAAGTATAATTAAAATCTAAATTGGACTAAACTGTAAAACTAAACATTTAATAAATGTAATAAATAATAAGCTGAAGTTGTAATTTCAAACGATTAAGTGACACGTGTCCTAGTGACATCAGATGACAAGCCAAAAGTTAATGGGACCAGTGACAGTGCGACACATGATAGTGACTACCAGCGACCGTTGGATGAGCACAGATCAATGATGTACTGTGTATTTTAGGCCGAAAGGGAAAATAAACCCCATTTTTGCAAACCTATTATGGAATCATGACACGTGGACACTCACACAATCGGTGTCATTCGATGATGATGTATGAGGTGAATAGGTGACTACGAGTCTACGAGTCTACGTATGATGTATTGTACTACTGAAAAGTGACAAGCCAAAAGTAAATGGGACCCGTAACACGTGATAGTAACTTCCATGGTCGTTGGATGAGAAATGTATCAATGAACCAAGGTATATTTCAGGCCTATTTGGTGAACAGAAACTTCTTTTTGCAAATGTCCCCCGGAAGTAGGGCACGTGTCATGAATTAACACTCAACTAATTTTAATTAAAATCAAAATTGGAGTAAAACACTAGCTTAACATTTCATAAGCAATAAGCTCAATTTGACCTCAAATATTTGTAATGTCAAACAATTAAGAGACACGTGTCTTAGTGACCTCAGATATCTAGAGAAGCAATAAAAGTTAACACGAGTGAGGAGTCGACTCAATACTCATGATTGTACAATTTTAACCTAATTTTTTATATTTCCAGTTCTTACTAGTATACTGTATTGGAGATTCTGAAAGGGGTTACGACTTCTAGGTCGAGGATTGAGGAATTCAACAGAGTCTCTCAGCTCTCTGCCCACTCACAGTCTGCACAAATTGAATTTCTAGGTACAATCCTGAACACCCATGTCCCGCCCTTTAAATTTTTCAAATCTAGTGGTTTACTGTTTAGATTGTAGTTGTAGAATTAGGGTTGAATTTTTAAACACGCCTAAAAATTGTAGTTGTCACCTGTGTAGAATTATTTGAATTTTCCTACAAGTAAATAGTAATACCAGTATACCACGGTCCACGATGGGAAAAAATACCAAGACTACGAGTAAAAGGCAAATAAATGAAACATAGATAATAGACTTCCACAAACTGGTTAAAACAACAGGTTTCACTGATGAATTCCATGATATTTTTTATCATGTTATCCATTGAAATAAGGGAATCATGGAAATTAGATTTGCACTTGAAAATAAGTGGAAAGATCCAATGAAGGATTCAAAAAAAAATTAATTTAACATAATGGTAAATACAAAGAAAAATGAAGTTGCACTGTGGGTTGCTGGTCACCACGCATGGTGTTACCTCAAGTATTCTCTTGTCCAGAAATTGTCATGCTCTGCGCTGAAAATTATGATGAAAATAGAAAAGTGATTGTCAATAAAAATACTTAAGAGGTAATTTTGTCGATAATCGAGAATGAATTTGCTAGTCTATTGGACCTAGGGTTTGAAGCACAAAACTCAAATGTGCACATTGACCTGGGAAAGCTGGCAGAGAATTATGAAAAATTAGATGTAATAAAGAAAGATTTGTATATCAGAGGAATAACAAGCAGTTCTAGTCTGGATCCAAATCATAAGCCTCCTTATGATTATGATATTTTTGTGCAATGGGTTCAGGATATTATTTCCTTGCTAGCATTTTATTTCGGATTGGATAGTAACCAAGAAGTGGGTGCCAACATTCTTGAAATGATTTTTCATATTCATTGTGAAAAAGAACTAGTAAAATATAATTTTATTGAGCACAGTATTCATTGCATGCAAGAACAATTACTAATGATTAAAAGAGGTTTACAGAAGACATTTAGGTTCACAACCTACTTCTACTATCTTCTTTTAGTAAAGCATCGTGTAATATTTCAGACAAACAAGCTTCAAAATCAGGTCCAAAATGCAATATATGAATGGACACCTAAGATAAGGATGAGTGATAACAAAATGAACTATAACAATTTTGTAGTCTTCTTTTTGGCACCAATGTATCATAAAATTACAGGCACTCTGCTGCCTAGATTGTCTATGTCTTGTAGAGATGCATTCAGCTCGGAATTCAAATACAATTGGTTGACTGGTACTTCATGGAAGACTACACTGTGTTAAGGTTTTACGATTCAGCGGTAGAACCCTACAAACTTCTAATACATGTTACAAAGAGGGTATTTGCATTGGAATATGTTCGACAGATGGACAGAATAGATGTACTCTTTAATGGTCAGCAAAAGAAAATGATATTCCCTTCCTTGCCTTTCTCATTGGGAGGGTTCACATTTGAGAGAAGAGGATTCAAAGTGGCAAAGGCTTTTTTTTCAATTTTTCGCTTTGTTGTTGACAGTCACTGGCAGTATGATCCACTAAACATAATTGGAACAAAGCTTAGAGTGAATGGGAGCTCCGCAAACAAATGTCAACATGACAATATTCCATTGATAGAAAAATTTAAAAACATGGAGTCTTGGGACAAGGTCAAAAAAGAGATGGAGAAATACGTCGTTGAAAATAATATTTCAATACAAGAATTGTCATCACAAATTATGGCATTGCACAAACAAAAAGGAAAAGTGCAGCACAGGATATCCTACAATTTCTACCAGCAAGTTGCTCAACCATCTACAAAATCTATTTCAAAAAACCTAGTGCTTCATTGTAAAGATGATTATTGGACTGCAACCAAAATTACTAATTTTTGGGAAATGAGGAAGAATCTCGGCGAGCCAAAGACCTCTACAAATCTTTACGATGCGGACGGGGATGAAATATTTCACGATTTGTGGAATGCGGATCATTTTTCTCAAGCATATCACAATGATTATAATGAGGATGAGTGGGATTCTGTGAATCCCACATCAACTGATGTATATTCAATAACAATTTCTACTAGATTCGATGTGTCCACAAAATAAAAATATGGAAAAGGGGCAGAGTTTGTAGAAAAAATGGGTTTTCCAGGTAGGGGTGGTCTGGGTCCCACAGGAGAAGGGCATTGGTATCCAATTTCCACACCCGCTCCACCAAAATGTGGTGGGACACTAGTAATTTGAGGTTCATCAGAAAAAGGTACTTTGTTCCAGCTTCAAATCTAGTTCCACCTTTGCCAATCACTCAGATTCAATCTGAATCAAGTGCCACTCCCACTAGTGGGGATGGCATGGTTAGTAGTAGTGGTTTGAAAAGGAAATTACAACTGGGCATTACATCAGTGGATCCCAGAGATCAAGGCAGTGTAAAGAAGCAAAAGGTTATGACAACAATGCCAATGGTGTCTGTGACTATGAGTCCAACAATTGCCACACCTTTAGGACAAAACCCTCCGAATAGTCCAAAAACTCCACTTGCAGTGGGTCAGGGCGTTACTATTACTAATCCTCATGGTGCAATTGTTATAACCACAGGTGGAAGCTCGTACATCACAACAAGTTCTATTTCACCTTTCAAACATTCGATTGTGTCAAAAAACCCTGATTTTCGTTACAATGATTTTGTAACTAACTTTGAACAAACAAAAAATAGGAATAGACAAAATATTAAGACATTGAAGAGGGATGCAGCTGTTGCATCACATGATGTAGAACCTGCATTGAATAGGTTATTTTCCACATATGACCCAAACAAATAAATGATGGAGTTCATGGTTTTTATGCCCCCAGCTAGAGATAACAATCCACCAGAGAGTCAGATAGATCCATCTAAATTTCAAGTTAGCACCCTCCAAATGGATTTATCCAAAATTAAAAATGTGGACAAGATAAATGTGTCAAAAATGACCAACCAAGTGGTCTACCGTTTAGTGATGAAGTTGGAGAGAGAGAATAGAAAGCTTCAGGGCAGAATAGAAAATTTACAAACAGACCTGGCAAATGAAAAGGCAAAGGAGAAAGTAGCAGATAACAAGTGCAAAGAATTAGAGAAAAGGATAAAAAATTCATCCTCTAAAGAAGTAATTGGATAGAAAGAACATATGGAGGAAGAACAGAAAATTGTGAGGGAAAAATTGGAAGAGCAATAAAAATCTTGAGGATGAAAGACCCTCTTCATTAAATTTATACAAAAGTGTGGAGAGTGCAGCACAAGTAAAAAATAACTTAAAGAAATAATTGGAGGATAAGAGGGTAAAAGCAAAATAGTGCGAAGAGAAAACAAATGAGTGGGAAGATGAAGCATAGAAAATAAAAAAAATAGAGTGAACACTAGTTGTCGGAATTGAGAGAAGAGGTAAAGAAGGCAAATAATACAATTAAAACTTACGAAAACAACTTGAATGACCAAATGAAAAATACAGTCAAGCAAATAAAAAGAGACCTTTGGGGGAAAATAAAGGTAACAAGTGACAAGCCAAAAGTAAATGGGACCCGCGACACGTGATAGTAACTTCCATGACTGTTGGATGAGAAATGTATCAACGACCCAAGGTATATTTCAGGCCTATTTGGTGAACAAAAACTTCTTTTTGCAAATGTCCCCCAGAAGTAGGGCACGTGTCATGAATTAACACTCAACTAATTTTAATTAAAATCAAAATTGGATTAAAACACTAGCTTAACATTTAATAGGCAATAAGCTCAATTTGACCTCAAATATTTGTAATGTCAAACAATTAAGAGACACGTGTCTTAGTGACCTCAGATATCTGGAGAAGCAATAAAAGTTAACACGAGTGAGGAGTCGACTCAGTACTCACGATTGTACAATTTTAACCTAAGTTTTTATATTTTCAGTTCTTACTAGTATACTATATTGGAGATTCTGAAAGGGGTTACGACTTCTAGGTTGAGGATTGAGGAATTCAACAGAGTCTCTCAACTCTCTTCCCACTCACAGTCTGCACAAATTGAATTTCTAGGTACAATCCTGAACACCCATGTCCCGCCCTTTAAATTTTTCAAATCTAGTGGTTTACTATTTAGATTGTAGTCGTAGAATTAGGGTTGAATTTTTAAACACGCCTATAAATTGTAGTTGTCACTTGTGTAGAATTATTTGAATTTTCCTACAAGTAAATAGTAATACCAGTATACCACGGTCCACGATGGGAAAAAATACCAAGACTATGAGTAAAAGGCAAAGAAATGAAACATAGATAATAGACTTCCACAAACTGGTTAAAACACCAAGTTTCACTGATGAATTCCATGATATTTTTTATCATGTTATCCATGGAAATAAGGGAATCATGGAAATTAGATTTGCACTTGAAAATAAGTGGAAAGATCCAATGGATTCAAAAAAAATTAATTTAACATCATGGTAAATACAAAGAAAAATAAAATTGCACTGTGGGTTGCTGGTCACCACGCATGGTGTTACCTCAAGTATTCTCTTCTCTAGAAATGGTCATACTCTGCGCTGAAAATTATGATGAAAATAGAAAAGTGATTGTCAATAAAAATACTTAAGAGGTAATTTTTTCGATAATCGAGAATGAATTTGCTAGTCTATTGGACCTAGGGTTTGAAGCACAAAACTCAAATGTGCACATTGACCTGGGAAAGCTGGCAGAGAATTATGAAAAATTAGATGTAATAAAGAAAGATTTGTATATAAGAGGAATAACAAGCAGTTCTAGTCTGGATCCAGATCATAAGCCTCCTTATGATTATGATATTTTTGTGCAATGGGTTCAAGATATTATTTCCTTTCTAGCATTTTATTTGGGATTGGATAGTAACCAAGAAGTGGGTGCCAGCATTCTTGAAATGATTTTTCATATTCATTGTGAAAAAAAACTAGTAAAATATAATTTTATTGAGCACAGTATTCATTGCATGCAAGAACAATTACTAATGATTAAAAGAGGTTTGCAGAAGACATTTAGGTTCACAACCTACTTCTGCTATCTTCTTTTAGTAAAGCATCGTGCAATATTTCAGACAAACGAGCTTCAAAATCAGGTCCAAAATGCAATATATGAATGGACACCTGAGATAAGGATGCATGATAACAAAATGAACTATAATAATTTTGTAGTCTTCTTTTTGGCACCAATGTATCATAAAATTACAGGCACTCTGCTACCTAGATTGTCTATGTCTTGTAGAGATGCATTCAGCTCAGAAGTCAAATACAATTGGTTGACTGGTACTTCATGGAAGACTACACTGTGTTAAGTTTTTACGATTCAGCGGTAGAACCCTACAAACTTCTAATACATGTTACAAAGAGGGTATTTGCATTGGAATATGTTCGACAGATGGAGAGAATAGATGTACTCTTTAATGGTCAGCAAAATAAAATGATATTCCCTTCCTTGCCTTTCTCATTGGGAGGGTTCACATTTGAGAGAAGAGGATTCAAAGTGGCAAAGGCTTTTTTTTCAATTTTTCGCTTTGTTGTTGACAGTCACTGGCAGTATGATCCACTAAACATAATTGGAACAAAGCTTAGAGTGAATGGGAGCTCCGCAAACAAATGTCAACATGACAATATTCCATTGATAGAAAAATTTAAAAACATCGAGTCCTGGGACAAGGTCAAAAAAGAGATGGAGAAATACGTCGTTGAAAATAATATTTCATTACAAGAATTGTCATCATAAATTATGGCATTGCACAAACAGAAAGGAAAAGTGCAGCACAGGACATCCTACAATTTCTACCAGCAAGTTGCTCAACCATCTACAAAATCTATTTCAAAAAACCTAGCGCTTCATTGTAAAGATGATTATTGGACTGCAACCAAAATTACTAATTTTTGGGAAATGAGGAAGAATCTCGGCGAGCCAAAGACCTCTACAAATCTTTATGATGCGGACGAGGATGAAATATTTCACGATTTGTGGAATGTGGATCATTCTACTCAAGCACATCACAATGATTATAATGAGAATGAGTGGGATTCTGTGAATCCCACATCAACTGATGTATGTTCAATAACAATTTCTACTAGATTTGATGCGTCCACAAAATAAAAATATGGAAAAGGGGCAGAGTTTGTAGAAAAAATGGGTTTTCTAGGTAGGGGTGGTCTGGGTCCCATAGGAGAAGGGCATTGGTATCCAATTTCCACACCTGCTCCACCAAAATGTGGTGGGACACTAGTAATTTGAGGTTCATCAGAAAAAGGTACTTTGTTCCAGCTTCAAATCTAGTTCCACCTTTGCCAATCACTCAGATTCAATCTGAATCAAGTGCCACTCCCACTAGTGGGGATGGCATGGTTAGTACTAGTGGTTTGAAAAGGAAATTACAACTAGGCATTACATCAGTGGATCCTATAGATCAAGGCAGTGTAAAGAAGCAAAAGGTTATGACAATAATGCCAATGGTGTCTGTGACTATGAGTCCAACAATTGCCACACCTTCAGGACAAAACCCTTCGAACAATCCAAAAACTCCACTTGCAGTGGGTCAGGGCGTTACTATTACTAATCCTCATGGTGCAATTGTTAGAACCACAGGTGGAATCTCGTACATCACAGCAAGTTCTATTTCACCTTTCAAACATTCGATTGTGTCAGAAAACCCTGATTTTCATTACAATGATTTTGTAACTAACTTTGAACAAACAAAAAATAGGAATAGACAAAATATTACGACATTGAAGAGGGATGCAATTGTTGCATCGGATGATACAGAACCTGCATCGAATAGGTTATTTTCCACATATGGCCCAAACAAATAAATGATGGAGTTCATGGTTTTTATGACCCCAGCTAGAGATAACAATCCACCAGAGAGTTAGATAGATCCATCTGAATTTCAAGTTAGCACCCTCCAAATGGATTTATCCAAAATTAAAAATGTGGACAAGATAAATGTGTCAAACATGACCAACCAAGTGGTCTACAGTTTAGTGATGAAGTTGGAGAGAGAAAATGGAAAGCTTCAAGGCAGAATAGAAAAGTTACAAATAGACCTGGCAAATGAAAAGGCAAAGGAGAAAGTAGCAGATAAAAGGTACAAAGAATTAGAGAAAAGGATAAAAAATTCATCCTCTAAAGAAGCAATTGGATAGAAAGAACATATGGAGGAAGAACTGAAAATTGTGAGGGAAAAATTGGAAGAGCAATAAAAATCTTGAGGATGAAAGACCCTCTTCATTAAATTTATACAAAAGTGTGGAGAGTGCAGCACAAGTAAACAATAACTTAAAGAAATAATTGGAGGATAAGAGGGTAAAAGAAAAATAGTGGGAAGAGAAAACAAATGAGTGGGAAGATGAAGCATAGAAAATAAAAAAAATAGATTGAACACTAGTTGTCGGAATTGAGAGAAGAGGTAAAGAAGGCAAATAATACAATGAAAACTTACGAAAACAACTTGAATGACCAAATGAAAAATAATTCAAGCAAATAAAAAGAGACCTTTGGGGGAAAATAAAGGTGACTGGTGATAGGTTGTGTGATTGGTTTGAATTGAATGAAAGTCTTAGAGATGTTTTTGGGAAGCTCAAAGAGCACATTGAGAAGAACAAAAAATTTTGTCAGAGAGAGAAAAATGCAAAATAGATTTTGCATCAAATCAACACAACTAGTGACAAGCATTTGGAAAGCAAGGGAATTCATGACCGCGTTCGTGCATCAATAAACACAAACTTTGTCTTTCAAAAATGTGAGAAACTAAAGGAAGTAAAGGAAACTCTATCCTTATTTAAGAGAAATCTCGCCAAGATGAATCAAACAACAACCGAAATGATAGGTCATGGTTTGTCGAGTCCTGGTCCTAGTAACTCATTAACGAATTTCTTTGGAAGAGAAGTTTACAAAAAAAGGTTGGAGGACACAATGATGACTGATTTAGGCAAGCTTCCTTAGGAAACAACTCATGAAGGCATTGCAAAGTGCATCAAACCATTGACAAATTTGAATGCAGTATTGGAAGGATCATTGCTTTCAAGTCACTCTAACAAGTATGGATGGCTGATGAGGTTGCAGGTCATTTACTATAACTTGACAAATTTTGACCTTCCAAATGATGCTGAATGGAGCAAACTAAACAAATTAGTAGAATTATCTCATCAAAAATGGTATATGAAAGTACTTTCAGTTTCAATCATCTCTATATTATTTATCTATTGGCTTGAATTGAGTTAAAAGTAACAAGTTTGAACTTTGTTTTTTTAACAAGATCAATGTAGCAGATGCTATAATGCTATTGCTCAATGCTAATTTACTAAACCGGCCTGTCAAATGTAGAAATGTACAATTGTAGAGATGTTGTACTGGTCTTGACTCTTACTGATTTTCATTTTGAGACTTCACATTAGGCAAATCGACCTGAAGCTATTGTTGCTCCCTTGTTTCTATAAAAGGGAATTCAGGGTCATTTGCTAAGGGTAATAAAATTGATATTGGGTATTGACTCTTGAGTCATAATTCATTGTCAATTTACTTTTGCAAATAGAATCACACAGAGTTGTGTTCTACTTCTTACTACTATTAACGAATGAATTGTTACATTGTCTCATATTTGTAAATAAATTAATGAGAATCTCTATTTCTAAGAATTATATCATATGAATTGCTATGTTTTCAAAAAAAATCTTTAAGAATTGTACCATATGAGCTGAATAATGCAAATGAAAACCATTATTAATTGTAGAATTCATGACATTATCAACCAAATTCATGTTTTTGACATAGGAATATTATATTATGCATGATTGATGATGAGATACAAAAACTGGCAGTAGACTATAGCAAAAAATTTAATAAATACCTAGGACCTTCTACTTCTACAAAGGTTCAAGTTGCCACATCATATCATTATCGAGATCCTCGGATTCATCGCCGTCAACTTCATAGCTTCCTTGGTTCTTCAATATGTTTTCTTCACTCTGCAGACCTCCGCTTAACTCAAGTTCTACGCTAGCATTACTAGTACTAGTACATGAGTTAATGACAGTCACATCATTGTCTCTAGCACTTCCAGTTTGGTTTTAAATGTTGCTCAGCCCTCTTCTCTAACATTTCTTCCTCCACAATTTTAGTGCCCTGTCGTAAGGAAAAGTATGGACTTCATACCTAGATTTATAGAGCCTCAAGCAATTTTCCAAATTCTTGTCTAGTTTGTTTCTTAGCTTTGACTTTTGGAACCCCAAAGCACTGAAAACTCTCTCATCCTCCACCGACCCCAATATCATGGTCAGACATAAATTACCAAGCTTGAAAAATTATGATATTAAATCAATCAATATTTCGCTCTCAGCTAGATATTTCCAAAGCCTTGTTGCCAATCCGTCTTCGTGGGGGTTCTGCATAACATTATATTGTTCCCTCCTTGTCTGTGAAAAATGGCCCGATTGTTCTCTCAAATGAGATTCATCTAAAATTCCATTTAGAGTTACTCCATTTAACTCTTTGGTTTTGCAAAAATGATCTATCAAAGTTAGTAGCTTAGTTTGATAATCCTTCAAATTGTTGATACTCCAATATCGAGGAAACAAAATAGACACGGATTCAAGTAGTTTGACTGGAGGGAATCTTTCTCTAATCTCTGAGGAAAGATCATAGGAAATGTGATTCACAGAAGCAGTTACAGACTCAACGATCTTGGTAAAGTCTTCCCTTTTAACACTTGATATTTGTTTCATGTTCTTCCTTCTTGGTTCCTCAAACTCAACACTAGCATAGTAGTACATTGGTATTTCAACTCTATGTAATTATTCACATAATACCCCGTTTACACCGATCTTTAAAACGTTGTCAGGATTGTCCAAATCTATATTTTAAGCCAGCTGGTAAATTTTACATCATCACCTGATCGATGGAGATTATACAATGTCATGCATATCAACGAAGTGCAACATATTCTGCAATATACATTGCTCTTTGTTGGGCCTTTTTCATTATATTTCTCATTTCCTCCAGTAGGGGAGAAGATCTGCCAACGTTAAGAGTGTCTCTACATTAGTTAACCTTTGTAGCAGCTCAGGAAATTTGGGTAGCCCTGCTTCTTCAGGACTTGAGTTCATTAGACCAAGCAACGATTGATATTCTAAAAACACTCAATGTGTTGGTCCATTCAAAGAGATCCATCTAGTATCATTATCCTTCAGAAGCTTGTTCTCGTTAGTTAGTCCTTCGACAAAGTGTTGAAATTCCCTCAATCTTTTCGGACTTCGACATAAGTATTGATAAAGATCTTTGATTAAAACTTTAATTTTTTGTACTGGACCATGCTTGCTGACAACTCCAAAAGCTAGATTAATTATGTGGGCCATGCAGTGAATGGGAGTAACATAGGGCGCACAAGAAGATTGTATCTTTGTGCAAAGACTGCCCCTGTGGCCTTGCATTACTGAAGCTCCATCCGCTCCAACACACACCAACTTATTGGCAATCGTCATGTCATTATACCTCCATATTCAATTAGAGAACTCTTTAAGTTAGTTCAAATAAATTTTCAATTGCCGCATTATCCTTCATTTTAGCAAAAATTAGTAGATGAGGTTGGCGGACAAAATTGTGTACAGTATAAATATGCATGCATACCCACAAAGTATTATCTACTGTTGTAACCTCGTCTAAAGACAATGCAATAAAATTTGACTCTTTAATTTTTGCAATTAAATCCTCTTTTTCAACATTAGCAAGACAACTTGCCCATTCCCATCCACTATTTACTAACCAGCGACTGTTAGGATAGTTACGAACTTTTAGAAAGTGTAATAAAATACTCAATGATGGGTAGTCTGTCATAGGACGCCCTCTTCCCAAAATATTAAAGACAACACTTAACTGAACATCTTTTCCCATTAGTTCTACTTCCAATGCTTTTCCAAAACAAGCTTCAATAGAGCCTTTAACTTGAGCAGGCTCCGTCTGTATATTCTGTTGAAATTCATATAATTCTATATTCCTAACATGCAGAGATCTGTCCTTTGTTTTCCATCTTATCACTGATTTTTTGACTCCATTTATGGTTTTCTTTTTGTAAACTTTACCCATATGCTTCTCTATGGTGTCAATTTTTAACTGCAACATCTTTTCCTTTTTATTTATCTTAGTGCAAATCTTACATCTGCATTCTACCGGAGGCTGACCTTCAATTGGATTGCCCACTAGTTCAATGAATGGATACTTTGACACCCATTCTATTTGAAAATTCCTCGACAACTCCCACTTCCGACCATTTTTTGATTCCCTATCCTTCTTTGAATTGTTTTTTCTTTTCTTTTTCCCTGCACCATCATCATCTCTGACATTCTCAGTCTCATCCAAGTCAATTATATCATTATGGCTACTTTGGGTATTTAACTAAAAAATCTTCTTCAAGTTCATCGAGATCTGAGATATCAGGTTCGCCTACTTTTTCAATATGTTGTGTAGTTTCAGGTTGTGAATCTTCAAAATCTACTTGTGATGAAGCAGCTTCCCGATTTTGGATAGAAACATTTCCAACACCATGACCAAAGTACGATGATAAGGTTCTGTGTTTTTCTGGCCTCTCTTGGCTTTCCCCACTTGCAGGAGCCTTAACCTTATTCTTGTTCGACATCTCCATTCTCCAACGACTTCCAGTGCAAAAAAAAATGTTAAATTGTTGAAGAAGTGACAATAAACTATATTATATATAAATATGTTTCTGGATTCATTGGCCCTAAAATCATGTCTGAGGTCTCCCTAGTCACCATTGTTTGCTAACTGGTTACCACTAAATAATAATGAACTCAAATCTACAGAGTCGCAAAATAAGTATCACTTACCTTTGCCTCAAGTTAAATTACAGTCGCGACTCACCAATGCAGTATGCAGTTGCACTCAACAATCTGAAACTTCTCTATCGATCAAATATTTTTATACTAATCCTTATTTGGGGAATTCGACGGGAGGTATTAGGTATACAAATATTTGACGAAGCCCGCGTAATTATAACATGTCTTTTGTTATTTCCGAGGTGATTATGGGTCATCCAATACCTTCGCATGATTAATAAAGTTGGCAAAATTACGTCAGTTAGAGACACACGTCTATAAAATGCCAGGAGAATTTGGGGCCGCCTATAAATATATGTATAAAATGATTGGCGAATATAGGTCGTCGATTTGGGGTCGCTTAAAAATTATAGGCGAATTTTTTAAATTTACGGGGACCAAAATTTATATTTCATTGGCGATAATGTGTAAGAAATAAAAAAATTAAATAAACTGATGGGCGATGGGCCTGGGCTTTGGACCCAATATTAATAAATGTCGAGCGATAGGGTCGATCCAATATATGAAAAATATTCGCCGATTTTCGAGTCGCCGACATGCGACATACGCCAAATGGTGAATAATCGCCACTAAAGTTTTCATTGTTTATGATATCTTGAAATCCAAAAATGACCTATCCAATACCTTAAATGGGAAAAAAGCATGGAATAAAGGTTGAGATGAAGAATATTTCCCTCATCAAGTAAATACAAGCAAGTTCTTGAGCAATGCCTTGATATGGCACCTTTTCATTCTTTTGACAATGAATAACCTGTAATAGATCAATTTTCATTGATAAGTTTAGTGAGTTTGTTCATGTGGTGATGAAGGAGAAAGCTTCAAGTTACAATGAATTTATATATTAATTCTATATAATTATTTGACATGATATTGACAATCGTTTCTTTTGGGTTTACCTATTAGGCTTTCATTCAAAATCCTTATTTCGTATTATTATTAAAAGAAATGTTGAATGCATAGTTAAACCAAGTGATCTTGAACTATGATTGGAGACCATCTTGCTTAATGTCTCCTACAAGATTATTGTCAAATCTCTAAAACTTTGCATTCATTATTTTTCATTCTTATCATTCATTTTAAACAAACAAGGTTTATAAAAAATAGAGATATTGTATCCCGGTGATTCTGGTTATAATGCTCTGATTTCGTTCCATTTATGCACATGGTTTATATGGACATGGTATTAAGGCTAACTCAATGAGGATGATATAATTAGCCCGGATTCTCTTTTGGCACTTATGCTTTATGGTCTATTTGTGGCTTGTTTTGCTTCTGCCCTTCTAACGGTTTTCATTCTTTATCTAGAAATGCTAACGCTAGTTATCACATATGATTATGGTTTTGTTGTTTATGACAATGGATATCGTTTTTGGTAATCTCTTTTACCTTAGTTGAGCATACTTAATGGTTGTATTTAGACTGGGGATTGAATATAGGATTACTTCCTTGTGATTCTGATTATTAAAACCATGGTTTCTTTGTTTTATTTCACTTTAGGGATAGGTCAGGTAAATCATTTGGTTGAATTCCCCTCTTGTTTTTGGTTTAGAGATAGTAAGATGTTTGCCTCCTTATATTTTCAATCAAGTTATATTGAATATCAGATTTCAGTAACAATTCCAATCTTGGACACACTAGATGATCTCCTTAATCCCCTTATCTCCTTCCTGGGCACTATTATCAGCATGAACAGGTCCATTATGGTTACTATTAGGAGACTTGAATGTCTCTATGTCCACAACTACAGATTCAATCTACTAACAACTGTATCAAGAAATATTGGTTGGTGTAATTAGTTATGTGCAGGCACAGGTCAAACCTTGATTTTGGTCTCCAAATGATACTGGATTGATTAGCTTAGAATTGAAGGCCAAAGGAGTATAGCTGAAAATAGATTTATGCAAGTTGGTATTTTGGTAAGTGTTCCCATGAAGGTCCAAGGCTAATTCAATACTGAAATTGGTTGTCTCCTCAGTTGATAGTAGTTCAACTGGGAGTTTAGTTGGGATGGATTGGACAAAATCTCAAATTTGTATCTGGAAACGGCTCTTGGTGTCATGTTGTAAATTAAATTAGTTATTAGAGCATCAAGAGTTACAACTGGGGGTATGCTCTCATGAACTAGGTTTTGTGTACATTTCAATTATTTATTAATAAAATTTTGGTTGCGATCTTTTACCAATAATTTTTTTTAGAGATATTTTAAATAATAAATTATTATTTTCAAATGTATGAAATAGGCTTGAAAATCAAGGTATTGGGCTATCTTTCATACAATTGACTTTGAGAAAGAAAAAGACAAGTATAAGGGTGGGGTTTCATGGAGGGGGGCTTCATGTTGCAGTTATTTTTTAGGAATTATTTTAAACTCAGTGATCCCATGAATTTCTAATGCAACTCAAGTTAAAAGTTTAAGCTCCTAAATTTAAGGAAGTTGGAGTCTCGTGAATTTTTCTTCTAATACCTTTAGATAAATATTATTTGACCAAAAAAATCATATCTAATAATATTACTTGAACACAAATAAAATTCTACTCTGTCACTCATTTGTCACTCATTGGGTGGATGATTTGGGAAGAAATATGTATTAGTAATAGTTTTTTGTATTTGATATTTTTAAAATAAGAACAAATGATCACCAAATATAAGCAAATGGAAGAAAAATGTACATAAGTAAAAATAAAATAAAACTATTTAAAGACAAATAAAAATAAAATAAATCAATAGATGAAATCAAAATATCAATGAATTTAATAAATAAAATAATTTATAAGGCTCCAACATCCATGAAAAATAGACAAACTTTTTTCCCTCTAAAATCCTATTTTGGTGGAAATCTAAGATGTTTGACAAGTGGCAAATAATTTTCCTAAATTGATGGGAAAAATTCTAACCCTGCCATTTTTTTGTGCTCAAATATGCAGCCCTAAGTAGGAACTCCTAAGCCTCTCCATGAGACCCTATCCTAACTAACATTTCATTCTTTCTTTCTAGTTTTCTCCATTCTATTCAAATGCTTTCCTTTGAATATTCACCTAATTGAGAGCATAATCTTTATTTTAAATTTGAAATAGATAGCATAGAGACTAGAAATAAGAATTCTCATTATTTTCTTATTCTTCTAATATTCAAAATAAATACACTTATTTCTATCTTCTTGAATGGTAATTGACAGTGACGTGTTTAAGAGGAATCTTCCCAAAATAGAGGATCTTACTCAACAAATAGAAGTAGTGGTAGCACCTAATGAGGTAGAGGTGGCACCTAACTTCAATAAATGAATGATGAGGTATAGGTGTCACTTGATTGCCTTTAATCAAGAAATTGGGCAGGCTTATTATCTACCTAATATTTAAACATATTCAACTAAAATCAAAAGAGATGCAATCCATTAGAAATATTGTCCCTGGGATCTAGCATTATATTATTTTGTTGTCAAATATTTTGGTTACTTATCAACTAATGCTATTTTTTAAAAATTTGGTATGTGTTATTAGCCTTTTATAAATTCCTAGAGTTGGTCAATGTATATTTTGCCAAATGATTATTTCCTCACTTTAATGGAGGATGGGAAAATATTAAACAATCCTTGAAGTGAATTAGGGATCTAATATCTAGTGGTGAAAAGCGTAGTGTTACAAATGATCTTTTTGCTTGATTTTTTATTAAGAGGGTTGTCGAATGAATAGAAAATGGTTGAACAACATGAGAATAAAGCATTGACTATCATAGGATAAATAAATAAAAAATGTAATAATACACATGGAGGATGAAGTTGATATTTGTTAGTGTTTTTTATCGCACAACAAGAGATCACTAAATGACAAGGTTGTAACACCTTCTTCCCTTTGAGCTCCACAATACTTTGGAGGATGTTCCTAATTCTAGATCTGCACATATGATAAACTTACTCCAAATAGAAACTACAAATCTTTGACTTTGGATGGATTCTCATATTTATAGGCAATGGGTGTTTATGATTCACCAATTTTCTTGCATAATCCCACTTGCTTTAAGTGTGCTAAGAACCATATTATCTTACTCATATACTAATCAACATGAAATTAAAATAATTTTGAATTTTAATGGGACCAAACTGATACAAAACTTGCAAGAGATTAACCAATGCCTAAGTAACGGCAGCATAGTTAAATATAAGCACCTATAATTTTCAATACCTATGAAGTTGCCTTGAAGATCATGGAAATGTTATCACTTAGCAATAACAATATCACAAATTCATATCATACAACCATTCTTCATAATCCATCTAAAGATATAAAATCCCCATCTTGTTTACCAAAGTAATTATATTGTTGCTACAATAGAGGACAATAACAAATAAAACCCAAGACAACAAATGTGTTTGCAAAGCTGAACAAGCCCTGATTATTTCAACTTAAAGAAACTTACACTCTCATATTGGAAATAATTGCATAATAAGACTTAAAACATGAAAGTCAATTCAAAATATCAAAGGCATTAAAAAATGGAGAATACTAACTAAATTTTTTCAACCTAACTCTAGACATCTTACAATATTTACAATTGTTGTGCCTGCACGTGCAGAAATCAAAAAATCCAAAACCCCTTTTGCTCGGCCTTGGAATACCTTTTATAAGAGAATAAAGGATGCTACAAGCTATAGGCCAGCAAACCCTATTAGCATATGATAACCGCCACTGGTTATTTGAAGAAGATATTTGTCCATCAGGGACAATTTCATACCACTTTGTCTTCTAGTGTAGTTGTTGCACTATCTTGTTGGTAATTCCTAAGTAAAAAAAATTGGTCAACCCACAAAATTTGTGAGTCATGTCACCATCGCATTTGGATGATCATTGTTACAGAGGAGCCGCAAATACAATATTTGCAACCTCCTGCACCTAAGGGAAGACCATGGGCCCTTTATTCTTATCTTCTACCTTCACTGAATGATAAGATTTTGATGAGTCTTAGAGGGTGTTGAATATCCATGGATCCTCATTTCTTGGTCATTCAACCGGGCCTTTTGATGCAATCTACCATGAAAGATAGAGTGAGAGGCAACAAAAAAAGATAGATTTCATTTGCGAGAGGCGGACAGAGTCTACTCTTGCACTTGAAACTTTTGATATCTCTATAACCGCAAACATCCTCTCTACAACCATAGTCTTTGTACATCTCCTACAACATCATTAACAACACCCAAATCCTTCCCCTCATATTCACCATACAGTAGAGCAAAGAATTTTGAATAGAAAACTCAAACAACCCCATAGGGTATTTATCCTTTTTCCTCTAAGTTTTTTTCCCTGTGGATTTTTTGAACTTACCAATTAAGGGAACGACATGCAATTATCATTGATATAACATGCACTGAACAAGTTTTACAAAAAATATTTCAAGACTGCTAGAATCTCTTCTAAAAATTCATTCAATTTGATTTCCCAAATCCTTCAGCCATCAGAATGCATTTACTCATGCCCCTAGTGATGGGAAATCTCTCTGCAATCTAGGATGTAATTGTCATTTCACAATTTAGATTCTTGCTTCTTCGCAATGCCTTTGAAATGCCTTGTCAAATCCTCGTGAATAAGATTGACCAATGGTGGATAAACATATGAAATACCCTCATTTTCCTCTAGAAAATTCATTAGTTTTTAAAAAATATCACTAATTCGCGGGATCTCAAATTTATTTTCTTGTGATACATACCCTGTATTTCTGTTGATCCACCAGTTACCTAATTTTTTTCTAGCAGAATTCCAGGTTGAATACCTCTTGTGTACATTGCATGAAAACCTCGAGCTTTCATTCCTCTTTACGTACTTTCTCAAAAACCTGAGCGAAACAACATGATCTATCCTCCATTCCATATTCTTCTCTGTGTTTCTTCGCTTCTCTTTGCACTCTCAAGTGAAACCATATGGAAATGCGGGGTTCTCATATCCCATGTGTGTTCAACACTTAACCCCTCTAATCTTCTTATTTGTTCCCCACATCACTTCATGCATAGTGGAAGCTCAAGGTATATCTTATTCTTTTGTTTGTTCTCAACACGCACAAGCCTCGTATTTTTTCAACCTCCCTTTCCATAGTACTGTGAGCTCCAAGGAAACATGGGGTACCATCGTTCTATTTTTTTACACACATTTAACATGACCACATCCTTATGCAATGATTTTGAATTTATTTAAATAATCACAATGTAAAGTCAAGGTGTACCACCTTGTCTTTTTACCTTATTGACATTTTTTGAACCCTACAGTCTTGCAGTTATTTCCCTTCACACATCAATATCTTAGCAGAAACTTGAGAACAAACAATATTCCACTTTATATGTGACCTTGCATTTTTGTAAGCTTCTTTGTAGTATTACAAAAGATCCAACAGAAGCACGAGATAAATTCTCCCTGTAAAAGGGGTTTGAAAAATTTGTTAAATAAAAATATGGTAGAATGCACTCTTGTACAAATATTTTCAATGGGCCTTTCCAAGTAATTCTTTAGAGGAATCATCAGCCAAAATGTTAATATGGCCCTTTGAAATTCCTCCAAAATTTGAAGGTACCAACAATGGCTCTAGTTGGGGGTGCATACCCCTTGTGGGCATGGAAAGGATGCAGAGCTTTGGGGAGCAGACCATACATGTTATTATTCTATTGTGTTCCTTATTTATAACACTTTTTGAAAATAATACTTAACCTTTTGTTGGTGACCCTGGGCCACCAAAGTAATAAAACCAGAATTTACCCTTGTCATAAAGTTGATTTTCATCACACAACAACATGATCAAACTGAAAAACTCATTGAAATACATCTCACTATACTCATTGTACTTGACTTCACTCAGCATGCTCTTACAATCAGCCATGTGAGCATATTCTTTATCATTCTAAAGTTTAGCATCAAGGATCAACTCAATAAATTGACACTTATATGGGAGACCCATGTCATATTCATTATGAAAAACATAACATTCTTCAAAATCCATCTCATTATAATGTTTTTGAAGAACTTTATCCAATTGGACTGAAAAATGAAAATACTCATACTTAACCACATAATTAATATCATCACATTTTATCTTAACATTGGTTTGCACAGTCAAGCTACATCCATCATTGGTTTGCTGATGCAAACTAGGGAGAAAATTGTCATGCTCTTGTAAAGGAAAATTTTCATATTTTGGCTCAATGTATGATTGCATCTCATCATACTAATAAACATACCTATTGTGGTATTCAACCTTTCCCATATGTTCATTATTTTGGGCAAACTCTAAACACAAGGTATCAACACCTTTGATATCCTGCTCTTGGAAAAATGAACACATTTCTAGCTAAAGTACAAATTTAGAGGTGGATTCCAAACCTTCATCCATGTCCACATGGAAAACTTCAAGATGGGATTCAAACAAATCATAAGGCAACCCATTGCAATTTTCTTCATGACGCATATCTTCATGATATGAATTGATAGTATATGAAACATCAATAACATCACTGACTTCAACTTGACAAGATATCAATTCCCTACAATTAGCAACAATTATGTCCTTTGTATAACTATTATGGCTCATGTCAATATCTTCAATGCTCACATCGAACATTAACATTTCCCTCTCTGGGTTAAGTAAATAACTAGCTTTTATTTCCATATTATATAAAACACCTTCATAAAAACTCTCAAAATGGGGTTATACAAATTAGAACCAATGTTTTCATAAAAACTTTTATCCGTATGAATATTTACATATTTATAATCATGAATGAGATCCCTTTCAGTGGTATCAAAATTAATCATAGAACACCCGTGATTTAAGATACTCTTCCTTGTATCAATTGATTTAAATCTAGATCTAAATCTCGTGATCAGCAGACCTTTCAAAGTCATTGAAACCTTCTATTGATAGTGTCAGAAACTCTTGATCAATGTTATCTACACAATACATAATTGTAGTGTTCATCAATGAACAAATATTTCCAAACATTTTCACATCAATATCATCCTCGTGGGATGTAAATGATTCCATCTATGTTTTACTCAAATCATCTTGAAAATCAAAATGACATTCATCATTATCATTTTCAGAACTTGAGACAGTACAAAGGAACTCCCCCTTTCATTCTCAACATTGACAATGGCATCATCAATATGTGGGGTCATTTTTATGCTTATGAGCATTAAATACTTCTAAGTAAATTCAAAAAGGGTTTCATGAATATTAAGACAACAAGCATCATTGGGCACCTTAAGTATAAAAGTATACTCCGAAGCATGGTAACTATTATCGGATAAAACCTTAATTTCATCACATGTGTGTTCATTTGTTAATGGAAGTATCCCTTTACTCTCATCAGCAAATATGATCTTCTCGCTTGGATGGATATCACTGTACGACTGCCTTTCAACTTCTTTTGATGAATTATCTTTACTATTTTTAAACCTCATTTCTTCAAGGTTAATTAAAGCTTGTATATGTATTATGGAATTACTCATATCAGCATATTATTGATTCCAACCTTGAAGCCCAATCTGATTTTTTATTGGCATTATGGTAGTTTTTTGAGGTGCTATGAAGATCGGTCATTTGAAGATAAATAATTGGTTTTCATTGATAGAAATATGTTCAGTAAATATGATTGGAGTGGCCAGTAAGATTTGTACCTGATCGGTAAATGCAGATATAGTTAACTATGTTGATCGTTGTAAAAGAGGAGTATAGGAAGAGTAATTTTGGTCAGTTAAATTGGTAGCAATCAAGTTACAGAGCACATCAAAAGATGTGATCTTAGAAGAGACTCATATGGTATGAAGAAGACATGGTTCTAATCTCACCAATTAATTCAATGTTTTGAGTGAGTTATGTTTTTGATGTGGAAGACAGTGTACCTATTGGATCATTGATCATAATTTCATGATGAATCAATTAAGGTGGAGGATTTGAGGTTGCCTATCATTTGTGAAAATGTATATTACGTTTGGGGATGATGTATTAGGTATGACTGACACTGATTTTGAGGAGGTTGGTATGTATTTTGTGTCGACTTGGATGGAAATTTTTTAGGTCTTAAACCACTTAAGAGCACATTATATAAGGAGAGATAAATTGTGTGATTTAGGGTTGCAATCATATTTTGAAGTGTAGTGATCAGAGATTGAAGAATAAGATATCAATAAAATATCAAAGAGAAAAGGAGTAGAAAGGATCTGATAGGAAATCAATGTCATTCTATAGATCATTATTATTGTTGTTTTCCTAATAGTTCTAGTTTTATTATTATTGTAAATCTTTTAACAGTGTAACCTCTTTATTGAAGGTTCAAATCCTCTAGCAAGGTAGACTTTAAAAAGACTTTTGGTACTTCTAAAAAGGTACTTGTCACTTTTAATAGGGTGAACCCTAGAAAGGGTATTGTAGCTCCTAACAGGGCAAACACTTTTTACTGTAGTAAGGTGATTTTTGGGTGTTATCCCCACCATGGTTTTTTCCCTCTAACAAGGGTTTCCATGTAAAAAATATATGTGTCATATGTGATGCTTGTGTGGATGCATGATGTTTTTTACTTCTATTTGATATTATCAATTGCATGTTTCCTTAGTTGGAAGTTGTTGTTTAGCTTTGTTAGATCAGTGGTGAAATTTCTTAATTATTTGTTTACACTTATTCACCCCCTATGTGTGCTTGTTCATACTAACAATGGTATTAGAGCACTGGTTCACTTGATATTAAGCTCAATCGTTGAGGAAAAGATCCCTAAAAACCAACATGGAGAGTTACAGGTATGAGAAACATCTTGATGATGCAAACAAGGCAATAAATGAACTAAAGGAAAAGGTTAGGAACTCCGTTGCAAAAAGAAGAAAAATCACTGACAAAATGATGGAAAGTCAAGATTTCATTGAGAAAATGTTTGAAGGAAGTGTGTCGGAAGAATCTGAGGAAACAATTGCAGATATGATCGATAAGAACAGTGGACTTAAAGAAGAGGTGATTAATCTGAAAAGAGAGCTTGAAAGTCATTCTGTCAGGGTGTGTGAAGATCTTGAAGGAAGAAGAACTATTGAGGATGAAAAGAAAAATGTTGAAGATGTCCTAAAGGCTAAAGATAAAACCCTAACTAAAAAGTTGGAGTAACTATTTGTATTGGAGCAAGAAGTTGTTGTATTAAATGAACAATTACATGACACAAATGAAGAAAATACTTACATCTCAAGAGAGAATAATGGATTGAGGAAAGAGAATGATAAGATGGAGGAAGAGCTTAAAACTACAAATTATCTACTGGATAAATTCAATAAGAGTTTTGCTAAACTTGATGAACAACATGCTAGGGAAAGGAGAAATGGTGAAAAACAAGTTCGAGGTTTTTTTAAAATTTGAAACTAGTGAATCATCTGGCACTGAGGACATCATTGTAGGAGAAAAATAAACTCCCAAGGTGGACAATAACACTGGTAAGAGAAGTTATAAATTGGTATGTTTCAATTGTCATAAGGAAGGTCATATTGCTAATGTATGTTAGTTTAAACCTATTGGTCCTAATGTTAGACCTAGAGGTCCTACTGCTAGATCAGATAATTCTAATGGTATAAGTGATAAATACTATAATAGATCTAATGCATTCCAAGGAACTTGTTATTACTGAAATAAGGTTGGACATAAAGCTAATGAGTGCAGGGCAAGAATCAATAGTTAGTGGTCATATTATTACAACAGTCAGAGACCTAATAATCAAGGTAGTCGATCAAATGTTACATGTTCTATCTATCAAAATAATGGACATATGGTTTTGAATTGTAGATTAAGGTTAGTTAGAGGTAATTCTTGACCGGTATGTCTTGTTATGTTTGTAAGAAAGTTGGTCATATTGCTAGATCATGCAGAGCAAGAAAGTATATCAGAGGCCAACCGGTGAACAAAAATGAAAATGATAAAGGTAAGAGAATTGTTAATGCTGAGGAATTCAGAAGTGAAATGAAGAAGACATTGGTAAAGAAAGGTGAACTGAACTCTTATGAGTTGACTGAGAAATTCATTGATTCAGGAAGTGTGAAGAATCCACCGGTGAACTAAGTCTGATATGACTTAGGGGGGGCACTAAAAGGAAAATCCCTAACGAACCCCTACTAGTGAATGAGCAATAAGATTCATATACATATTGTTATGTTTATTTTTGAATTAATTATATTAGTGAAGATTAAGTGCTATATTTGGTTTTATGTGTGCATAAAATGGTTGTTTTTTATAATAATTGTGATCAGTGAAAAGTACTATTTGACCTTTGAAATCAATGAATAAATTCTCAGCGATATATATAGATGGTAAAGTAAACACTTTTGTTACTTTACATTGTTATGAGTTTAATGGAGAGCATTTGTATACATTCTTAAGTGACTGTGAGCGTTTCTAGATTTCTAGATGGAGAGCATCTGTATACATTCTTAAGTGACTTGAGATTTTGAGCTATGAATTGTATCGGTTGTCGAAGAACACCTATCAATGAAATTGGAGGTTATTGTGTATTGAGTGAAGATTCTACATGAGTGATACTGCTAAGAGATAATTTTTGAAATTATAGATACTCTCATGATGATTGATGATGTGGATGAGTCGAGACCCATATTCAAGCTACATCTATTGAAGGCTAAAGAGAATGACCCTATGGGTGCCCTATCATCGATGCCCTATGGTGTATTGAATAAATATATTTATTCATTCATACACTGAAAGCTAGAAGAACTTGGAGGCAATGAAATCTATAATGAATTCCTTACTCTTAGCGATGATGTAAAGGTGAAGGACAAGCATATGCATTTGGTGCATAAGGGTTTTACATATGCGGTCAAGATTCCTGATGATTTTCATCCATAGTGGATAAGGTATGTGTTGAGAAGAGTTCACAATTAGTTTATTTGGTTGGACAAACCTCACAAGATCACAAAGGAATTAGTCAATCATGTTACTAGATTTTGTGTGATCGGTGAGACACCAACTTTGTGGACTATTGTTGCTAATTTGGTCACTCATTTGACCAAATATAAACAAGATCATCGAGCAATGACTATCAATGACATTGAAGACAAAGAAGTAATATTTGCTTCAATGGTGGTTGGATACAGAGTATACCAGTCTAGTCAGTTGAACAGTATACCTAATGGAGCAATTCATGTTGCATACAGAATGGTAAAAGAGGATGAAAAGTATGACTTATGTCAAATGTTGAGGAGTCAATTCATTTTGAACATGGAGAAGATCAAGAAATATAAGAAGCAATCATTCAAGTATGGTTCAATCCCGGTATGTATGTTTTTCTATCTGCATTATCAAATTTGAGGAATAGGTCCTATTACATGGATAAAAGATCAACTGGTAGTTATGCAAATTAAACAATGTATCAGGAATTTAGGAGATAATTTCAATACTTTCATGTGGGGATACTTTAAATATTTTCAAGGAAAAATGCACTTAAGAGAGAATCCCAAACACTATAGTTGAAAAGTACAAGGATGATATTTGTTTTCGAGTAGATACATATACATGTATGTTGCAAGCGGTGCAACCTAGAACTTCTTGGGTACTAGCTATGGGTTATGAAGTTGAATGTAACTTAGTTACTTTACATGCTGATGTTTTTTGTTGAAACCTATTGATACATCTACACCTAGATTTGGAACATTTGAGGATTCATCATTGAAAATTCACGGTGAACTGAAGGCACCTATAATGCAAAGAAAAGTGAGGAAACAAAATGACATTCTAGCCAAATGAGTGGCATAACACAAGAGATGATGACTAATCTTAGGAAGAAAATTGGAAAGTGAGAAGGCAGGAACATTTGTTACTTCTAGAGACAATAAAATAGAAACTAAGAGTCACTAGGAGTTCAACATTAAAACAAACACAATCTACTACTCCTACGATGACTAAGCCAAAAAAGAAGTCACTTGTGACTGTTCAGAAAACTTATAAAAGAAAGAAAGAGAAGACATCTGGCTACAAAGATTCAAAAGGAAAGAAGGAATGTAAGGATAAAGCTGAGGCAGAAGAAGTTGAAACTGAATCTGATAAGGAACAAGAAGAAATAAGATATAGTGGGAAGAAGTGCTCTGTAGTAGGAAAACCTACTGTAAAATATGTAAAATGTGTTAATGTTATTCCAATTGATAGCATAATTCAAGATGTTAAGGAGAATGGAAGAGTGAAAATGTGGTGAAGTGTTTTGACACATGTGTCACTAAAGACAAGAAGAAGATAGAAGATGCAGTTGTAGAGAGTCTATATAATTTGTGCAAAACACCTAGTGAGCTATAATAGGAAATACATAAGGAACTGTTTAAGGCAGTTGAAAAAATATGGAGAGAAACTTTGAAGGTTGATAGAGTAATGATGGAACAAGAACTTTCACTATTGCAACCTGAACTATCAACTGAGGATGTGAAGGTAAAGTTTGAAACAATGAGAGGAGAATTCAAGACAAGAAACAGAGTATCAAGGATTCTCATAGGAGAAACACAATTGGTAAGAGATGAGACAGTGGAGTTATGGAAAAATTTATTGAAATCTGAGACATGACCCAAAGAAAAATTGATATAAGAGAAGGAAAAAGATCAAGAGTCTAAAGCTGAAGAGATAAATGATGGCATACATAATGTTATCTCTGACATATCTAACTAGATACAAAATATTAATACTCAAACTCAAATGGATTTACCAAGTGATCAAACTGGAGAGAAAGTAATAGGACATAAAAGTGAAGAGTAAAAGATTGATGAAGATGTATTGTCAGTGAAGAGGAAATTAGACTTAACCGGTGAAGCTAGCACACAGAAGAAGAGAAAAACTAAAAATTCTACTAGTTTTGAGGAAGAGGATGAGTGAAATTGAAGATGAAGGAATCCAAGAAACTATTGACATTACTAAAATGAGTCCTAAGGAGTTGATGAAGATGTTTGAGAAACTTAGAGAGAAATAAGAAAGAGACAGATTAAAGGGAAGGAAGAAAAAAGGTCAGTGTACTAAAAGGAGCGAGGAACATAATCAGTAATCTAGTACCTGACATACAATATGATAAACAAGATAAACCTATTTATCAACTGGGTATTTTGGTCAAAGTAGTAGTAGATCAAGTACCTAACTTGTAGAATTCACCTATGAAGGTGGCAATGAAAGAGTATGAGAAGAAATTAACTGACAAGTTGAAAGAGAATATATCAGTAGAAAAAGAGTCACTTGTAGTTCTATTGAACAAAGTAAAGGATATCCTACAGGAGGTAGGACAATTACTTGTAAAATTTTCCAAGTTTACATCTTTTAAAAAGGATATGGAAAAGAAGAGAGAGGAAGCTCAATAAGAGCTTAATGCTTTGGTTACAAAGTTTAATCCCCTAACTAGTTTAGTTTTAGCATACAGTGCTAAGGTCAAAATAATTTCATTCAACATGAAGCAGTTGCAAGTAGAGAAAGATAAAATAATTATCTCACTTATGGATTTGCAGACCTACTTAGCTCCCACCATAGATATTATGCAAGAAAATGTGAGTGATACAAAAACATACAAAGTGTACTAGAGGTGATTACTTGAATGATATGGAAGGGAAAATATTGATTATACATAGACAGATTCTATCTATGGATCACTTATAATATTCATGGGAAAAGTATTTGGAGTTGGAAAAGACACTCTTCAAAGATGTCTTTGACAAAATATAATTTTGGTATGTACCTTTAATCCTTTTTCATTGTTGACAAAAAGGGGGAGATAGAAGTGTATGGGAAGATAGATAGATGAGAGAGCATACATAGTGTAAGGGAGAGTATGATTTGAATGAGTCTACTTATGTATTTATATATTTATGGGTATAGTGCAAGTCAATACTTACAGAGTTATCCATGGAAGAATTTTGAGTTTATACAGAGTTTGTGCCATCAATGCCAAATGGGGAGATTATTGGCATTATGGTAGTTTTTGGAGGAGCTCTGAAGATCGGTCATTTAAATATACATAATTGATTGTCATTGATGGAAATATTTTCAATAAATAAGATTGGAGTGACCGGTAAGATCCATACCTGGTCGGTAAAGGCATATACATTTAACTATGTTGATCGGTGTATAGGAGGAGTATATGGAGAATAGTTTCAGTAAGTTAAATTGGAAGCGGTCAAGTTACAGAGCACATCAAAAAATGAGATCTTGGAGGAGACATTCATATGGTATGAGGGAGGCATGGTTCTGATCGCACTAGTTAATTCAATATTTTGAGAGAATTATGTTTTTGATGTGGAACACAGTGTACCTATTGGGTCACCTATCAGAATTTCATGATGAATCAGTTAAGGTGATGGATCTGAGGTTGGATATCATTTATGAAAATGTATATTATGTTTGGGGATGACGTATTAGGTATGATTGATGTTTATTTTGAGGAGGTTGATATGTATTTTTTGTCAACTTGGATGGAAAGTTTTTTAGGTCTTAAACCACTTCAGAACACATTATATAAGGAGAGCTAAATCGTATGATTTAGGGTTGTGATTGTATTTTGAAGTGTAGTGATCAGAGATTGAAGAAGCAGAGATCAATATAGTGTCAGAGAGTAAAGGAGAAGAAAGGATATGATAGGAAATTAGGTCCATTCTACATATCATTATTACTCTTGTTTTCCTAAAAGTTGCAGTAGGTTAAATCCCTTAACCAGGTGGATCCTAACAGGTCTTTATTGTAAATCATTTAACAAGGTGACTTCTTTATTGAAGGTTGAAATCCTTTAGCAAGGTAGACTCTAACAAGTATTTTGGTACTTCTAACAAGGTACTAATCACTTTTAACAAGGTAAACCCAAGAAAGGGTACTGTAGCTCCTAACAGGGAAAACACTTTTTACTGTAGTAAGGTGATTTTTGGGTGCCATCCCCACCGTGTTTTTTTTCCTCTAACAAGGGTTTTCACATAAAACATCTATGTGTCATATGTGATTCTTGTGTATATGCATGATGTTTTTTACTTCTATTTGATGTTATCAGTTACATGTTTCATTAGTTGTAAGTTAGTGTTTAGCTTTGTTAGATCGATGGTGAAATTTCTTAAGTATTTGTTTACACTGGTTCACCCCNTCCCCCCCCCCCCCCCCTCTCTCAGTGCCTTTTCATACTAACATTTTCATTATTTGGTGACAAATCACTAAGACCATTCAGTTCATATTTATTTGAGGTGATCATTTTAGGAACACAAATTTTAGAAGGCTTCTCATATATATGGTCTTGGGTAGATACATGAGGTGAATTTATGCTTTGATACAACTCCAATGTAGTAATAGGAACATTACTATGTTTGGGTTTAGTCAAAACATTTGGAACCATATTTTGGACAACAAACTGGTCCATGCTCTTAAAATTATTTACAACCTCTAAACTGTAGTTTTTATTTGCAAACAAAGCTTTATCTATATGCTTAAGTTTTCTTATCATTCCATACTTAGAAACCATCTCAATGTTCTTTGAAATTTGGAATGCCTCCTGCAAACTAGATGGGTCTTCATTCCTCAATCTGTAGCTCATGGTTTTTTTTCAAATGCCCCTAAATATACAATTAATGTTATTGCATCCCGAGGCCTACACTTCTCAGGAACTCTCTTCAATGCCCTTACAAATCTAAAATTAAACTCAGGAACCAACTCATCTTGTTTCACATGAATTCATTGGAAATCGAGAATTCACAAATTTTCTCCCCAAATTTCTCTATAAAAATTAATTTGAACTCATCCCATGAATTGATTGAACATATTAGCAAATTGGTGAACCACTCTCTTGCGTCTTCCTTGAATGATTGTACAACTAATTTCATAACCACATCTTCATGCTCTATTTTATAATCCTCAAGTAAATCTGCAAATAATTGCAAGTGCTTTGAACCAGACTCATATCTCTATCTAGTGAATTTAGTTAATTTTTCCCTAATTTCTGGTGGTATAACATTAGGGTAACCAGTAATATGAATGAAAACTATATGCTTATACTTCTAAATATTGAAATTCCTTCTATAACATCTTTGGGGTTGTTCACTCAGCATGGTTATATTTAGAAATACACAAGGATGAAAAGTTTGTCAATACATTTCACTTGCCTCCACAAGCATATGAAAACAATCTTGTAGTTTACTTACAATAAAAACTCAAGCATATGTCAGCATACAACTTTGATGATAACTCTGCTTGATATATTATGTTAATGTGTTTGCATACTACAAAATAAAATGTGAGATGAAGCTTACAGCATATAGATATGCAAATACATTTCTACCTCTTCCCTCTCAACTAGTGTTGAATCCACTGAATAAGGAAAATACCTTCACTAAAAAATAACTTTCAAATTTGGCATATTCATTTGAAACTTTGAAAATACTTGGAACTTTTGTTGAAGCAGTAAAAAATTTTAGATCTAAAAGTTTTCTCCAAATCTTTAGTAGTTTCTTTATCCTAGAGTCGCCACCTCGATAGAGGAAAATTTCAAACAACGTGAATCTATTTGAATCATTAATTTATTATGGGTTTCTTCCAACAACAGAGTCACACACTCTCCTTCCAACTTCCAACAATAAAAACTTCTCCAAGCTGAAATTATAAAAATTTGAAACAAATTTCATATTCTAAATATTTTGAACTCTAACTGGATCTTGATTCAACAAGAAATACCAAAGACTCTAGTAAATATTTAACAAGACATGTTTATCTCTAGTCCCCAACAGAGTCGTCATTTGTTAGAGATTTTTCTCGCACGACAAGAGATCACTAATTGACAAGGTTGTAACACCTTCTTCCCTTTGAGCACCACAAAAATTAGGAGGATGTTCCTAATTCTAGATTTGCACATATGATAAACTACTCAAAACAGAAACTATAGAGATTCAACAATGGATGGATTCTTAAATTTATAGGTAATGGGTGTTTAAGCTTTACCAATCTTCTTGCACAATTCCACTTGCTTTAAGCATGCTGAGAACCAGATTATATTACTTCTATACTAATCAATATGAAATTCAAATGATTTTTAATTTTAATAGGACCAAACAGATACAAAAATTGTAAGAGGTTGTACAGTGCCTAAGTAAGGGCAACAGAGTCAAGTAGAAGCACCTATGATTTTCAAAACCTATGAACTTGCCTTGAAGATCATGGGAATGTTATCACTTAAAAATAACAAGATCATAAATGCATATCATACATCCATTCTTCATAATCCATCTGAAGACATAAAATCCCCATCTTATTTATCAAACTAATTATATTGTTACAATAGAAGACAATAAATGTGCCTACAAAGTTGAATAATCCCTGATTAGTTTAACTTAAAGAAACTTACACTCTCAGATTGGAGACAATTGAATAATAAGACTTAAAACATGAAACCGAGTTCAAAATACCAAAGGCATTACAAAATGGAGAATACTAACTAAATGCTTTCAACCTAACTCTAAACATCTTACAATATTCACAATTGTTTTGTCTGCACTTCAAAAATTAGAAAATCGGGAACCCCTTTTTTTCTGGGCCTTGGAATCCCTTTTATAAGAGAATAATGGATTCTATAAGATATAGGCCAACAAAACCTATTAGCATATGGTAACCTTCACCGATTATTTGAAGAAGAGAGTTGTCCATCAGGGACAATTTCCCACCACTTTGTCTTCTAGTTTAGTTGTTGTATTGGCTTGCTGGTAGTTCCTAAGTAAAAACACCTTGGTGAACCCATGAAATCTGTGAGCCATGCTACCATTGCACTTGGATTTTCAGCGTTATAGAGGAGCCAAAAATGCAAAATTTACAACCTCCTGCACCTAAGGGAAGACCATGTTGGCATTATGATAATTTTGGAGGATATATGAAGGACGATCATGAGTGGATTCATTATTGGTTGTCCTTGATGGTAATGTATTCAATATCCTAATTACAGTGATCCGTAAGAATTGTTCATGACTGATAAAGGGAAGGTCAACTATGTATGTTTACTGGAGTTTAGGAAGAACAGTATCAGACACAGATTGTGGTAGTGGTTGAGTTAAGGGAAGAGTCGGGTGTTGCGATCATAGATATAGTTTGTGTATGGTAAGTGGAATACATGATTCCAACTGCAACAGTTTATCTCAAGTTTTGAATGAATTATGTTTTGAGTAAGGAGGTAGTTTACCTATCTGAACATTGATCATAGTTTCATATTAATTTGATTAAGGCATTGGATTTGAGGCCGACATATTAATTCTAAATAATGGTAATATATTTGAGGATGACATATTAGATGTTGTTGACACCGATTTCAAGGAGTTTGGCTAATCTTTTGAGCTAACTGTGGTGGAAAGTTATAGGTCATGTGTGACCTAATGGAAGTCTATAAAAGGAGCACTAAATCATTTGGTTCAGGGTTGCGATCATATTTTCATATTGGGAAATCATGAATTGAAGAAGTGGAGATCAGTATAGTATCAGGTAGGAAAGGAGCAAAAAGGATCTGATAGGAAATCAATGACATTCTACATATCAATATATCTTGTTGTTCCCTAACAGTTGCAGCGGGTTAAATCCCTTAACAGGGTGAAATTTTATAGGTTCTTATTCATAAATCCTTTAACAGGGTAACTTCTTTATTGAGGTTTGAAATCCTCTAGCGAGGTAGATCATAATAGATCTGATTGTACTCCTAACAGTGTACTTATCACTCCTAATAGGGTGAACCCTCAGAAAGGGTATTTGTAGCTCCTAACAGGGAAAACTCATTTACTATAGTATTGGGCTTGTGGGTGTCATCCCCATGGTAGTTTTTTTCCCTCTTACAAATTTTTCCATGATAAATTATTTGTGTTGATTTTGTGGATGATTGATATTGTTTACTATCATTAGTTTACTCCAGTTATATGCTTTGCGGTTTGAAATTTAAGAGTGCATATATTTATATCGGTGGTTGAATTAGGTCATTACCTATTTGTATTGATTCACCCCCCCTCTCTCAGTCATAAGATTTCCAACAATTGGTATCAAAGCATTGGTCCTCTTGATATTAAGCATAACTGCTTGAGGAAAAGATCCCTATAATTCAACATGGATAGATACAAGTATGAAAATAAACTTGAGGATGCAAGAAAAATTGTCAATCAATTGAATGAAGAATTGAGGCATTCACTTGCTAAATGAAGAGATCTTGCTGAGAAATTGATTGAAAGTCAAGACAACATTGAACATCTTTCTGAAGGTAGTTTGTCTGAAGAATCTGAATAAGCACTTGTAGATCTGATGGATAAAAATAGTGGACTCGTGAAAAGAGAAGTGGAAAATCTGAAAAGAGAACTTGAAAGTCAGATTGTCAGTATGGTTGAAGAACTTGAAAAAAGAAGAGTTGTTGAGGATGCCAATAAAATTGCTAAAAATTCCCTAAACACTAAAGATGAAACCCTAATAAAAAATTTGGAGAAACTATTCAGATCGGAGCAAGAGGTTTCTATATTGCAGGAACATTTACATGACTCAAATGAAGAAAAAATTGATATTGAAAGAGAGAATGGGGGGAAAAGGAAAGAGAATGAAAATCTAAAAGAAGAGTTAAAGGCTATAAACACTCTACTAGATAAATCCAGAAAGAATTATACTAAAATTGATGAGGAAATTGGAAGATAGAGGATGAATGGAGAGAAACAAGGTTTAGGTTTTTCAAATTTTGAAGCTGGTGAATCATCTAGCACTAAGGACATCAATGCAGGAAGAAAATCAACACCCAAGGTGAGTAGAAATACTAGCAAAAGAAGGTATAAACCGCTATGTTTTAATTGTCATAACGAAGGTCATGCTTCTAATGTATGTTGGTTTAAACCTATTGGTACAAATGTTAGACCTAGAGGTTCTACAGCTAGGTCAAGAAATTTCTATGGCAGAACTGATAACTACAATGTTAGATCTAATGTATTTCATGGAGTTTGTTACTATTACAACAATTTTGTACATAGAGCTAATGAGTGCAGGGTGAGAATCAACTAGTGGTCATATGATTACAACAGTCAAAAACCTGTCAATCAAGGTAATCGGTCAGATATTACTTGTTCTATTGTCACAACTATGGACATGTGGTTGTGACTTGTAAATTAAGGTCATCCAGAGGCAATGTTGGATCTTGGAATCCAACAGGTACGGTATTTTATGTATGTAACAAAGTTAGTTATCTTGGTAGATCATGTAGAGAAAGAAGGTATACTAGAGGTCAACCGGTGAACAATGATGAAAATGCTAAAGGGAAGGAAATTGTTAGTGTTGATGAAGTCATGAATTATATGAAGAATACATGGGTGAGGAAAGGAGAATTTAATTCCTCTGAGTTAACTAAGAACTCCACAAGTCCAGGAAATGTGTAGAATCCATCGGTGAACTAAGCACACTATTTTGTTAGGGGAAACACTTATAGTCAAATGATTTTCCGATCCCCTAAATTCATGAGTGGTAAGATTCATATGCATTTTGAGATGTTTATTTGTGATTTAATGTTGGTTAGTGAAGATAAAGTATTTTTGTGCATGTGTATAATGATTGTTATGTTTTAACTGTTGTGGTCAGTGGAAAGCATTATTTGACCGTTATGTTTAAAGGACTACATTCACAAATGTTATAAAATGAGAAAGTGAACTCATTTATCACTTTAGATTCTAATGAAGTTTACTAAAGAGAATTTTTTTACATTCCATAGTGAGAGTTATTTGTATTTTTGGACTAAGATTTCAAGCAGGAAATTCTAATTGTTGTCGAAGAACACTAATTAGTGAAGTTGAGGTTATAGCTTGTATTGCAAAGATCTTTACATGAATTTTTTTTTTGTTGTTAATTGTTGACATTATGGATACTCCAATTTTGGCCAACATCATTTATGAGCCGAGACTCGTATTCAAGTTACACTCGATGAAGGAAAATGAGAATGATCCAATGGGTGCCCTATCTTCGATACCCTATGCTGTGTTTTTGAGTGAAGATATTTGTTCGTTCACAAACTACAAGCTGGAAGAACTTGGAACTGGTGACATCTATAATGAATTCCTTACTTTGAGTGATGATGTAAAGGTGAAAGTCGAGCATATACATTTGGTGCATAAAGGTTTCACTTATGCGGTTGAGATACCTGATGATTTTCATCCAAAATGGATAAGATGTGTATTGAGAAGAGTCCATGGTCAATTCATATGGTTGAACAATCCACACAAGATTACAGAGGAATTAATCAATAGAGTTACTGGATTTTGTGTGATCGGTGAGGCACCAACTCTATGAACTATTGTTGTAAATTTGGTTAATCACTTGACCAAATCCAAACAGGATCACCAAGCCATCACTATCAAGGATATAATAGACAAGGAATTGATATTAGCTTCAATGGTGATAGGATACAAAGTATACCAGTCTATTTAGTTGAATAGTGTACATGGTGGATCTATTCATGTTGCATACAAAATGGTGAAGGAAGATGCAAAATATGATCTTTGTGAGATGTTGAGGAGTTTATTATTTGTGAACATGGAGAAGATCAAGAAATATAAGAAGCAGTCATTCAAATATGGATCACTCCTGGTATGTATGTTCTTATACCTATAGAATCATTTTCCAGGAATAGGCTCTATTACATGGTCAGAGGATAGACCGGTAGTAATGCAAATTAAGCAATGTATCAAGACTTTAGGAAACAATTTCAATTCAGTTATGTGGGGATATTTTAAATATTTTTTTAAAAAAAATGCACTTAAGAGAGAGAATCCCAACAAGTATTGTTGAGAAGTATAAAGATGATATTTTTTCTATTAGATACAGATACATGTATGTTGCAAGCAGTGCAGCCTAGAACATGTTGGATACCAGTTATGGGTTATGGAGTTGATGGTGATTTAGTCATTATTCATGTTGATATTATATTGTCAAAACCAATTGATACTTTAACACCTAGGTTTGGAACTTATGAAGAGTCGTCATTGAAAATTCAGAGTGAGTTGAGAGCACCAGTAATCCAAAGAAAGATCACAAAACAAGTTGACAATCTAGCCAAAATGAGTGGCATAACACCAGAAATGATGATAAAACTTAGAAAGAAAATGGAGAGTGACAAAGAAAGCACATCTACTGCAGAATTCAAGGATACTAAAGTTGAAGTTGAATATATTACACCTCAAAGAGTCACTAGGGGTTCAGAACTTAAACAAACTAAATCTGCTTCTACTACTCCTATTAAGACTAAGCTAGAAAAGGAGTCACCTGAGACTATTCAAAAAACTTATAGAAGAAAGAAAGTGATGAAATCAGGCTATAAAGATTCAAAGGGTAAGAAAGGAGGTAAGGAAAAGGCTGAAGAAGAAGTTGAAATTGAGTCTGAGAAGGAACACGAGGAATTGAGAGCTAGTGGGAAGGATTCTACTATAGTAGGAAAGCCTACTTAGAAAACTAACAAAATTGACAATACTATTATTTTTGACAACATTGTTAAAGATATTAAGGAATGTGGAATAATGACAGAAGTGTGGACTCACTTTGATAAATTTGAAAGTGAAGAGAAAAGAAAGATAGAATATGCAGTTGTAGAAAGTCTACATACTTTTTGCAAAGCACCAAGTGAACTATACAAGGTTGTACCGAAGGAAATGTTCAAGGCAGTTGACAAAAGATGGAGAGAATATTTGAAGATTGATAGAGTATTGATGGAACAAGAAATTGCACTTTTACAACCTAAATTATCTACAAAAAAGATAGAGTTGATGGTTGAAGTAATAAGAGAAGAATTGAAGACAAGGAACAGGGTCACAAGAATTCTCATTGGAGAAACACAATCGATAAGAAATGAAACAGTGGGTTTATTGATAAAGTTAGTAAATTTTGAGACTTCTACTAAAGATAAATCGATAGAAGAGGAAAGAAAAGTACAAGAGACAGAAAATGAAGAGATTAATGATCTCATAGATAATGTTATCTCTAATATCCCATAGCAGATACAGAACATTGATACTTAAATTGATGTTGAAGGACCTAAAGAGAAGATTACTGAGGAAGTGACAGACCAAAAAGATGAATAACATAAGGATGATGATGATATACTTTAGTGAAGAGGAAACTAGATCTAATTGGTGAAGGTAGCATAGTGAAGAAGAGAACAATAAAGAATTCAATTAGTTCCGAGGAAGAAGATGAAGAAGAAACTGAAGATGAAGAAATGCAAACAACTATTGATATTACTCAGATGATTCCTAAGGAGTTGATGGAGGTGTCTGAGAAGCTTAGAGAGAAAGCATAAAGAGACAGGATAAAGGGGGGAAAAAAAGGTCATAATACTGAAAGGAGCTAGAAAAATCACTAGGAATTTAGTACCTAATGTGGGATATGATAAACAAGATAATCCAATTCATCAACTGGGTGATTGGTCAAGGATTTTTTTGATCAAGTACCTAACTTGGAGAATGCACCTATGGAGTTGGAAATGAAGGAATATGAGAAGAAATGAATTGACAAGTTGAAAGAGATTGTATCGGTAGAAAAATAGTCACTTGCAATTATGGTGAACAAAGTAAAGGATATCCTACATGAGATAGGACAGTTACTTGTAAAAGTATCCAAGTTTACATGTTTTACAAAGCATATGGAAAAGAAGAGAGAGGAAGCTCAGTAGGATCTTGATGCTTTGGTTACAAAGTTTGATCCCCTAACTAGTTCAGTTTCAGCATACATAGCTAAGGTGAAAATGATTTCATACAACATGAAGCAGTTGAAAAAAGAGCAAGATAAAAGAATAGTATCACTTACGGAGTTGAAGACATACCTAGATCTCACCATATATCTTATGCAATAGAATGTGAGTGATGCAGAAACAATACTAAGTCTACAAGAGGTGAGTACTTTGAATGATATGCAAGGGTCAGCATCGGTTATCCATGTATAGATTATATCTATGGAGCGCTTACAAGATTCATGGGAGAATTCATTAGAGTCGGAAAAGACACTCTTCAAGGATGTCTGTGACAGAATGTAACTTTGATATATGATTCTTTGTCATTGTGGACAAAAAGAGGGAGAATGAGAATGAGAATGTGAAAGAGAAAATGTAAGAGAGAGGATGTATAGAGAAAGGGGGGTATTTGTTGCAAAGTTATACAAGCCAGAGAAATTAGGAGTTTTTTTCATCAACGCCAAAGGGGGATCTTTTTCGCATTATGATAATTTTGGAGGGGCTATGAAGCGCGGTCATGGGTGGATGCATAATTAGTTGTCCTTGATGGTAATGTATTCAATTATCTTTATTACAGTGATCGGTAATAATTGTTCATGATCGGTAAAGGGAAGGTCAACTATGTATTTTGATTGGTGTTCAAGAAGAACAGTGTCAGACAAATAGTGTGGTAGTGGTTGAGTTAAGGGAAGATTCAGGTGTTGTGATCATAGATGTAGTTTTTGTATGGTAATTGGAATCCATGATTCCAAACGCAATAGTTTATCTCAAGTTTTTAATGAATTACATTTTGAGTAAGAAGGCAGTTTACCTATCTGATCACCGATCAGAGTTTCATATTAATTTGATTGGCACGGTGGATCTGAGACCGATATATTAATTCTAAATATTGATAATATGTTTAAGGATGACATATTGGATATTGTTGATACTGATTTTGCGGAGGTTGGCTAATCTTTTGAGCCAACTGTGGTGGAAATTTCTAGGTACTACGTCACCTAATGATAGTCTATATAAGGAGCACTAAATCATTTGATTTAGGGTTGCATTCATATTTTTAAATTGAGCGATGATGAATTGAAGAAGCAGAGATCAGTACAGCGTCAGGAAGGAAAGGAGAAAAAAATATTTGATAGGCAATTAGTGTCATTCTACAGATCAACATATCTTGTTTTTCCCTAACAGGTGCAACATGTTAAATCCCTTAAAAAGGTAAACTTTAATAGGTTCTTATTTGTAAATCCTTTAAAAGGGTAACTTCTTTATTTAGGTTTAAAATCCTATCATAACTGATCTGATTGTACTCTTAACATTGTACTAATCACTCCTAACAGGGTGAACTCTTAGAAAGGGTATTTGTAGCTCCTAAAAGGGAAAACTCATTTACTATAGTATTGGGCTTGTGGGTTTCATCCCCACCGTGGTTTTTTCCCTCTTACAAGGGTTTCCACGATAATATATATTATGTGCATTGATTTTGTGGATGATTCATATTATTTACTATTATTAGTTTACTTCAGTTATATGCTTTATGGTTTGAAAGTCAAGAGTGCATAAATTAATATTGGTGGTTGAATTAGTTCATTACTTGTTTGTACCGATTCATCCCCCCCCCTCTCAGTCATAAGATTTCTAACATACCATGGGTTCTTTATCTTCATCTTATGCCTTCATTGAATGATAATATTTTGATGAGCCCCAAAGTGTGTTGAATATCCATGGATCCTCATTTCCTAGTCATTCAACCACGCCTTTTGATGAAATATACAATGAAAGGAAGAGGGAGAGGCAGAAAAAAGAGATAGTTTTCATTTGCAAGAGGCAAACAGAGTCTACTCTTGCTCTTGAAACTTTTGATATCTCTATAACCACAAACATCCTCTCTACAACCATAGTCTTTATACATCTCCTGCAACATCATTAAAAAAATCCACATCCTTCTCCTCATATTCACCATACAATAGAGAAAACAATTTTGAATGGAAAATTCAAACATCCCCATAGGGTATTTATCCTTTTTCCTCTAAATTTTTTCCCTCTGGATTTTTCAAACTTACCAATTAAGGGGAACGACATGCAATTATCATTGATATAACATGCATCGAACAAGTTCTATGGAAAATATTTCAAGATTTCCATAATCTCTCCTAAAATTTCATTCAATCTGATATCCCAAATCCTTTTGCCAATAGAATGTATTTATGTTAGGAATAGTCCCAAGAGATAACTAAGAGGGGGGCTGAATCAGTTATCTACAAGATTCAATTATTTTTCCAATTAAGTACAAAATAACTTTAAACATAAACTCAACAAGATAACACAGATATGAACAACACAATTTTGGTCATAGGGAAAACCAAATTAGGTAAAAACCCCAGTGGGAATTAGCACCCACAAATAATTGTACTAGTTTATAATGATCCTCATTAGAAGATCTTGCAACCCTGTTAGGAGTTGTATTTACAATGCAATAAGTACAGAGACCTGCTCAAAGTCGGACCTTGTTAGGAGTCTTTTACAAGTAACCTTGTTGGGGGTGAGGATACATTGTCCAAGAGCTCATTGCTCAAAAGATGAAGGTTGCAACCTTTTGGAAAATAGATATACACTATATATGATAATGAACTGTTGATTAGACATGTTCTCTTGATCAGTTCCAGTGAATTGTAGTCTTCTTTTGTTCCTTCACATAGATCTTCAATTGTCTAACTTTCTGCTCTGCTTTGTCTTCTCTTTTTCACAACATTTTTTCTTCACTTAGATATTACATTTGAAATGCTATATATATCTTCACCAAGGATAAGGTCACAATGGATGTAGGAAATACTTCAGCAACTTCCTTGTCGGCTTAACTAACCATGCAATCAAAGTTAGGATTGCGCAACTCAAACTGAATAGACACAACGCTTCACAAAGTCGGCTTCACCAAATTTACTCCAACATCACGATTTTGTTAAAACACATTTGTTTCCTTTGTATAATCATCACTAAACATTAATACAAACACATATCCCAAAGATAGGTGCAACTCAAGAAACATTGTATTTACATCGGCTCTTGACAGATAATCTTTAGAAGCTATAACTGTCATAACTGATTAACATAACTCAATTGAAACTTTATATCTGACTCGGCGTGAATGCACATAGCATCTAGAACATGTATACACAATGGAAATAAACATGCATAGCTTTAGAACATCTGTACTGATAATTGCATATAGGACACCGATGTATATTATATGTTGTCATCAATGACAAACATACAATCAACTATTTGCACAGAAGCAAATCTCCAACAATTTACTCATGCCCCTAGTGATGGGAAATATCTCTGCAATCTGGCATGTAACTTTCATTTCATAATTAGAATTCATGATTCTTGACAATGCCTCTAAAATGCCTTGTCAAATACTCGTGACTAAGATTGATCGTTGGTGGATAAACATATGAAATACCTCACTTTTCCTCTAGCAAATTCATTAGTTTTGAACAAATATCACAGAAATATGGGATCTCAAATTCCTTTTCTTTTGATACATACCCTGTGTTCCTATTGATCCATCAGTTACCTAATTTTCCTCTGGTGGAATGTCACTGTGCATACTTCTTGTGTACATTGCATGAAAACCTCAGGCTTTTATTCCTCTTTACGTACTTTCTCAAAAACTCGATCGGAACATCAGGATCTATCCTATGTATTCCATATTCTTCTCCATGTTTCCTCACTTCTCTTTGCACCCTCAAGTAAAACCATGTGGAGAAGTAGGGTTCTCATATCCCATACATTTTCAACACTTCACTCCTCTAATCTTCTTAGTTGTTCACCACATTGCTTCATGCATAGCGGAAGCCAATGGTATATCTTATTTTTTTGTTTGTTCTCAACACACTTGAGCCCCATGTTTCTGCAACCTCCCTTTCCATAAAATCATTATGTTACAATTAAGGAACACTGAGAGGGGGGTGAATTAGTTTTCTAGCTTTTATTAAAATTTTAACTTGATTACACAACCATAAACTGAAAGCAATAAATAATAAAAAACTAAAAGATAAGAAAAGCATCCACAACATCGTAACACCATAAATTTTGCATGGAAACCTGGTTAAGGGAAAAACCATGATGGGAATGGAACCCACAAGTATTACTTTTACGTAAATAAGTTACCTTGTTAGGGGTGTAAGTACATAAGGGGAATGCACTTGTTTTCAGGCTTATATCCTAAAGCTCACTGCTCAATATACAAAAATAGTTATACAACCTTCAGAGGCACACTTCCATACAAAATATTCATCCACAAAAGGTGAATTGAGAAACAACATAAAAAAATTCCAATACAATTCTAATGAAGTACAAAATAAACTAGTTATTTGATTTTCAATCCTCTAATCATAGATCCATTAATCACATACAACATATAGCAATCACATCCAACCACCGCATATATCAATCAACACAAAAGCTCAAGATAATTTATCAATCATCAAAGTTATTCATGTTCACGATGGGCCTCAAGAGAAAAGTAGGTAACGTGTGAAGTGTCGGCTAGATATTCCATCAAAATGTGATCCTAACCTCAAACTCAAACATAAAATTCAACACTAATGTTGGCTCTAACATCTCCAATGATTAAACCAATCAGATCATCGATCTAATAGGATCGTTGATCGATCCAACTTCCAAGTGTCTCTATCTCTTACTAAACTCTACTAACTCGATACTCAAAAGATCACAAATCCATCAAATGATGATATAAACTACTGCAATCTTAGACAAAGATACATAATACCTCTGAGAATATTCTCCTAGCTTCACACATAAAAACTCAATCAAATGTGTTTGTGCTGATCCATATACGGAAACATGTACACTGGGTCAAATGTTCCATACTTAGCCAAATTTGTAGTCAAACCTTCGGTATCATCATAATGTTACAAGATATATCCAGAATGGTGTGTAGTTTCCATCAATGACAACATACAACATGTTCCTATTAGTGTCTCTTATGAACAATCTCCCCCTTTGGCATTAATGGCATCACTTAGCAAAAAATGACTAAGTGTCCAAGCAAAAATGCCAAACTCCAAAAATTATCTTTCCTTATCTCTCCTTACCAAAAATTGAGATCCCCCTAAGATGAATCTGTCATTTTTCCTTATCTCTCCCCCTTTGACATCAATGGAAAAGGTTGGGAAATTCGTCAAAAAATCATCTACCAAAATCCTATACCATTCGCTTATGTACATAGGTGTGCAAAGTATACTTACAAAAGTTTAAATACATCTAAAAAATTGCTCCTCGAAGATGCAAAATTTGTGTCCCAACTCTTATTGATTCTCTCTGCAATCTGAATCTATCCACAAAAAACATATTCCAACCTTTCTTCTTCAATCAAATCAAGTGCATCAAGGTACTCAAAGGTTGCAATAGCTTCCTTTAAACTTCTCAGTAGAATATCAAGTTTTAGAACAATTTAGTTCATTAGATCTTTGATCCTTCCCTTATTTTCATCCCTTCCAATGATAAGTGAACCAATCTTATCATTTAGTACTCTCACTTGACTAAAATGAATTTATGTCATTTTTTTCAAAGAATCAAATCCTTTTGATAATTCTTCTAGCTTGACTTCACTCTCCTTAAGGATTTTGTCAATGTCAGTTACATGCATGGGATAATTGACACAAGATTTATACACTTTACCTCCTTCAATCGGTACATCTTTTAGTTGTTGAATAGAAACTCCAACACAGTTCTTATCATTTACAATTATGACATTTAACTGATTGAATCTGTTGCAAATGAATTCATTTTGAATTTTACTCAATGCAGACTTCTCTAAAGTCTCAAATTTACTGTTAACAACATCTAATTCCCTCGAGATGACTGGATGTAAGCATATTTGGATCAAATGCGTAAGATGACATAATCTTTCTTAAGACATTTGTTTCCCTGGTTAAAAGTTTGGTTCCCTTCTCATTGGTCTTTAGGATTCTCTGTCTTGCCTTAGCCTGAGAAATGGTAGCAAGTCCCATCGACTGATCTCCATTGAGAGTGTCCAACTCAATTGGACCTTGCATAATCTATATTTATAAAGTGTCTCTTGCCTCAATCTTCTTAGTGATATCATAAGTTTTCATCTTTGTATCATCATGAACATTTGTGTCCAGAACTATATCTTGAACTTTCTCTTCTTCCTTATCCTTCTCTCCTTCCAAATCGTCAATTACATCATTTATTGTTTCATCAATATTGATTATTTCAACATTATTTACCTCATCACTAATCCTATAGTCATCTTCTATCAAATTAAAATTGATATTCTTTGGATTATCTACATTTTCTATCAAATGATCCATAGTGAAAATAATAGGAACTCCTCCAATGTATGCATCAGGTTCATCCTCTTCCATTTGAGTAGGTGTATCAATTGGTGAATCAACTTTCTCAATAGTGGTTTCCTTGTCATCATTCTTCTAAATTGCATTGATGTTATTTTACATGAGTACCTTTGTTAGAATTTTCTATGTCTCCTCAAATACCTCTCTCTCCTCAAATACCTCATCAATCTTTCATATCATCATATTGTTTATTCTTGTTTTTCTTCTGAAATCTTTATTTTCCAAATCAAGAATCCTATGAATTTCCTCAGTTGCAAATAAAGGGCTGAGTTGAAATAAGAATTTTCTCTTATCTCCTTGTCTTTTTCTAATGCAATCAATCTCCTTCCACTTATTTGCAATCACCCGCTCACCCAATTCCTCAAAATGACAATGTATGTATGCCCTAGTATCCTCTACATGCAAAAATCCATATGGTATAGAAGACAATACTCCATCTAGGTCATCAAAAGTTTTCTTAACCGAATTATTCTTGAAGGTAGGTGGTGTAGGGGCACCTCTACATTTGATTATTATCAGAACATTGTTATATTTAAGTCATTGGAATTTAATGGCATCGTGTAGTAAATTGTGTTTTAATATCCAATGTATTCAAAAGGCCAAAAGACTGAATGGAATGTAAACGGTTATGGGTAGATAAACAGTTTTATAACCGTCAGTGTGTCTTTAAATGGACAATAATATGTAATCGCAAAGATAGAGAAGAGAGCAGACAAAAGAGAATAGACTGAGGAGATAGAGTAGGGATCGTGAAACGATCGGGCTCTCTGGCCTCCAGCCAGAGAGCCATTCATAATTGTAGTCATTCGAATCACATGTGGATTCAGTTTTGATTATAATGAAATGTATTTCTACTTAATTTATATGTGTTTCCTTTTGTCGATCTCTGTCATGAAAAATAGAACAGTGATATATACACGTCGGGGTTTTATAAAATGATGCAACAGTAAATGGTATTGGGTTCCGATTTGTTAAGTTTAGTGATTTGGTTTTCTGTTATCATTCGAGTGTTAAGAAGGATCTAATTTGTTTGTATCGGGTTCTTAACAGTCCCGAGTTCTTGAGTTATCTTCAAACTATATCAAATATTCTGTTGTTTACAAATCGGGTTACACCAGTCCCGATTTGGGACGTTACTATCCATTATTTTCTGCAGGAAATTGTTCATGAGCTTCTCGGTGTGTTGTGAATTAAAACTGTTTCAAGAAATCGTTATTCATGTCATATTCATTCTTCAAATGGAAAAGGTGGCGGATATTTATAGATTGATTTGGTAGCTGTCTAATTTGGGGACCGAGATATGTGTATCGACATTCAAACAATCGAGGCATTGTGTTTTAATAAGGAACGATGTAAATGATATCGAAGAACATTATATTGTGTATTCGATTCTTAAGAAGGAAAGGTGGCAGGAACGAATTGGAACCAACCGTAGGTTGGTGAATATAATCATAGACCCAGGAATGACCAGCACGCCATGTAATAATGAATCAAGGTGATGAGTTTGATACAGCCAGTTAGGAAGAGAAAGGTTCTCTCTTGTTGGTCGGTGACCCAAGAGAGAATCGATAATCAGTAATCGATTTGCAAAGTGAAGGGGTCCAGTTGTGATCCATAATAGAGGTAAAGCATGTGTTGGTGAGATTGGTAGCAATGTGGGTATTATTATATCAAGTTTAATACCATTATGTTAAGTTGACAATGTTATTAGTTGAGAATTGAAGAGATTGAGTGCCTCTATCTATGTCTATGAAGAAAGAAAGTTATAATATGCAGATATTATGAGTAACATCGATGTCATCTCTGCATCAATTGGTATCGGAACTCAGAAGATTCTGAGTGTGTAGATAGAGCGCCGAGAGAGGCAATCTACACCAGGATGCTGAGCGTGTAGATAGAACGCCGAGGGAGGCAATCTACACTCTGATTGTTACAGATTTGTTGAAGGAGAGATGAATTATTTTTATGTTTCTCGTACAGCGGTTCCTTTGTCAAAGCCTTGGAGTGCCCATTTTCCACCAAGTGTGTTGCAGAGTTGAAAAGTGTAGTAGAGTATCAGAGGATTCGTAGATGAAGAGACGAAGCAGCGGAGGCATCGGGGCAGTGATATAGATGACGAGGCAAAGATTTTGCAGACATCTCACCAAGACCTTTCCATGAGGACATGGAAAACTTCGAAGCTCGGGAGTATGGTGCAGGGGCACCTCTACATTTGATTATTATCAGAACATTGTTATATTTAAGTCATTGGGAATTTAATGGCATCGTGTAGTAAATTGTGTTTTAATATCCAATGTATTCAAAAGGCCAAAAGACCGAATGGAATGTAAACGGTTATGGGTAGATAAACGGTTTTATAACCGTCAGTGTGTCTTTAAATGGACAATAATATGTAATCGCAAAGATAGAGAAGAGAGCCGACAAAAGAGAATAGACTGAGGAGATAGAGTAGGGATCGT
>MU226477.1:7207923-7305098 GCA_018584345.1 Thuja plicata
AGGAAATTGTTCATGAGCTTCTCGGTGTGTTGTGAATTAAAACTGTTTCAAGAAACCGTTATTCATGTCATATTCATTCTTCAAATGGAAAAGGTGGCGGATATTTATAGATTGATTTGGTAGCAGTCTGATTTGGGGACCGAGATATGTGTATCGACATTCAAACAATCAAGGCACTGTGTTTTAATAAGGAACGATGTAAATGATATCGAAGAACATTATATTGTGTATTCGATTCTTAAGAAGGAAAGGTGGCAGGAACGAATTGGAACCAACCGTAGGTTGGTGAATATAATCACAGACCCAGGAATGACCAGCACGCCATGTAATAATGAATCAAGGTGATGATTTTGATACGGCCAATTAGGAAGAGAAAGGTTCTCTCTTGTTGGTCGGTGACCCAAGAGAGAATCGATAATCAGTAATCAATTTGCAAAGTGAAGGGGTCCAGTTGTGATCCATAATAGAGGTAAAGCATGTGTTGGTGAGATTGGTAGCAATGTGGGTATTATTATATCAATTTTAATACCATTATGTTAAGTTGACAATGTTATTAGTTGAGTATTGAAGAGATTGAGTGCCTCTATCTATGTCTATGAAGAAAGAAAGTTATAATATGCAGATATTATGAGTAACATCGATATCAGCTCTGCATCAGTAGGTCATGGGCACTCAACTATGTCAACAACCCTATGTGTCTCTATCATTTAACCTTCAAAAATGAAAATAGCGCGATGAAAAATACCTTTTCATCGATTCTAGGGTAAGGCTCAAAATTGTCATGAAATCTCCTTAATCTCCTATTAAATGCTTCAATTTGAACTAGAAACTCCTATAACTTTCAATATGATAAATGCAAACAAAAAATGCCCTTTTGATACTTGGTAAAGTTGAAAAATGATTGCATTTAATGCGGCTTTATTCTAAGTCTCAAACTATATCATAGTAGAGTGTACCAAATTCATCTTAGAACCTTCAAATCTTCAAAAACAATTATGTGGATGATATAACATGTCAAAAACATATCTTTGAATCTTAGTATGTGGGTCGCATTCACTTCTCTATCAAATTCAAGGATCAGGTTATGATTTTCATACTCCCCTTTAGGTCAGTGACCTAATCAATTCCCATATGAAATTTCTACACTAGAAGCTGGTGTGATCTTTCATGTAGCATCAATATGATCTTTTATAACCCATGTCTTACTCATTTCCTTTTGGACTTCCTCAACATCAATTATTTTATTTCCTTTATCATTTTGTGCACTATTCTTATCTATCGAACCACTTACATTGGTGTACCTACAATTTCTTACCACATTACTAGAATGATTGCAATTGAAACATGTCACATTTCCATATCTTATGTTCAGTGGATTTTTCCTCAACCTGCATTGCTTTGTAATATGTCCAAAAATGTTGCATTTGTAACAGGTTATGTTCCTCTGGTTCATAGAATTATTAACCTTTGATCTACATTCATTTTATTTGTGTCCATACTTGTAGCAAGTGAAACAATATCCATAAAATGATGTAAAATTAGGTCTTCTTTTGCACTCCTTCACTCTATGCCCAAATTTGTTACATGTAAAGCATATACCACTGAAATTAGATTGCCTCATAGGTTCCTAAGTCTGATTCTCTAATAAATTGATTTTCTCTTCTAATCCTGAACTTTCTCCTTTCTTAAAAATAATTCCTTGATTTTATCCTTTACATTTTTTTTTCAATTTGTTCATCAAGCTTCACTGAACTAGATTTGAATTTTTCTTTGAATTCATTAGCTACTGCAAGTTCACTCCTAAGAACTTCATTCAATATTTCAAGATCCTACTCATTGTGTCTAGGTTCTTCAAGAATAATCTTCAATTTTCAAACTTCACCATTCAGTATGTAACATTCTCCTATCTTTTCCTTCAAGGCTTGCTCAAGATTTTTCATAGCTTCAATCTACTTAGTCATCTTCATTACCTTAGCTTCTAATTCATGTTTCAAATTAACTATCTTTTGTGATATGTTCACATTCATCTTATTCATCTTTCAATGCCTTTGAATCATATTTATGTTGCAACTGGTTAACAATGTCTTTCCTCTTATCTCTAGATATGTTCAATTGTTCCATGTTCTCAAAGAAACTTTCAGCATCCTTAAGCTTCTTTTCCAACTTTGAGTTATAAGCATTATATTTGTCAAGATCATCAAGTGCGACCAAGAGTTTCTTTTGAGTGCTTCTAGAAACAGTTAGATCTGTCATCAGGACCTTCCTCGAGTGGTTATACTTCTTCTGAGGACCAAATCTTTGATACCAATTGTTAGGATTGATGAACACTGAAGGAGGGAGCGAATCAATGTTCTATATTTTATTAACTTTTCAACTTGATTGCACAACCATAAAATGAAAACATTAAACAATAAAAAACTAAAATATAAGAAAAGAATCCACAATATCATAACACCATGATTTTTGTGTGGAAACCCGGTTAAGAGAAAAACCAAAGTGGGAATGGAACCCACAAATATTACTTTTGCATAAATAAGTTACCTTGTTAATGGTTTAAGTACATAAGGGGAATGCACCTGCATTCAGGATTACAGTCTAGAGCTCACTACTCAATATACAAAATTAGATATACAACCTTTATAGGCACACCTCCATACAAAAGGATTCATCCACAAAATGTGAACTAAGAAACAACATCAACAATGCCAATACAGTTCCAATGAAGTACAAAATAAACTACTTATCTGATTGTCAATCCTTTGATCACTGATCCATCAATCACATACAACATATACAAATCATATCCAACCATCACATATATCAATCAACACAAAATCTTGATCTAATATACCAATCATCAAAGTTGTTCATTTTCATTATCAGCCTCAAAAAAAAAGTAGGTAATGTGTGAAGTGTCAGCCAGATCTTCCATCAAAACGTGTTCCTAACCTCAAACTCAAACACAGAAAGCATCACTTGTGTTGTCTCTAACATCTCCAACAATCAAACTGATTAGATCATCGATTGGATAGATCATTGATCGATCCAACATCTAAGTGTCTTTGTCTCTTACTGAACTCTGCTAACTAAATACTCAGAAGATCATAACTCCATCAAATGATGATATAAATGTTAGAGTAATTATTTGTTTACACTTATTAATTAGATCACTTTGATTTAATTATTAAGTTGTCTATTACTCTATTTTACTTAAGTTGTCTCTTAGGTGCATATAATTAATATTTTATATTAATTATTATGCGCAACCTAGCTTTTTACCTTTTTAGGGTTTCATTCACCTTATAGGTTGAACTCTTGTAATTATTTTTGATTATCTTGGAATACAATTTATCTCACTCCGCTGAGATTTTCCAAGCTTTGCTTTTTGTCTCTTTGGCTTCCTTCCAGCAACAGGTTATTTGCATGCAGGTGGTCTTGGCGAACTATGGATTTGTCTGTCTCAAATCCCACATGGTATCAGAGCTTCCCTGTTGCTTCCTGGTCTAGAGGTCTTGAAGTCGTGATTCGAAGAAGAAAACTACAGCTTCTCTAAGGTTTTTTCTTCAATCTAGAGGAGGCACTTTTTTCTGGAGCACTTTGAGCGAAAATGAATGCCACCATCACGCTCAGAAGGCCCGGGAGAGTCAAAATTCATATAAAGTTTGCATTTTTTGGCCACAGTGACCTCTGGGAAAAAATTTCTCCCTCCTAGGTCGTATGACACGCAAATCGAGAAAAAAATTTAAAAAATCTCAAAAAATGCCCATTTCAGGGCTTTTCCATGCGTTGTCGGCCGCACCACCAGCGAACCACCACCCGGCTGCCACCTCCGTCGGCCAGCGCCGTCGTCTCTCCGCCCACCAACCACCGCGACAGGTGATGTCAGCAATCTGGTGTTGACGTCACTTTTCTGATGAAAATTCAAATTTTTTCGGCGACCTTATTTTTTTCCTGCAACCGAAAAAAATTTCTGGCAAGACAGACCCGTGACGTGTAGACGACCGTCAAATTTTTTTTGGGCGTTGTGACGGTCGTTTGACCATCAAAATTTTTGTCGTGTCTGTTTTTTCCAAAGAGCTCTTTTTCGGAAGTGCAGTTGGTTTTTTGGTGATAAATTTTGCATACGGTGTCCATTTTTGAAAAATGAAATATCACCGAAAAGTTGTTTCCGAGCCGGAGACAATGATGCTGGTTTAGTTTGCTGATTTGGTCATTTGAGCTCTTGTTTTTGGCATTGAAGTAGAGGCTTCAGTTTCCTCCATCTCTGCATCTAGCGTCCAACTTTTCTTCTAGTTTTCTTTGTGCTTTCTATAGGTGTTTTTGTGGTGTATGGGGGATAGGATTATATACATTGTGGGGGGTGCATTTTCCTTTCTATAATTTACTTCAGAAAAGACCCTTCTACTTTCATCTTCTTCTTCTCTCAATGTCAGACCCCTCTGTGGCCCGGGTGACACCACACAATTATCACACCTAGAAAGCACACATGACCAGGCTACTTATGTCACGTGGCTTATGGTCATGTCTGGATGAGAACCAACCTATCCTACAGCACCCTTTTGAGGTTCTTTAGCACAGAAATAAAATGGATGAAATCATGGGCCTGATTTCAATAAACATTTTCGACAGTCTCATGTTTCACCTGGATGGTTTGACCACTCCTTGGGCTATTTGGGGCAAGTTTGCAGATTGTTTTGGCACAATGACTGAGTTATGGGCACTACAGCTTGATGCATAGTTGAGCACTTTGACTCCTACCAGCTTTCCCACTATGGAGGACTTCTTGATGAAGTTCAAATCTCTGCGCTCAGTTTTGCAGGGATGTGGGAGAAACAAGATAGATGATGAGTATATCTTCCTGATACTCTCAAAGTTGAGAGAACAATATCAGATCTTTTCTTCCACTTTCTACTCCACTGTGGATGCTTTGGGTGCTAGACACACCATGCCTTCTTTTGAGACATTCTATGATCGGTTGACACGGGAACAAGAAAAGATCCAACAGATGGATGATTTTGGCTCTTCAAGCCAAGCATTGGTTGCTCATTCTTCACAGGGGAAACCAAAATAGAAATCCAAACCGAAGAAAGATTCAGTGGGTAGTGAGTATTCCTCCAAACCTGCACAGAAACCTGATTCAAAACCTCCATCTAACCCTTCCAAGGGTAAATCTTCTTCGAGGTCTAATGAGTCTACCTTCAAGACTAAGAAGAAATCAGTTGAGACTTGTAGCTTTTGTGGAAAGGATGGACATCCCATTTCCCAGCGTTGGAAACATTTGGAGGCTTTAGAGGAAGCCATGCAGGAGCATCACATTTCTTCTCCTCAATCCACATCCTCCCATGCAGGGAAAGGTCATGCTCTTACTACACGAGCAACGACTTCTGGGCCCACCTGGATTTTAGATTCTGGTGCCTCTCACCATATAAATCACACTCAGCAGTTGATCACCTCACTTGTTCCTTGTGCTACTTCACATATACATAATATCTTTGAGAGTCTTCTCCTAGCTTCATAAATCAAAACTTGATCAAATGTGTTTGTACCGATCCGTATTCTGAAACTTTTACAATGGGTCTGTTATTCCATACTTAGCCAAATTTGTAGTTAAACCTTCGGTATCATCATAATGTGACAAGCTATCTCCAAAATAGTGTGTAGTTTACATCAATAAAAACATACAACATCTTCCTATTAGTGTCCCTTGCCAACATGTAATCCATGAGGAAACATGGGGTACCATCATTCTATTTTGTTAGGTACATCTCACATGACCTTGTCCTTCCGCAGTGATTCTAAATTTATTTAAACAATCGCAAAGTAAAGTCACGATGTACTGCCTTGTCTTTTTATCTTATTGACATTTTTTTGTACCCCGCAGTCCTGCTATCATTTCCCTTCACACTTCAATATCTCAGTAGAAACTCATGGAAAAACAATATCCCACTTTATATGTGACCTTGAATTCCGTAAACTTCTTTGCAGTATTACAAAAGTTCCAGCGGAAGCACGGGATAAATTCTCCTTGTAAAAGGGGTTTGAACATTTTGTTAAATAAAAAGATGGTAGAATGCACTCTTGTACAAATCTTTTCAATGTACCTTTCCAAGTAACTCTTTAGAGGAATCATCAACCAAAGTTTTAACATGGTCCCTTTAAATTCCTCCAGAATTTAAACGTACCAATAATATCAAAGATTCTAATAACTAGGGGTAAAATCAAAACATTCATAAATAGATGGAAAATTATAACACACCATATGAATAACTTATGTTTCATCAATGATTTTCCTAATATAGCATAATGCATATCCATTTTGTTTATGAGAGAAAAGAAATATGTATTGATTGATCATCAAAAATATGGATATTACTTATGAGATATATGCAAAATGGTGATCTAACATAAAATTGCAAACTACAAACCATTTCCAAACACCTTCAGCTGAGAACAACCAATTAGGCCCAACTTTAGCCCCTTAGGAGAGTTGGGCACATGTATTTGATTATTCCCCTTTGATTTTTTATTAGATATGATCAAATTGAGGATGAAATAACTAGGTAAAAGAATGTAAAATTGATAATAATTCGTACAAATAGTAAGCTACATGATAGATATGCAAATTTTGAAGACAAATCTAGAAATAGGATATAGAAAGGAACATGTATCTACAATTTGAGCCTAAAAGTGTTGATCTATGTCAATAGGTGTCACTAAACTAAATTTGTTTAATGAAAATATCATGAACAAAATCCAAATCATGATGCCCTACATATCTTCCTTTAAAATTTTGGGTAGAAAGTGTTGGTCAATGGAGCGAGTTGACAATTATGATGATATTTTTCTTTTCAAAACCTATATATGTTCATCCCATCCTTCTTTTCATTGATCGGCCACCTAAATTGATGACTTTGAATCCTACATACCAAAAAGAGAGAAAATGTGTTGAGATGTATAGAGGATTTCCTATGTCAAACCCAGGGTAAGAATTAACCTCCCCTGCAACAATGATGATTAGAAAGAGAGTATACCTTTGATTAGGGAAAGGCTAAAAACCTTATAGAAATGTTTATTCAAAATTGTATACCTTTTCTATGAATTATTTCCTTGAAGCTTCAGGAAAGGTTGATGTTACTAAGTAGGAGTTCATGTGTGACTTCCCTTATAGAGAAAACACATAAACTTGATCATGGATGCCAACTTGAATTCTTGAATACTTGATTGTTTACTCAATTGTTTCTTCATGTGTTTTGTAATTGAGAAATATTCTAATGATGGGTGTGGCTTGATTTTATACTCAACCTCCCAAAATATGTTGGTAATTTTGAATAAGGGCGACATTGGAAGCACTTTCCTACTCAACGAACTTATGATTGTTAGAGGTTCAAATTTGGGCACAAAATGGTTGGGAATTGGAACATAGCACCATAATCCTACCATTCTGGTATGAAATTTGGAGTTGTGTGATCGAGATTGTGTTGGGCTTAGAGATTTGGTCATGGAGTGAGAACAATCAGTCAAAGTGAGCCGCAAATGAGTATGAAATTGTATGAGAATATAATTTATGACATTACAATCCATAAATTAATCTAATACAAATTGTAAGATGCCAACATGAGTGAAATAACACAATAATCATGTACATAATGGTGGTTAAAAGATAGATAATGACAAGGCATAAAATGGTCAATAGAATAATCAATATAGGTATCTACAAAACATGAATCAACATGAAACAAAAAAAAATCTTAAGATCTCCTCCTCATAAATGTTCATTGGAGTTTAATATTAGAATCCCTATACTAGCACATTCTAGGTCAAAGAAAAAAGTAATATATGAAAGAAGATGAAAAAGTATGGAATGATATAAAGTAACAATGGACTAAATTAAATTTTCAACTAAAATATCTCCAAAATAGTGTTAGGATTAGCAGACAAATATCTAATAGTTACATTCAAATATAAATAATAATGCAAAGGAATAAAATATAGAGAAATAGAACAAGAAGACACAAATTTAACGTGGTTCACCCAATCTTGGGCTACGTCTACCAAACAAACAGTCCAATCTTATTACCCAGTAATTTCAGCCAATTACAACAAGTGATCCCTTGCAGCTCAATATTGATGCAAATGCTACAATACTTCTTCACTCTAGAAAGCCATAACCCTAACATGATTTCTCTTATAGAAAAACCCTAACCCTAAAAATTTCTTGACATGTTAACCTAGGGAAATGATTGATGAGTTAACCTAGGTAAATGCTTGACGAGTTAACCCAAAAGTGCTTGATGAGTTAACTCAACCCCTTGAGTTGCATAAAGTGTACACTACTTTCCTAATCAATCACCACAAACCAACAAATAGTTCATTAATATACCATAATCTTCATATGTTGTAATATGAAGATTGGAATTATCTAAAATGTAATATTTTAACTTCATTTCCACTAAATGTATTTATTATTGATTCTTTAATAATACAATCACCTAAAATACCATTAATTGAACCTTAATAAAATAATGAACCATCCAAAAACCATGTATATAATGATACATGAAAGAGTATCACAAGTTATATGAGGGATCATCATTAAGTGTAGGAACTTGTTAATAATTGAAAGAGATGGGATATCATTATCCTTATACATGTGAATAAGTTAAAGGGGCATGCTTAGAGATAAATCACTATCATATTACATGAAGGAGGAATTGTTATAATGATTCATACTAGCTAGAGTGTTAAGTTTGAATAGAATGAAAGAGAATGCACATATGACTAAGATCTAGAAAATAAAAATTTGATGTTATAAATTTATGGATTAGATTGTTTGATAGTTTTAACATCAATGTTTCGGATCACACTCCATGATCCATCATCAGGATGGAAGAGAGCAAGGAGTGTGATCTAAAATATTGATGTAAAAACTATCACGCAATCTAATCCATAAATTCAAAATGTCAAAACCTCAAATGGATAAAATATTAAATAATATAAAAACAATATAGTAGATTATAAAGAGTCATTGCGAATGGAGTTGTCTTTTTCCCACTTTGCTTGCATTTTGAATTCGCTCAGACCTCTGTCTGCCCCTATTATGTTGTTCTCAGCCATGGAAGATGCCCTTGGACTAGGGGCTTTGATAGGGGTTTCCTCTTCACTTGTTGCATACTATGTTAGGCCATTTGGGTGTGTTGCTCTTGGATCTTCTAGCCCTCTTCTCTTTGGGTTGGGGTTGGGTGTGCAAAGTTAGTCCCCTCTAGTCTTTGTGGGTGGCTCTGAGACTCTTCTTTTTCCTGGTACTAGTGATCGAGGGGTCGCTACTTCTAGGGAGAAGATTGGGGTTCCTCCCCCAAACTTTGTTGTTGGTGGACGGAGTTATGCTTGTGTTGCCAAATCTGCTACCACTACTGCAAAGATGAAAACTCATCCCATTTCCTATGCCAAGACCTCCCCTATGGTGGTGTGTGGCCCTAATGTGGTGGATAATGTGGATTTCTACCAACATAGTGGGTTGGTTTGTAAATTCACTGGTTTTTGGCCCTCACTTCTGGATCTACATCGCTAGCTGACAGATTCTTGGAGATCTCTAGTCTCTGGTAGCATTGAGCTTTTCCCTTGTGCAAAGGGGTTTTTATTGTTGTTTTTACTTCTATTGAAGAACGTGATTTGGTTTTGAGAAAACTATGGGTGTGGGGAAATCATTCCCTCTGATCCAAACCTTGAGCAGTCTCCTTTAACCCTCCTACAGAACCGCTCACTATGTGTTCAATATGGATTCGTCTCCTCAATCTTCCTCTTCATTTTTGGGAGCATTCTTGCTTTGAGGCCATTGACGACTCTATTGGTCATTTTTTAAAGGTAGATGAGGCTACATTTGCAATGGGTCCCTCTACATTTACTCGCATTCTAGTTGACATTGACATCTCCACATCCCTTTTGGGCAATGTGGTTCTCATGGTTGGGGACAGGCCTTGGACCCAATCGTTAGATTATGAGGGCATCCCCTTTCAATGCAGAAGGTGCTTCTCTATTGGTCATCTAGCTATAAAATTGTTCTCTCCTGTGTCGTAAAGGTATTGCCACTTAGTGGAAGGACGCAAATGATGATCATTTGACTATCTTGGCCTCTGACTCCTCCACTGATGAGTTTTTACAAGTTGATGATGTCTCCCCCCAAGGTGGTGTTGACTGTGTCCTAGTGGATCCGACTCCACATCCTGTCATTGTTTCGGCCCCTTGTAGTGGCGTAGACCCTTCTCTGACTGCTACTGCTCCTAATCCACCCTAGCCTTTGGCTATTGAAGTTCAACATTTTTCAACACTCTACTACTGGTGTTGTTGTTGATTCTCTCTCTTCGAGGGTTCCTCCACCCTCCTCTTCTAGTGGGGACACCTCTGACAGTATCGTGAAGGAAAAATCACATTACAGAATCTCATTCTCCTCCCCATGTTGGAGGTGAGTTGTGTACACACTCTTGATGCGGGTTACTAGTTATGTTGATAGTTTGTTATCAATGGTCTCCTTTGACCTCATTGTAAATAATTGCTTTGGTTTGTGGTTTTAACGCCTTCAGATTGTAGTGGTATAAAGGAAGACACCCTTGTTTTGATGTTTTTGATATCAAAAAGATTAAATAATATAAAACAAATGTACAAGAGGTAATTAGATCTAAAACTAATGGAAAAAATCATTGCAATATGTAAATAGATCAAGACATTTCCCAAAAATAATTTAATAATAAAAAAATTGTAATTCTTCAAGAATAAAAATTCTTAGTAAATGAAAAAGAAACAACATAATATTTCTATACTCTTTAGGTATATGTATAGATAAGTGTGATAAAATGAGCTTATGTGTGTAAATAGATAAAAATTAATGATACGAGTGTATAAAAGCAGAAAAGATTGCTAAAATAAGACCAACTTTTCATAACATCGTAATATATTTATCACAAAGTAAATAAATCATGATATTTAAAAATTAATATTAAAATTCTTCACAAATCAAAATTAACTTAAGAATGACAGGTGCGTTTCATCGTAAAAATAGAAAAACTTTTAAGGTAATCCAGCGCCTCTTGGGATTTTTGAAGAAAACAAATTGTGGCTGCTGGGATTCGAGCCCAGGTCCCCACGGCCACAACGTGGAATTCTTACCACTAAACTACAGCCACAGCTGGTAAAAGAAATGATTTGTTGTATTATAATTTATGTATTTTATATTTTATTTCTATGATTTTAGGAAATATATTATTTAGAACGGGCAAAAAAATAATGAAGGCCTATTAGCTCAGTTGGTTAGAGCGTCGTGCTAATAACGCGAAGGTCGCAGGTTCGAGACCTGCATAGGCCATTTCGGTATTTTAATTTGAAATATAGTTTTTCCTAAGCCTCAAATACAGAACTGGTTGGAATCCAGATATAATATCCAAGTTCTGCGCAGGTTCCATGAATATTTAGTGATATGTTAGTCATGAATAAAACAGGTATGGATATGTAAATTTGTAAGCATTTAATCATGTTGTGAAAACGTATTAGTATAAATAATGTTGCCTTAAACATGTGTAGTAAAATAGTGATGTGACTAATAATCACTCAAAACAACTATGCAAGTATGAGGGCACTAGGATAGGCATAGGTAGGAATACACGATGAACTTCATATGTAAAGATGCATGGCAATGGAAACATAAAGATGGAAGGGGAAGGCTTTATTGTTCCCTAGAGTGATGATGTGTCAATGAAAACTCCAGTCATATGTAAAGATGCACAGCACTTTATTGTTCCCTAGAGTTATGACGTGACAATAAAAACTCAAAATGTAGACGTGACCAACTAAGCTCTATGTGCAATATAGAAAGACATGATTGGTCCAATGTAAACTTAATTCTTAAGAGTGCGATATGATATGTAGGACTAAAATGTAAAGCTCTAAAAGCATGATATAGCAAAGAAAGAACAAAATTATTAAAAATATAAATTATTGAGTTACATAATAGCTTTATATGAAATACTCGAATGTATGTTTACTCTATTTTGTAGATGTTTGAGGTGTGATTGCAAAACAATGAGTATTATTATTCCTCTAAGGGTAGAGCTTTTATTCTATTTTGTAGATGTTTGAGGTGTGATTGCAAAACAATGACTATTATTATTCCTCTAAGGGTAGAGATTTTACTTGAGTGGTGTCTTGATATCTACTGATATTGAGAACAAGAGTCGTGATCTATATATGAGTGCAATTGGAAATTCGATGTATGCTTTAGCCTTCACCAGACTAGATATTGCTCAAAAAGTGGAATTCCTAAGCAAGTATATGTCCAATCTACGTAGGGAGCATTGGACTAGTAAAATAGTGAGAATATAGCGATTCTTTGTTACGCATTGGTTTGGAGGTGTTGCTAGCAAAGTGTCTACCAATAATTGTATTTAATTTGATTGGTGATGCAATTAGTAATGAGAAAATTATGTGTTACGATCATTTTTAATGGCAAAGGAACAATGTCTGACAACTTTGCATGCTCATAAAGAAATGCTTTGACTTAAGAGATTGTATTCAAATGTAGAATTGGGTCAAGCTATAGTTCAAATTGGTTATGATAGTTAAAGTGTCATCAACATGGCAAAGAGCCCTATTTCCCACATGTGGACAAAGCACATTGATGTGCAATACCATTTTTACTTGACATGGCAAAAAGGTGGATACTTCTACAGATGTTACAAATGCTTTTTAGTTCTCATTGTTTTGTCCTTAATAATTTTAACTTTAGGCTAAGTTCTTAAGGATCACTTTAGTCATTTTAAGATTAAGAGGAAAAAAAATTGAAATGGTCAATGAAGAAAGATGGTAAAGATCATAATAGCAAGAATAGTTAATGTTGGGATATAGAGTTACATTGACTACAACATCGCAAAAGAGCAATAGCAACTAAAATATGTACATTTCCTAATAGGGATAGCCTTGTCCTAAGAGCTTATGATCCCTTCAACTATGATTGTTACCTTGTATATTATTTTCTTTATCTAGCAAATGATTGGACATATTTTGCTTGTGTCGAGCCCTACGATGTGATCAAATTATACCTTTAATGAAAGCATCCAATCTCTTTTGATCATGTTGAGTAGACAGATTAACCTTTGTCATTATCTCTAAGATTATAATTATATTAAATTTATATTGTTGTTTATTTTCTACTCAATAAAGTACACAATGGGCAAAATGTTGTAAGTAGAATTAGATGATCAATTAGTGGGATTGTTTCAATTATGTTGTTAATGTTTTGATTACTTTGATTTTATTCCTTCGAGTGCAAAGAATAGTGGATCTAAAAAAAGCTAAGGCATTTATATATAGATTAACAATATCATATTTACAATAAGGTTACTAGGTCATGTCTCATTCGTTGAAATATCAACCATATTTATAGGATTCTAATGACACCTATACCATGACACAATTCGAACATGAATTATGATCTAAGTAGATCACAACCATTTTACATCGAAAGGAAGTATGACCTATTATTTCAAACCAACAATGTGGTAGAGTCAAAAGAAAGTCAAACTAATTTAACTTAATTCTAATTGCAATGAATGTCTATTTCTCATTGTAATTTTCTTACACAATTTGGTCTAGAAACCTCACACATTAGTGCACTATGAACAATCCAGTCTTAGAACAAAAATAAACACACTTACCAACAATTAACTTGTCTCAAAAAGTCAATCAACTCTACTACAAATTAGTGATTTTTTTTTCAAATTTGCATTGAAATTTGCTATTTGCTTATGTCAAATCACATGATATATAAATGCCTTATCTTTTTTTAGGTCCACTATTCTTTGCACTCGAAGGAGTAAAATCAAAGTAATCAAAACATTAACAACATAATTGAAACAATCCCACTAATTGATCATCTAATTCTACTACAACATTTTGCCCATTGTGTACTTCATTGAGTAGAAAATAAACAACAATATAATTTTAATATAATTATAATCTTAGAGATAATGGCAAAGGTTACTCTGTATACTCAACATGATCAAAAGAGATTGGATGCTTTCATTAAAGGTATAATTTGATCACATCTTAGGGCTTGACACAAGCAAAATATGTCCAATCATTTGCTAGATAAAGAAAATAATATACAAGGTAACAATCAGCATTGAAGGGGTCATAAGCTCTTAGGACAAGGCTATCCCTATTAGGAAATGCACATATTTTAGTTGCTATTGCTCTATTGCGATGTTGTAGTCAATGTAGCTCTATATCCCAACATTAACTATTCTTTCTATTATGATCTTTACCATCTTTCTTCATTGACCATTCCAATTTTTTTCCTCTAAATCTTAAAATGACTAAAGTACATCGCAAAAGAGCAATAGCAACTAAAATATGTGCATTTCCTAATAGGGATAGCCTTGTCCTAAGAGCTTATGATCCCTTCAACGTTGATTGTTACCTTGTATATTATTTTCTTTATCTAGCAAATGATTGGACATATTTTGCTTGTGTCAAGCCCTACGATGTGATCAAATTATACCTTTAATGAAAGCATCCAATCTCTTTTGATCATGTTGAGTAGACATATTAACCTTTGATCATGTTGAGTAGACATATTAACCTTTGCCATTATCTCTAAGATTATAATTATATTAAATTTATATTGTTGTTTATTTTCTACTCAATGAAGTACACAATGGGCAAAATGTTGTAAGTAGAATTAAATGATCAATTAGTGGGATTGTTTCAATTATGTTGTTAATGTTTTTATTACTTTGATTTTATTCCTTCGAGTGCAAAGAATAGTGGATCTAAAAAAAGCTAAGGCATTTATACATAAGCAAAGAGCAAATTTCAATGCAAATTTGAAGAAAAAAAAACACTGATTTGTAGTAGAATTGATTGATTTTTTTAGACAAGTTAATTGTTGGTAAGTGTGTTTATTTTTGTTCTAAGACCGGATTGTTCATAGTGCACTAATGTGTGAGGTTTCTAGACCAAATTGTGTAAGAGAATTACAATGAGAAATATACATTCATTGGAATTAGAATCAAGTTAAATTAGTTTGACTTTCTTTTGATTCTACCACATTGTTGGTTTGAAATAGTAGGTCATACTTCCTTTTGATGTAAAATGGTTGTGATCTACTTAGATCATAATTCATGTTTGAATTGTGTCATGGTATAGGTGTCATTAGAATCCTATAAATATGGTTGATATTTCAACGAATGAGACATGACCTAGTAACCTTATTGTAAATATGATATTAAAGCGTGAAATGACTACTTTTTTCCTTTAAATATGATACTATGCATAGTCAAATTAAGAATCACAAATCACCTAATCATAATAATTTATGGACGTAGTATATGAAAAATGTATTTATATTATGAATGAGAATTTCCCAATTATATTAAATTTTAAAGTCAAATATTATTATCAATCTTATTGTCGGGAAACCCCTAAATTAGGAATATCAAATATAATAGAAATGCTTATAACACAGGTGGTTGTTCAAATCCGAAATAACTAAATGGGGAGTTTGATTTTCTTTGAACGAGTTGGAAATTATAATTGGGTCCAAGGAAGTTATTCTTAAACATCTTGATTAAATTCACAAGATCAAAGAAAAAATTTGTTAATGTCTTTAACGACAACTAACATGGTATATCTATTAGGACCATTAGTTCAATTGTTAACAAAATAAGAAGAGAACATCTTTACAATTAAATCATGCATGAAAAGGATTGGTATAATTTGGAAGTCTAGGATTTAAATTTGAATTATTCATTGTTCATATAAGCACTACTTCTTGAGAATGTGGAAAAAATAAAGTGTCTTGTATTGATCTATCCTAATACTTTGTTTTGTCAAGAAATGTACATAAAATTAAAATAACCAATTAAATATTCTTATGCTTTTCTATTATTAATTATGTGACACTAAATATAAGGTAGAATAATGATAAAAACTAATATAGTGATACTTATCAATAAGTTCATTTTACCAAAATATCATATGTTCTTTTACTATGTATACAACAAGTGATATATTGTTAAAACCAAGTATTTTGTACCTTACAAATAATTATTAGTTATTAACATGTTGTAACATTCAAATATTTATAAAATGAGGTGAAATACTTGAAAAGAATATAAACAAAGCATTAATTAATATGTATTATGAAAATTTCATGATTTTAATTAAAAATAGCAAAGTTCTTTACTAACCAATCTACTATTACAAATGTTTTAAGAAAATGAAGAGTTGCATAATGAACTAGACAAAACATATTTTATTATCTAGATATAGTTGAAAAATAGATGTCTATGCGCACATTAGTACTTCTAGAAAAGATAGTAGCTATATTAGATCCCTTAGGTCATAGAAATCAAAAGTCATGAATGGAAATTAAATTCTACTCTAAAGAGTTATTTTACGAGAATGACACGTGCATCTAATTTGGATTAGCTAGATCAATTCTTAATTATGGTTTTGAGCTCATAACTTTAGAAACTATTGGTGGTTTATGATTTTATTGTAAGGTTATATTGACATGACAACTCCAATGTTAAATCTCCATAAAAACACATAAAAGACTGCAATTTCATAAACTTTATTGACGATAATTCATTAAGAGTACTTTTCTGTATTAAAAAATTCTTAGAACATATCAAATATGTTTTTATCTAGATATAGTTGAAAAATAGATGTCTACATGCACATTAGTACTTCTAGAAAAGATAGTACCTATATTAGATCCCTTAGGTCATAGAAATCAAAAGTCATGAATGGAAATTAAATTCTACTCTAAAGAGTTATTTTACAAGAATGACACATGCATCTAATTTAGATTAGCTAGATCAAGTCTTAATTATGGTTTTGAGCTCATAATTTTAGAAACTATTGGTGGTTTATGATTTTATTGTAAGGTTATATTGACATGACAACTTCAATGCTAAATCTCCATAAAAACACATAAAAGACTGTAATTTCATAAACTTTATTGAGGATAATTCATTAAGAGTACTTTTTTGTATTAAAAATTTCTTAGAACACATCACATATTTTTTTAATTGATAATCTATTGAAGTCATTAAGATCTTGTATTATTAAAAAAAAAAAAAATTGTTAATCTATTGAAGTAATTAAGATCTTGTATTATTAAAAAAAAAAAAATTTGTTAATCTATTGAAGTAATTAAGATCTTGTATTATTAAAATTTTCATAAAATTACTATAGATATAATCTAGATTCTTTTCATACCACACTAAAAACATCTTTGTATTAAAAACCTATTAATATTGATTGGCCTCAAATTGTTTCTCTAACTTGTTAATATATAACTCTTTTAACTTTTATGCAACAATTTTAACTTAAGATAAGGTTGTCTCTGGATTCAATTATGTTCAAGGTTTTTGCATAAGGTTTCAGATCACACTTCTCAAGCTCTCTTCATGGTGGTGATGGATCAGAGAGGGTGGTTCAAAAACTTGATACAAAAAATCTGAAACATAATTGAATACAGAAACAACATTCTCTTGATATATAGATTGTGGAATTACCTTACACCTAAATTTTAACTTGTTCAAAAGATATTCAAAGCTTTTTTCTAGATGTTCAAACATCCAACATCCTAAAATAGTTCAAAATAAATCAAGAAATTATATTTAACAAGATATTGTTTCCAATTTCATGTCTTTTTTTTAACTACATCATATACAGACACTTGGTTCAGTGGCAAAGTCCATCTGGTTGGTGATGAGTTCAAATCTTCTATAATTAAAAGAAAAAAAGGACCTTTAATCCATTTTCATTTCTTGAGGACTAAAATATTGTACAAAATAAATAAATAATGTTATTTCAAGTTTGGTCTAATCAATATTATTTTTAAGCAGCTTAAAATAGTACTATTCTAATCAGTTAAAATAAGAATTTTTAAGAATAAATTAAATTAAATACTTTTGTAAAAAATCTAAATCCAAAGCCCTAATTTGCAAAAGAAAGGTATATCAAAGAGGCGGTTACATTAATTACATTATCAAGATTTCATTTAACATTTTCATCAAGAGTTTGGTGTTCAAATTCACATCCCGAGACAACCTCTTGCTGGAAAAACAATTGTCATTCTGAAAAGGTTGATGGAAAACAATTGTCATTCTGATGGCTCCTCACACACATCTTGCTGGGCCATCGAAGCATATTTGCAAAGCAAATCCATATCATTTGGACCACTGGCTTAGAATCGCATAGGTTCTTGGTCATCTTCCTTGGTCACTGCACACTTACCAAGCAATATTCAGAGTTGCACCTATCTCCTTAGGGCTGATTGCCATTAATAATTAAAAGTGGTCGAGCTTGATCTAAGTGTTGTGACCGTTGTAGTAAATCACATCATTTTGGGGGGCAGGATTATATAGTTTTGGTAGCTGCAAGTTGCCTACAGGGAGTGCGCCAACCACTGAGACTAACTGCAATACATACAACTGTTGATTGCATCATCACAGGCTATTTTAACAGCTGATCGCTCCATTTTTTATGAAGCATCTTCATTTGAGATCTCCCACACCTGTTCATGGAGGCGTGGCATTAATATCTCTTCACAGTCCAAATAGAGGATTGAAGAGTAGACATACCACGGCTGTCACATTTGATCTGGTCAAACATCAGCATTTTTCCTCTTTCTCTGGCATTTTTCAACGAGTAGCTGGCTAAGTTAATCAAAATACATGTATATGATTGCAATCAGATTTGTATTGGAGACAATGCCAGATCTGGGTTCACTTGATACTTTGTGCTAAATTAATCAATTGTTTCAGCGGTTTCACAACTGATCTCACCTCAGAAATTGATGAACTTGATATTTCATATCGGCCGTTTATTGTAAGTGCTCACTAAACAGTATTACAATCAGTTCCAGTTCTTTTCTGTTCTCATTTTGATTGCAGAACTCAGAATTACACAAACGAATCAGAAAACAAAAACCCTCTATATCTTGGAGATTACACAATCCTAATTAATTTAGTGTACCGTCTGGATTATAGAAAAACAAGATTCTTAAAACTTTTAAATAAATCAAAACATATTACTGTGACTATATACAAAGACACTCGCATTTGACATTAGACCAGACTATGCATGCAAATTTGACAATATATTACCAAAGCTAGATACCAAGATTAACTAGCACAAAAGCCATCCAGATCTCTTTTGCATGGTCCAAAAATAGTTCATAAGCATAAGAAACAAATGATTAAACAACCTTGCTCAAATTGAAGCATGCAGAATCAGAATTATGGTTTGCCTAGGTGTAAAGCGTCACCCTGGCATTGATGATAAGCGAATTTTGTTCTATTTAGAGCCAGCGTATGCCAACTTGACTGATGATCAGAGAATATGTTCTAGGAAAATCCACTCTTTACCACCATCACTTTTTGCCGACCAGAAATTGCTTCTTTCAAATGTGCGACTTGGCATAAGAGTTCACTTATTTTCTGCAAGGTAAGTAAAAAGGAAAGATCGGTACATGCAATTAGATTTGAAATACGTAGCAATGGCTCATATGTAAAAGTAAATACAGAAGGTCCAAGCACAAATCAGATTAGTAACTACAAAAATGCAAATTTCTATTAGTAATACATCATATTTAAGCAATTCAACCATGTAGATGAGGATCGCAACAAAAAGCTAATTATAATTACTAGTCAATGCACAAGCAAATTATTGTCTAGTGGTCAAATGTACACCAAAAACACTGAAAATTTATTTTTTGTTTGATATTCAACCTAATCGCCATTCAGTTCTTAGTAGTCAGACCCACAACTTGCCAATTGATGCCCAAAAGCCAAATCTGACAGTTTTAGCATCCTTTTCATGACTACATCACACGACAGCAAAATCCATAAGGTTTTGCATGGAAGATTCCATCATTGTGCATGTAACAAACTCCTCCTTACTGGTTGCTGATTATCGATTATGTCCACTAAATACAATTTGATAAATGAAGCCTTATATGTTGTCTCTGTGTTATATAAAGATATTTGATATGGCACAGCTATGAAAAAAGAAGCAAAATCTAACATTTAAAAATGCGGACTGCATAAATTTAAAAATATTTCTACCATGCAGGAGGATAACTTATGGAAACACATTCTAAAAGAAACTTACATCAAAACATGTACATGAATTCTTTACTGATGTGGAAATGGAATCATACACTAGTAATGGCCATTGAAAAGAAGCTAATAAAGCATATAGCGTGCATGTAGCCTACATGCAGAGTACCTTCAAGTTTAAAACAAAACTACTTAAAGAATAATGGAATTAACATATTCTGCTTAAGAATCCAAGAGATGCAACTCATCTACGCAAATCGGTTTCAAATTTCAAAATAAATTTCACTAGCATTCAAGTATAAACTATAAATTGGGAATATACAGCACAAGATATCAAGGGTTCCTAAATAACAACAGGTTGAATATCAGTTCGTTCTTAAAATTATTGGGGCAAATGCACACTTTCGTTGTCACACAGCCAAATTTGTTTCTCACCATGCAGTACATCCAACAATCACAAGGAATCATACTGCATAACTTCGTGATCCATTCACCTTTCCAAGACAATCTTAAAATATCAATTAAGAAAACAAACACAATTTATAGCTTAAACCGAGATCATCATCAGACATTGAAATCCATAATACCACAAGAATTTACATGTTAACACACAAGTTTTCTGCTTATAAAACTAAAAAGTACTAATATATTATCATCATTTTAGGGCCAGGGGAAGGGGTCAGACAACAGAATTAAGAAACTTTTGTTTTAATCATGCTTCACAAGTTTCCTCCTCATGGGTGCTCACAAGTTAACGTTTTTCTGTAATATCAAAATTCAAAATATTCATATTTCTGTAACATCATACATCACAAGTTCCCTCCTCATCAGTGTTCACAAGTCAATGTTTTCCTGTAATATCAAAATTCAAAATTCCCAAATGAATCACTAAAATAATTTTTTCATGGAGTAATCTCAAAAGAGATGACAAGAAGCTTTCAGCATCCTCATGGGTGTTCTAAGACTACCAGATGGATTATTTCTTCCAACTATCAGGGTGTCAAGTGCCTGTTGGCTGCCACATTCACCAGCTTAGATGGTAATAAACTGTGAAATGATAACCCCTTTCTAGTGACCATCAAAGGCCCCTCAAACTTTTTATTCTCGCAACTGGCATAGAGGATCACTGCCCTACCAAATTCAGAGTCCAGGGTAGGGAAGCAGAAGAAATGAACCTGTTTCCTCTACATATGAAGAGAATCAACAACCTTAGATGTTAGGGAGGACAGAATATGGTGCCTTGCTTCCTCTCAGGACTGTTCATCTAAGCTCTCTTAGCCCGGGCAACTCCTTCAAGGACATTAGAAAACCTCTACTGGCTCTTTGATAGCAATTGACAAGGATGATAACCCTCTGCTCTTGATAGTAATACCGACTAGAGTTTTCTTCAAATGGCCCGTTCATCTTGCTTCCATCATTGGTTCATTCCTCTAAAGAATTAGATGGTATTTTATGGCTTTTGTATATTCTTCGACAGCTTGAATTCAACACTGTCCTATTCAGTTCAACTTTTTCTTATGATTAGGATTAGATTAAATTATTTTGTTCTAGCCGGAGTTAGGTTTAGCACTTTTGACTAGCTACTGTAACTTGCTACTCCTGAATCTCATTGACCTATTTGGTCACTCCTTTACAATATCTGTCAGTCCTATCTAAAGGGCTTTCAGAAATTTCTGTACCTGTGCCGCTCAGAAAACCTGTAAAACTTGGGACTTAAACAGTTCCACAAAACTATAACATATGATTGCTAAGCTAGAGATCATAAAGAATATGCATGTAAAGGTAGCGAAAAAAAAAAATCAACCTCACATGCAACTATAAGAATATCTCTTGAACAGGTGCCAAAAAGTTTCAGCCTCCCCCTTTGCCCTGCTTTTTGCACTCCTTACCGTTGATGTAAAGGTAGCAAAGATAGGAAGTCCAATGTTGATGGAAAGATTCAAAATTTTCAGTTGGTGTGAACGGGGTAAATTACCTAAGCAGTTCCTTTTTAGGATCTAGTTACTCCTAGTTAGTTAAGTTTACTTAGGGCATATTCTTCTTGTGTTTCAAGTCATATGAAATGTCACAACCCTATGTTGTCCTATGTCTCACTCTTGCCTGTATAGACCAGATTTTTCTATATACTTTTCATCCTATTTTATATTGTATGCATTCTACCATTATCGCCATTTAATAATTTTCATTTTCTCTTGTATGAAAAGTTTTTGGTGTTGCAGAAAATTCCTACTACTATTTTCATTTTAATGACTTCAGCATGGTATCACAACTTCAAATCTGGAATACTTTCTCTTTTTTTAGAGGAAATTTCCCCGAAAGCTTTATTCATTGCATCCTGATCCAGATTTGACCTAGCAATTAAGTCTAGAAAGACCAAATCTGTATGGATCAATTGAAAACTCAATGGGATTTTGTTACAGTCCCTATTAGCATTTTTTCTTGTCACCCTAACTGGCCATCATAGTTAACCTAGTCCCTATCAGAAGAGATTAACAAATACACCAATACTCTTGTAAAAAAAATTCATTAAATTTTACAAAAAAATTGAATGAAGAAATTTTAATGACGTCCGCGAGACCAATAGTCTAAGGGACCCGGCATTAAAAACCTAGACCATTTTCATGTTCTTTTCAATGTCAGCCCTCCTGTTATGAATCTTTATCAGAAAACCAGTGATTTTGTGCAGCCTTGCTTCGTCAAAAATTTGGTTTAGGCAGCCCTCCTTCAAGTTGTCCTCATACTGCTCACAGATATCCTGGTAAGCAGCACATTCAAAATACATGTTCAACAACCCCTTCCATTTCAACAACCCCTTTGCTGCAGAAAATACATGTTCTTTCTTCCCCAACCTCCTTGGGAACCGTCGATCTACCCGTCTCGCATCGTAGATGATGAGATCCGGTTCTTAGTTGTGCCACTAGCAATCTAGCTTTACCTTTGATTGTCACCCGTAAGTAGTCTTTATCCTCATGACCCCAAGTGGGATTGAACTCTCACATAGTGGACTTTTTTCCTCCCCATTTGTTTTGTCCACATGGTAGTCCTGAATTTTTCCAGCACAAGTCTTGTTATCTCTTCATTGGTGTTGGGACATTTTTGTATGTCGTTGTCCCATTTATTAAACCATTCCTTGTTCTGCCTCATCCACGTCTTCTTTCTACGGATTAATCTCTCCCCGACCACTCACTTGGGCCAGCGATGACTATCCATATTTTCAATTTTGTTTAGATAGCTTAACAAATAGATAACTACTGAGGCATCCAGCAGGAACAAACCTGCTTCAGCCAAGAGAATCTCATATGGAATTGTTGATTTGACTTTAAGGCTAGTGATGATAAGATGTTTTAATATTCTTTCAATTTGTTTCCACTTGTGGTTAGAAAGGCTGCTCCCCCAAACCTCACAACCATATAGCATAACTGGGGTGACCAGCAGACCAAAAAGAGTCTTCTTGGTTTTCCAATCCCGTAGTTCTGCTTGTCTACACCTGTTTTGCATCAAGAAAGAAGCTCTCCATCCCCCTTGCATCCATTTAGTTCTACAAGTCTCCCAGCTGAGCCTGTTGTGAAAGTATATTCCCAAGTATTTATATTCATCGACAATCTCAAGCGAACTTCCTTCAAAGAGTGTAAGAATATTACTAATTAAATTCAATTGAAATCTTATCAATTGATTTAAAACAATCATCTTCACAGTTTCCCATACTATGTTTCTAATATATTGGATTTTTCCCTCCTAGTTTCCCACACCGTGTTTCTAAAATGATAAATATTGGGTTTTTCCCTCCTAGTTTCTTTGTTATCTCAGGCTGATATGGTTTTAAATATTTTTCTGCCATAATGATGATTACCAAATATCCATATAATAAATCTCTCAATAAAAATATTAGTTTTATTTTTTAATTTAAAGCACTTTAGCATTTACAATTCTCCAAGTACTCAGCTTCGACCTTTTTTTAAAATGGCATATCAATACCGTATCTATATCCCATACCAGTACAAATTAACGTCTCTCCTACCAATACCATTATCGCTTTCCTAGTCATTACATTGGCCGTACAACATCTATATTGTTCATACGGGCAATATCATACCTGTACAAACATCATCCTGTTCTGCCAGCATCTTCTGCTCCATCACCAACACATTCCACTATATCATCAAAATATTTTGTTACATCCTCAAAGTATTTCATTACATTCTCAATGTATTTCATAGATATATTCTATGTCACCATTAGTATCAGTACAAATTTAAGGTTTGCATTTTTAAGGATTATTTTAATGCTTTTCCCAAGGTCTATAGACCTCTATATGTTATATTGTTGGCAGGAGAAAGGGAGTTCTTTGCAAGGGAGCTTGCAACTAATTAACCTCGCCATAATCATGCAAAGAAGGGCCTAAGGCCCTCCCTAAAGTTCAAATTCATGTTGCAAGTGGACTGACACAAATTATTGCAAATAGATCAAGTGTGTTCTTCAAAGATAGTTTATTTACTACATACACTCATGGACATATGAGTTTCAACTTTACGTACAATCTATTTTATCTATACATCATACAAGCGAGAGAGAGGGAGTTCTTAGCAAGGGAGTTTGTGACTAAATGAACCTCGAAGTTCAAATTCATGTTGCAAGTGAAGCAACACAAGTCATTGCATAGATCAAATGTGTTATTCTAAGCTATTTTATTTAGAACATACACTCATGGACATATAAACTTCAACTTCACTTGCAATCTAATTTATTTTATTTACATTTTTTACTTTAAAAGAGCTATTTAGGATAGCACTTGCGTGGACTTGGTCTAGCTTGAGATAGAGTTATGCTCTACCCGCTTCTCCAAAACATTTATTTCTCACCAGTTTTCTTTCAGCTTTAAATCATAATTTTGCTTGTGTAAAATCTGCCCCTGGTTTGCTGCAAATTTTTATTAATACACTTTACAACAATTACCAACTCAATCAGCCAAGCATTTTCCATCTGAAAAGTGTTGACTTCGTAACTTCTCCAAATTGTGGTGGTGACAGCTCCACACCAACACTTATGCTTACACCCAAAAGTCAAGGGCCATCCCTAGACCCGGACCTAAACCTCAAGGGTTCAGTTATGATGACTCTACCTGTGAATTCTCTCGTTGGAAATCAGAGGATTTGTAGTTCATACACCAACATTAGACAAAGTTCATTCTCTCCTCTTATATGAGATCCATGATCTCTCTTTGGAATTAAACGTAACCTCTCAATTTAGTCCAGTTACTATAACGATGATAAATTTGCCTTCAAGTGTTGGTTCTATACCAAACATTATCAATCAATAGTATATAAATATACACAAATACACTAGTCATATCATTCCATAATCCTCAAATTTGTGTAGGCATACATCACGTGTCCACAATAACTAGCTCTGAAATGCATTAAATATATGCTGGTAAGCTTCAGCATACAATTATACCACAGTGACTAGCTCCCACATACATCACTTAAACCACAGTAACTAGCTCCTACATACATCGCATACACATGATAACTAGCTCAAGCATGCATCACATATACCACAATGAATAGCTCCAACATATATCACATATTCATAGCGACTAGCTCTTACATATATCACATATACATAGTATCACCTACCCATAGTGCATCCCATAAAGAAGAATGTCGATGCATTGCACACTACTTGTAGTTCCATCACTAGTAATTAAACGTAAACTCTCATTTTAGTCCAATCACTGTAACAATGATAAACTTGACATTAAGTGTTGGTTTCATATCAAACATTATCAATCAATAGTGTATAAATATACACAAATACACTAGAGTCATATCATTCCATAGTCCTCAAATTCCCATAGGCATACATCACATGTACACAATGACTAGCTCCAACATGCATTAGATGTACACTGACTAGCTACCGAATACATCACTTATACCACAATGACTAGCTCCTGCATACATCACTTGTACATGACGAATAGCTCTAGCGTACATCACATATTAACAATGACTAGTTGTCACATACATCACATAACTAACACATAAACTCTGAGTATTGATTAAACATATGCTCTCAATTTAGTCCACATATTGTAACGATGATAAATTTGCCATCAAGTGTCGGTTCCATACCGAACATTATCAATCAATATTGTACAAACATACACAAATACACGAGTCATATCATTCCATAGTCCTCGAATTCTCACAGACATACATCACATGCACACAATGATTATTTCCAACATTCATCACTTATACACTGACTAACTCCCCCAACATCACATATACATGATGACTAGCTCTAGCGTACATAACATATACATGACTAGCTCTAGCGTACATCACATATACCAGAATGACTAGCTCCAATATATATCACATAATCACAATGACTAGCTCTCACATACATCACATATACACCATGACTAACACATATAAATTCTGACAATCAATTAAATGTAAGCGCTCAATTTAGTCCAATTACTGTAATGATGATAAATTTGCCATCAAGTGTTGGTTCCATATCAAACCTTGTCAATAATTAAAAGCTAAGTTACCGATTCGAGTGCGGATGTCGATGCAGGTGCACGGATGCATGAAAAATTTTTTTGGGGGGATGCGAGTGCGTTTGGATATATATATATATATATATATATGCAAAGAAATGCAAGAATATAAACAAATAAATAAATAACACGATTTAGTAATAGACAAATAATAAAATAAAATCTAATAAATAAATGATACTATTAAAAAAAAAGAATAAATAAATTATATTATAAATAAATATATTGTTGACATATTAATATATGAATACACTTTATATATTCACCCAATTAATTATATATTTAATATAATTGATGATACTTATATTTGATACTAAATATTGATAAAATTACTAATTACTAATTATTATCAAATGTATTATTATTTATATCGATATTCAGGGAGGAAGTCATTGAGTCAATTAATCAAATTACTATTAATCCTTTCCGAGTATTGTTTGATCGAAGGTCATTCCAAGAGACACCGTGGAGAGGACGTGGCTCTTGATGGGATACACAAGCATAATCTGCTCTTCCATTTGAGGGGGGGAGAAACAAATAGGAAATTCACGGATAATAGGGTAAATTCACCTGCATAGAGATTCAGTAACAAGCCACACGAGAATAGATGAATGACACTCATGGAACATGAGGAGAAAGACTATAGATGGGGAATTGAGGGAGCGGAAGCAGTCAGCAAAGGATATCCAGCGTGCAGTCTAGAGAAAGATACAACGAGCAACCACAAGACAGAGTCATTTTCATAGTTAGCACTCAAAAATGTGAGAGGACAGCAACTACATGGTATATGCTGCCCCCGAATGCACCCGGATGCCCTGTGGGTGTCACCCGGAAGCGCATCCCAAGAGCCCGAATGCTTCTGGGAAGCATCCGAGTGCCTGGGATGCACTTCCAGATGGCACCCACAGGGCATCCATGCCGGCACCCACATCCACATCAAGCCCAATACAACATGCATCGGTAACTAAGATTAAAAGTGTACAAACATACAAAAATACACTACTCATATCATTCCATAATCCTCAAATTTCCAATGACTACCTTCAAAATGCATCACAAAAACAATGACTAGCTCCAACATACATTACTTATACCATAGTGTCTAGCTCCGCATACATCACTAATACCACAGCGACTAGCTCCCGCATACATCACATATACATGATGACTAGCTCTAGCGTACATCACAAATACCACAATGACTAGCGCCAACATATATCACATATTCACAATGACTAGCTCTCACATACATCACATATACACAATGACTAACACATATAAACTCTGACTATTAATTAAAAGTAAGCTCTCAATTTAATCCAGTTTTTGTGACCATGATAAATTTCCCATCAAGTGTTGGTTACATATCATACAGTATCGATCAATAGTGTACAAACATGCACAAAGACAATAGAGTCGTATCATTTCATAATCCTCGAATTCCATAGGCATACATCACATATATACAATGACTAGCTTTGACATGCATCACATATACACTGACTAGATCCAGCATACATCACTTATACCACAATGACTAGCTCTCACATACATCACTTATACTACAGTGATTAGCTCCCGCATTCATCACATATACATGATGACGAGCTCTAGTGTACGTCACATATACCATAATGACTAGCTCCAACATATATCATATATTCACAGTGACTAGCTCATAAACATGATGACTAGCTCTAACGTACGTCACATATACCACAATGACTAGCTCCAACATATATCACATATTCACAATGACTAGCTCTCACACACATCACATATACACTATGACTAACATCTACCCATAGTGCATCCCAAAGAGAAAAGGAATGTTGTTGCATTGCACACTACATTGTGGGTTCCCTCTTTTCCTTTGAGCTTCTACACCCATCATGATGATGGCAAGCATCCCATACTATTTGCAACACCATCAAACAATTAGGAAGAGGATTCAATATATCCCATGCTACATCGTAGGTCCGTCCTCAACCCAATAAGGTCAAGTACACAACAAACAATTAAAAGAGGATTTGGTGTATCACATATTGCATCGAGGGTCCATCAACCATCCCAAAGATTTCCACAAGTAGTGAACCAACCTATCCAAGTGGATTTCAACTTCAATCACATATAAGCCATCAACGATAAGTTCATCCACCCAAGAAGTAGCTTTCCACATATAGATATTGTCAACTATCTTCTTCAAAATCTCAAGCAGCACTTGGCATTGATCACCCCGTGTTATAAGTGACTGCCTGCTAACCCTCTTGATATAACAATTAGCTCTTGTTAACATTACATGCACAATAGGATAACTACAAGCACAACCATTTCCAGAGAAGCCCTTGACGGCCTTCACCTCCATCAACCAAGTGAATGTTGGTTAATCCCTTGAAATAACCCGAACATCGATCATTCAAAAAGTCCAATGATTGCCCGTCACTACTCAAATATCCCTGAGGTTCACACTTGTTGGGGTCACAAAAAACATGATTCACAATATTGATAAGTGGACCTATATAAGTATATTACAATCAACAAATTCAAGAGCATATACATAGAATCCTCTAGGTTTGAAATTGAATTCACAAACATAAAGAAAAATTACATTAAACCACCATGAGATGGCTTCTACTCAACAGGTACACACAAACAAATACCAACTATAAAGTAGTCAAATTCATTCACTTCATTAAACTTACTATTCAAAAGCACATTGTGCATTGAATACAAGTTATCAAGTCTCCTCAACTCATTCATTTCAACCTCAAATTGAAGCCTACTAAAGAGGGAAGGTCAAACAAGTTAGGAATAACCTCAAACCTTCAAGCTATCCCCCACCCACTAAACCCTCCCACTATGGACTTGAGGTCACAAGAGCATCCTTTATCCCTAGAGTAACTTCGTACCCACTTCTAAACAAGTTCAAAGATGCACGTAGTTCTCACAAGGTCTCTCAAAAGACGCATACGCATAGGTTCCCATAATCAAGGAATTTTTAATGTTTCCCCTCAATTAATAATACTAAGTTCACAATTTCGCAACAAGTACTATAACACTCCCCTCAAGTATATCGAAGCCTTGGATCAATCTCCCCCTGTTATTACACATAAACCAACCTAAATGTCCCAAGGTTTGTCTTATCCACATAGGGGCTAGGCTTATTACTTGACACGAACTACCCTGGTTCACATGAACTCGTTGGAAAGCACTTTCATTCGAAATTCACATAATAGGTTCAAGAACAAGATTCTTATACTCAAAAGGTCAATAAATATTTTATAATCATCTAAACTGTAATGTCCCCAACTCAAGCTACGGGGCTTAACTATGCATTGGTTGTCCTTCCTTGGATTGCCCAAGAGGACTCCCCCTTGTCATCAAGGTGTGTTTCGGTGGAAGGGCTCTGGGCTGTGATGCCCTAGCACATCATTTCCAGGGCTGCATATTCTTATCAAGTTTGGAGCCCATCTTTGTAAGTGTGATTTAGAGTTCATAGAATCAGATTTGGACAAACTACACCAAAATTTATGCATATTCTTGACCATCATTAAAGCTAACATCAGCAAAGACAAATGGGATGGCATTGTGAGACCTAGAGTTGGTTTTCTGGGGGCTTTGCCAAGGGCAGCTAGGATTTTGAAGACATTTTTGAGATATTTGAGCATAAGTCTGCATGCTACTGATCATATTCATCTCAAAAAAAATGATATAAGATTTTTCTAAAAATTCTGCACAGATTTAGAGTGTTTTCTGTAACTTCATTCATACTCAGAAATATTCAAAAATTGCTTTAAATTAGTAGAAAAATCAGATAAATATTTTGAGACTAGATCTGAGTTTGTTGAAGGGCTTTTTATTTGCAGTAAAATTTCAGAATTCTCTGTTGCATATTTTTGGAAATAATGGTGTTTCTCCTTTTATCCCTATTTGGGGATATTTCATAAACCCTTTACCCCAATACCCAAATACCATTCTAGAATTATAGAGTGTAATACTGCATTAAGCAAGGAAGATAAAAAAACATTTAAGGACCACGTTAATGGGTGTAAGAAGGTTGATCTTCAAAAGATATGTAGAGATGAGATGCGATGGGAAGCTCCGGAGGCAGGATGGACCAAAGTTAACCTCGATGGGGCTGCTCGGGGTAATCCGGGGCCATTGGGTGCGGGGTGTGTGGCTAGAGATTCTAATGGTCATATCATAGCCACGGAAAGGAAGATGCTAGGAGTGGGCACGAACAATGAAGCTGAAGTTCAGGCGGCCTTGATGGGGGTAGAATTGGCACAAAGACTACAAATTGATAAGTTGCACTTGGGGGGTGATTCTCAAATAATTGTGAATGCCATTGCAACGGGTAATGTATACACATGGTGGATACAAAAGGTGGTTGAAGCAATAAAGAAAAACAATCCTTTTTTCAAAATTTCAAAGTTTCCCATGTGTACAAGGAAGGGAATTTGTTGGCGGACTCCCTGTCCAAATTGACAATCAACATGGCGATGACATAGCGAGCATAATCCGATGACATCAGGGCGATCAGATTGAAAGGATTTGATGTGACGTTTTGGGCAGGTGGATGCATCAAAGGACGATGACGGACAGCAGGTGTATTGAATAAAAAGGAAGGCGGCGCAAGCAAATTTATTCACATTGATTTCGCACATTCTCCTAAGTGAGCATTCAATGCGAGGAATGATATACATCTCATTCCAATTGTTTCCAACGGCATTTAGTGCTTGGGAAGTGGGAAAGTAAGTGTTTTGCGCAGAGGTGAGGAAGAGGAGTGAGATGGAAGCAAATTTTGCTTTTGATGCTTTGAAACAGCAAATGGCCTTCAAGGGGCCAGTGACGGAGGAACGATTGAAGAATGTCTTCTCTTCAACCCACCCTCTCTTCATCAACATTTTTTGGTCCCTATTGGGGGTGGAGTATGCAGTTTTACAATTTTGGTGGAGGACAAATACAAATATCGTTGTGCTATTTTGTGCCTGGGGTCTTCACTTCAAGACGAAGCAAGAAGTGAAACACATTGTGGAAAGGTGCGTATTGTCAAAATGGAGGGGACGACTTGATAAAAATTTTGAATTATGCAGTGTCTGGCCGAGGGTTTGTAGCAGCGCACGGAGATTGGCTAGGTGTTCCTGGGTTTCGGCTTTTGATACACCCATTTCTCTTTCATAGGTGTTTGGGGGACTTTGTCGAGAGGAAAAATGAAGCGAGGAAGGCTTGGGGCTTTGTTGGTAGACATCATCTACCGCTGGGAGCTTGAATTGGCGCCAAGAATACCCAGGAGGTAGATGAACCTTGACCTTTTTCGGCTAAAATTGACAGGGGCTTGGGAGGAAATGGAGCTTCAAAGGAGGGAGAGGCGAAGAGTTGCACGAGGCCGTGGATGTGGTGGAGCAAATGGTGCTCAAAGTCGGAACCGAAGCGGAGGATAGCAAGGAAGAACGAGTTATAGGGGTCGTGAAGCCTATAGAGGTCGTGCTCGAGGATGTAGAGTCGGGGTTGGTGGTGGTGGTGTGCTCTCTGGGACAGCCGGTACTGGTGAAGCTCCTTCTGTTAGTACGAGGCTTGGAGGTGGCGTGTGAATGGGTGGCGAAACGTTGGGCGGTAGTGATGTGGGTGAGATGGGCAGTTCATCACTCCTCCTGCTCCCATCCACCCCTTTTTCCTAAAAAATTCCATGTTTGGTCGGGTGTGTAGATAGATACAGTCTGGTCGAGCAAATAGAAATTTTGTATTGCACTAGTTTAGTGGTGAATGTCTAATATGGGAGTTTTTGGTATCGTAATGTCTCCCAATCGTATGTACATGGGTCGTTGTGTTGTTACCAAGTGGTCAAATTTTTGGTACTATCAGGTAGTGAGTGTAGATTTTGGGGTGATGCTGTGAAAAGATTTATCTCATTATTGTAATGACACTTTATAATTATTAATAATAAAATAATCTTTTACCAATCAAAAAAAAACATTTAAGGAACTTGTTATGCCTATTACCACTACAATAGAATCTCCCAAATGGTCCATAATTACATGCATCTTGATTTCTTCTCAATATAACGCTACCGATAATATTTCCAATATTACATGTATCTGAAATCTCACAATTTTAATAAATTAAAAGCCACATTGAAATCAACCCTAGGAAAGAAGAGTAATAGCTATTTGGCATTAATATTATTTCTAAAATAGTGATATCTTAACCTTAAATTATATTTCACCTGATGCCAAGCCTACTAGGGACTCTTCACCATATGAAATCAATCTAAATTTGAAGATAAAAGTTATGATCTAGGCACTTTTCCTAACCACAAGCTAATAAACATATTGATTGCACAAGCAACTTTAATCTATTACGTAACTTACAAATTGTTCAAGTACTTTATTAACCTACATTATATCATTCAATTATGTCAATATCATGACATAGTTGCAACACCTACAATTACTACATTATATCAAATTCACAAACAAAAGTTATCCCTTGATAAGAATGCAAAACATGTGTTTCATTACCCCAACCACTTTGAGCATACCAGAGAGTTTTTAAATTTTCTCACTAATGCACACAGATTTAATCAACCCATACATAATCTCTCATAACCGTTATTATGAACATTTAAAACAAGCAATTGCAAGCCACCAAACATCATAAGTCTACCCATCATGATAGATATATGTATTCCAAGTTATCAACAGGTATCATTTTGTAGGTTCCCATGCCTTCCTTATTCATACCTATGCCAATATTTCAACCTATAATTGCAAAATATGAAAGCTCAACCACAACAATTTACATAGTGGCTAGTATGTTTACTCCCATGATAATAGTGTGACCCATTAAATATATAACTCCTTCGTGTGAACATAAAAACAAAGCAGTGTATATATATATATAGAGAGAGAGGCCTATAAGTGGCACACATAGGCACATACATGCAAGCATGTGTATAGCCACCTACAAATATATGACACTCTGGCACATGTAAGTTTATGTATAGTATAAACAAGTGCTTTATTACTTCCTTCCTACACTTGTATTATTGTTAGGATCAAACACTGGTGTGATTCCAACTCAACAATCAACCATGTGTACTCCTTAGCACAAAAACAATGTGAATGGAAAGCACTTATCTATGGGATGCCATACAAGCACGAAGTGGCATCCTACTACACACATGTGCTCCTTCAAAAATTTCCGAAATCTCCTCTCTTTGTGTGTGCTCGCTGACAAATTTCTTCTTCCCATTCATCTTGTACAGACATCATAATCTGTCCACGAGCTCTTGGGATGGACCACATAGGATGTGGTCAAAGGTTGTGTAATCTAGCTCTTATACCTACCAACTATATTTTCCTAATAGTTTCTATACCCTTTTTAATAGTCCATTCAGGAATTCACGATTGAGGCGAAATAAACTGGCAAATATGACCCCTTAGTCATGCTTACCTCCAAATCGTTCCCGACTCCAACCAACTTCCTTTAAAAAATTATGCCCCTTTTCCATGCGATTTCTCTGCATTCTCCTCACATTTCTATGTACTCCTCTCCCACATGGTTTTCCTCCCTTCCAACCGCCTCAAAGTCACCACGACCCCAATCGCCTCTATTTCCATTTTCCCCCTTACCTCCTTTTCTCTTCTCCATTGTTTCCCTTCTCTTCCCACATGATTCCTCCTTCCTTTTCTCCATGTGCTTCTATCCTCTCTTTCCGACACTATTTTTGCCTTCTCTCTGCCTTTCCTTCCAAAATTGAATATTTATGAAAGGCTTAAGAGTCTCTTCCTCTCTATGTGTTGTCCTTCATGTAAAGATTAAAAAAAATCTATGTTCTCCCTCTACTCCCAAACTTCCTCTATCATTTATGCTTGATAAGAGTCCATAAACTGTCTGAAAGCTCTCGTTATGGCTCAAGTTGGAGGAATGTTGGCAAAGGTTGGAGAGTTTCTTTTATTTATTTTATTTTACCTATCAATTCCGTCCACTGAGAATTGATGTCCATACCTACACGTGTTGGCCTTGTCAGCGCTATACTCCTACTGCCCTCCTCCTCCCATTTTATTCAAGTGCCCAAACATAGCAATCAATTTGTCTCCTTTGTCCTTTTTGACTGACGAGTTTATTTTATTTATTGGTTTCATTGTCTATGTAATGTCCTTGTGAAAGTGTCTTCCTTTCTGAAGATGTGACAGTTTGGAACAATAAGCCCTAGTTTTATGGTAGATCTCGATAAATATTAAGTCCTTGGAGAACATTTTATCATCATGATAAATCCCAACTCACTATGGTCTCCTTTTGGATTTGGTTTGGCAAGCTTCCCCTCATATGTCAATCAAACAAAATGGTCAAATTGGGCTAAGAATGTGGGAGTTTTTGTGCATTTTAAATTCAATTTTGGACCTTAACAAGTCTGTGAGGACATGTGTGCGTGGATCGTTTTAATTCCATACCATATGCAATCCTTCATAGGAACTTAGTAACAATATGTGGATTTTGAAGGTCTGCCTATTTGATGCTTTTACTGCAATCAGCTTGATCAAAAAAGAGCCATCTGCTCTAACCTTCAGGCTCTACCCTTAAGGTGCCTTTGCGACATGAAAAGATATTGATGCAAAAGTGGGTTACATGAGTTGTTTAAATGGAGAAATCACAATTTGAGGCTTCAACTAAGCAGCAATCAAAGGAGACTAAGAAGCATGTATCTTGTTTCTCCTATAAGTTTAATTATCTTCTTTTCTATTCTACACAACAGATTTATATTCTTATTTACATACTATCATTTCTTATATATTTATATATTTAATATCATATCATTTATCTATATAGGCATTTCAATAATACTACTTTTTTAAATAATTTTACTTATTATTTTGTCTTCTTAAAGCTTAACTTTTATTTACAATATCAAAATATATTAAAGATATCTAAAAATTTAAATATGAAGTTTTATTTACTATTTTATCTAATCGTTGTGCAGTTTAATAAATAACGTCTACTTTGTTTTTCTAAATTTTAGAAAAACTAGGTACCCAACAAATTATTTATATTTAATCATATGATTGAATCAGAAATTCTCCACTGTTTTATTTACTGAAATACATAGCTATTCACATTTTGTTTACTAAAGTATATAACTATTTCATTAGACAGGTTATTCACTCTTATTGAATGAAATAACCATGCACACAAAATATTCTAACTTTATACTGTTATTATAAAATTTATAATTTTATTTTATACATATATAACCTTTTTTTATTAATGTTTAGCTTTGTGAGCCATATTTTATTTCTTTTGTATTTTTATTATTTTGATAAGCTGACTGTTGAATAGCTTTTGTCATCCTTGTTGCCACTGATTGTGCTTTTCAAAATAAATAAAATAAAATACTACAGTATAGCCTAAAAAGGTTTGAAACACATTCAAATGGCACGCAAATGCATTGGACTGGGGGCAGGGTGCAGGCGAGGCAGGAGAAAACTTGGATTGATCCAGGTGATGGAAAGAATAAAAGGTTAGCAAGAAAGTGGAATAGATGGTCCCGCAGCAGCTTCTTGGGTGGGCATTGACCCAAGTTCAAGGAAACACTCTTCTTCTGACAGACACCATCAGTGACGGTCTAGCGTTCGCACAGGAGTGGTCAGGAGAAGGAAAGTACATAGGATTTGCAAATGAAAGCCTAGAGAAAACAAAAGTTCAGGGTTTTTCCATGCGATCTGTACAAATACCACTGTAATGTCTGTTTTTCCATGTTGGTAATTTGAAATTTTAGATGACGACCCACTACATTTACTTTTTCGTTAAAATTTGGGCTTTTCTAACATTTGAGGGTTAATATTTTTCATATAAGGCACAGATGACATGGGTGCCGTATCTTGTAATATCCAGCACAGAAAAAATTAAATGGTCTTCTGGGTACAGTCAAACATGATACCCGGACCATATCAGAGCCATACAGTACCAGGTATGACAGTACGCATACCAAGGTTTTTACCAGGCATATCCTGCACCTGTGGTAAAAACAAAATTCAAAGTATCATAATACAAAGTTAAATCATTCTTTTATTTAAGAAGATATAATAACATAGTGAAAAAGTTTTCAGATACTTCATCATTGGTTGGTGGCAAATTTTCCATGTGGTCATTCCCATGTCTACAGTTCTGAATGAATGAAGAAATTTTAATCGGTCATCTAGTATTAAATCTTAGGCTATTTTTATAAAGAAACTAGCAGTTTTGTGAAGTCTTTCCTCTTCGAAAAATTGATTTAGATAGCCCTCCTTCAAACTGTCCTCTTACTGTCCACGGATATCTTGGTGAACGAATACTCTGAGTTTTGTCAAAACAGTTTTTAAAATCAAAGGAAACTTAATTAACACAATTGATTAAATTTCACGGCACCGTTTTCTCGTGAATGTTCCAAGGACCATCTTCCTTACTGAAACTACATTACACACCGATAGGACGAGTAAAATTTCAACACCCTCTGGACCAAATTAGTCTGTAGGACCTATCAAGGTATATTTATCAGTTTAGAAGAAGACTGTTTCTCTGACTATCACGTTCTATAAAACACGCTAAATTTTTTAAGATTTGTTTGATTATCTCGATTTAAGATTCCCCATAAGACACTATGTTTACAGAATGTATCATGCCTGACCTTGTTATGTAAGGGCAGATTAAAAGGAGTGTTTTTATGGTAACCTTGATTTAGGTTGCATGCCTTGCATGTTCTTTGTTCCAAAAATGCATTTGAATAATGTTTCATTCAAGTGGGTCCAGATACAGATTTCCCTCAATTCAACGGTTTCTTAACTTTGCAATCATGATTTTCATATTCAGCCAAATTGCTATGATCTTAAACAAATGCCCTACTTCATAGCATCTAAATGAAAAAGTACAAGACGTAAGAAAGACTTTACATACCTCGCCATTGGCACAGAGTTGCTGCCTTATCTGCTCATTCTTCCACTTCTCACTCCGCCACCTGTGCCCCAAAACCACGACACCAACCAGAGCAGCAGCCATGGCAATCGACCACAACGTATTAGGCTGTCCCAGCCGATCCACCTGCCCCTTCCACCAGCCTTCAAAATCAACAAAACCCTTAATCCCACTCCTAAAACCCCAATCCCAAATATCGTACGAATCTAAATGTTCCTCCGTATTTTTGGAATTCACCGCCACTTCCTCGTTCTCCAACCCAAAATTCTCCCCAACTTCCGAAACGCAAATTCCTTCATTCTGGCAAACACCCAAATCATGCATTCCGCTAAAAGATTCGGGCGCTTCAAATCCTGGTGATTCCACCCCACAACTTCTGGGGTTCTCGTTCTTATCATTTTCTTCAAAATCATCAGTATAATCATTAAAACCCAGTTGAGAATTTACAATGCCGGAGCCTTGCGATGATTCGATCGGCAGACCTTCGTGGAGTTTCGGAGGGAAAATGATGTCATCTGGATAATCACAAGGCTCTGTACAAACCTCACTTGTACAAGAAGAAGCAATGGAGATCATCTCCCAGTCTTTTGCCTTCGCCGTGCTATTATCATCGCTATCACAGCCTCCTCCCTCTGCCATTGTTTTGTTGTTTCCCACCCAATCCAATAATTTTCTCCGAAATATCATCCAATAGACATACTGTAGCAGTAACTAAATGGGGTTATCTGTAAATATGGATTGTGATAGCCGACGAACCACCTTGAAGGCGCACCATTCATTGCGCCGTAGAAAATGAAGGAATCTTCCCGTTTACTTGTATACACACATTCCAGAATATGGATTGTGATAGCCGACGAACCACCTTGAAGGCGCACCATTCATTGCGCCGTAGAAAATGAAGGAATCTTCCCGTTTACTTGTATACACACATTCCAGATATCTTCCTTGTACAGCGGAAAAAATATCAGAGAAAATTATGTATCTGGGATTCATAAGTTCCCGCCTAGGCCACTCCACTTCACTCCACTCATAAAATATTTTAAGAAATTGTTTACCGCCTAGGCCACTCCACTCCACTCCACTCATAAAATATTTTAAGAAATTGTTTACCGCCTAGGCCACTCCACTCCACTCATAAAATATTTTAAGAAATTGTTTAGTACCTAGTTTTCGCTATGGAAGGAGTGCCTTTACTTTTCCTTGTTCAAGGATGTCCAACAAAGAGTCACGTTCTAAACTTTTTAATACTAGGGGAAAGGAACCAATCGTAATACTCGTTCACTTTCTAATACTCTTCACTTTTCCTTATAGGAATACCAAATAATCCTACAAATTAGCAATCACATCTTAGTGTGCAATGGGAGCGTCGTAGAGTTATGGAAAGGTCATTTAAGTATTTATCCTTTTTTTTTTGTCTTTATATGTTTTTTTCCCATCCTCCCACTTTATATTCATCTATATCTCTATCCAACCATCTCTCTCCATCACCCCCTTCCTATATCTTTTAATCTTTACATCTTTATATTTCTTCTCTCATCTCTCCCTCTATATGTATCTCTATCTTGTCATCTCTCTATCACTCCCTATGCCTGTATATCTCCCGCTTTCTACCTCTCTCCATTACTTTCTACTTATATCTTTATCTTTATATTTCTCCCTCTCTCATTTTCTATTTTTTACCCTCTCTCTCTCTCTCTCTCTCTCTCTCTCTCTCTCTCTCTCTCTCTCTCACACNCCCCTCTCTCTCTCTCTCTCTCTCTCTCTCTCTCTCTCTCTCTCTCTCTCTCACACACACACACACACACATTATCACTCCATCTAGACACATCTCCCTCTCTATCCATCCATCTCTCCATGACCCCTTTCTTATACCTTTAAGTCTGCATAGATTGGACGGTGCAAAGTCGACTCAAGGCTTATAGGCTACGGAGACGTTCATTGATATATTTCTAGCCATCAACACTGTTTGTCAAACAATGCATTGTCTACGTTGTCCGCCATTTGTCGTCTCTTTTTTCAGAATAATATAAATTAATAAATATATTTTTAAATATTATCACATCATAAATTACATATTTAGTATATTATATACATATACATGTATGCTTCTTATTTAGATTATAAAAGAAATATATATTATATGTATATATAGTAATGTATATTAAATAGGGGCACTTTATAAAATACAATATTTACTTCATATTGTAAAGTTTTGTCCCAATAAAATACCACTCTACTATTATAAAGTATCTGCTTCACAAAAGTAAACATTGATTGTCGAAGCTTAATACTACCAAATAGTCCACAATGCTTCGTCAATGTGACAAAAATCAATCCATGTGACCTATTTATGTAGAACCAGTTTATATATACTCAATCATTTATAAATTGTATATATGATTAGATACATATCTTATAATACAATATAAATGGTTTATATATAATAAGTCATTTATGAATTGTATTTATTATCTATTATAGACACCTAAATTTGATTAACACATCTAATCACATTTAGTGCCTTCTAGGACATTGTCAACTAAGTAATCAGTCATTATCTAGTTGATCTATGTTATCCCCTAGCCTAATTGATTCATTTAATTGGCTATAGTTTGATTAATTATTAAATGGCAACCAATGGTCTTATAGTTAATTAAACCCATTTTCCCCCTATTAGATTGAATGAATGTATTTATTCATTTAGTTTAATTCATATTATCCTCTTTTCCTCCACTTGTGATTTAAATAGTTAAATCTATTCTATTTAAGCACATGGCTTCATAACCTTAACCCCTTGTTATAATGATTGGCTTCATAAGTTTGAAGAGGTGTTCTTCAAACTTGGCATTTTTGCATTTGAGGGTTGTGGAAACCCTAAGCCGCCACCATGGAGAGAGAAAAATGCATCCTTTCTTGCTTGTGTCGCCATAAATAGGGTTTGTTGGAGGATTCTCTAGAACATTTTGAAAGATTTTGATAGCTTTCATGGTGGCTTTGGAGCCATTGGTTGTAGATTTCGTGGTTTTGTTGCGTAATTTTTTCTTCATCTCTTACAAGAAATGTGTTCCTTTGGGCTCCATTTTCTTAGAGAAGGATTGAAGTACTTTGATTTTTCTTTACTCACTCTCTGCAATGAATCTTGTACATTTGTATGTTCCCTTGTAAGCTGCATCTGGTGGAAAAACTAGGTATTTGATTAACCCATCTCTGTAAATACTATGGTTTTACTTGCAAAATAAATCCATGAGGATTTCTATCATAACTACATCACGTGGATACTTTGTTCTTTTGGAAGACATGTATCTATGTTTTGTGCCATGATATTTTGAATTCAAGTTCTCTCTCTCTCTCTCTCTCTCTCTCTCTCTCTCTCTCTCTGTGTGTGTGTGTGTGTGTGTGTGTGTGTGTGTCTTATTTACAAATTACAACATCATTTTATTTTATGTACATTGAGGGTTTGACACTTCATACAAGCATCAAGGAAATATGTAGGGCATCTTTCGATCTGGGAGGGCATGATTCTTACTGTACTATCTCAGTGTTGGGTTATACCATCTTCTATCCATTGTTTGAAAACCTACAAAGCTGCTCCATGCTTTTCTATGACAGATTTGATTGATTGAGAAGCATGATGTGTCATTCATCTTCGTGATTCTTGAAATAAAGATAACTTTGAGATTCAAAAGTGATCTTATATAACATGTCTGAAGGGTCTTCATATTTCCTCTTCCTTTTCCAACAACATGATCCTAATGTTCATTTTGAATTTACTATTCTTTTGTATGCTTCATATGTTATTTTGTGCTGAAATAATCTTGTTAATGCTTCATTTTCTTCTCATTGATCAGTTGTACTCCTGAGGTTGTCTTTGTAGCATTAAACATGGCACCCTCTTGCTTGTTCCTTGTAACTGGTGGTGATCAATCTTGTTACTACTATTCAACGCTAGATCAAAATATGATTAACATTTCCTTAGAAATTTGCATTGTATGTTTTGACATAATGACCAGACAATATCTTCAAGCTTAAGAGCTTATTGCACTTTGTTTGTCACTGTATGATATGTCGATATGTTGTCTTTGATATTTGAAATCTGTTAAAAGTATTGTACATTGCATGTGCTTTACTATTGTATGATCTCTAAATGTTATGTTTACTCACCACTATTTCTTTTCTTGATAACTATATAAGATGCTAAGCCTACATTAAATCAAATTCTCTCATGTCAAACATGACATTTCTATGTTTTTTTCAAGTACCATTAACACTTTTTAAATAGCAATGATTCATATCTCTGTCACTAGCAATGGTGTCTTGTGATTTTGTGTTCAATAGTCATTTCTCTAACCTCTATAACAACATTAAGATGCCTCTTTTATAGTAACGATTGTTATGCTTGCTTGGGTTTATTACTCTTGAAATCATACCTTCTTAGAGATCACTATCACCTTTGCATTATCATTTCGTTGTTATGATGAGAACATTATCTATGTTGCATTAACTTTGTCCTCTCTAAACTTTAGAGTTTGTTAACATATTGTTGTGGGTCCACAACACACACCCCATGTTGATCCTCTGACCATGGGGACCCCCCTTCTTTTTTGTGTCTTTTAGGGTTTTTTTGAGTCTTCCCCCTTTCCCAGTCCCTCGCAAATCAACCTCATTATCAGCCCGTTGAACAAAGAAGACACCTTCTTCGGTCTTTTTGCCCTTTCGGCCTTTCGGAGGACCACGTCCTCCAAAAGACCAAAATGGTCAAAAGGCTGAAGACCGGCCCTTTCGGTGTTTCAGCCTCTGAAAACACCGAAAGGCTGAAAGGTATCCACCTCCGTACTTTTGGTGTTTCGCCGAAACACCGAAAGTGTTGACGTCCCCCCCCCCGGGTTATAAAAGGGCGAGAGGCCCTTTTTTAACTCACTTTGTTTTTCGTCTCCGGTGTCTTCTAAGCAGTGATTTTTTAAGCTTCGTCCTCGCTCCTCATGCTTGACCACTCTACCTCTTTGCCTTCTTGTGTCTCCATCCTTTGCTCCTAGATACTGCGAGGTAGGTTTCTTTTGCACCACTCAGTGGTTTTTTCTATTCTTCGTTGTCTAGATTTAGGGTTTCACACCTGGTGCCTGTCCAGCCCAAGGCACACTGACTCCCCCCAGTATTTTAGGGCTTTTTACGCCCTTAGCTTTGCGGGGAAGTCCCTCCTTGTCAGGTCGGGCAAGGTCCTTTCAAGTTTTTCTTCTCTGGTTAGGGTTTTTTCTATCTTAGGTTGCGACCTTTGTCACATGTTTTTCGGCCTCCGAAAGGCCAAAAATCAGGTCTTGTCCATCATCTACGTGGTCCTCAGAGAGTTGGCCTTTTCGGCGCTTTGGACCTCCGAGACGTCTAAAACATCAACAAGTCTGAATCTCCAAGGATGTTGTCTGCCCTTTCGGGGTTTCGGATAGTCGGAGTCCAAGATCCATTTCGTGCTTTTCGGCGTTCGAAGAACCTTTTTGGACTTTTGCACACCGAAAAGCCGACAACTTCAGTTTCAACAAATGATTTCTCTTTTGCACTTTCGACCTTTTCAGACTCCGAACCAGTTTTTGGCGCCCGAAAGTGCAAAAATCTGCATTTCTGGCTACTTAGATCTTTTCTAATCCTATTTTTCTATATTAGTCATTTCTATTCAGTTATTTTAAGTTCCTTTTGCAAATAAAACACTGATACTTGCATGTTTTGTTGCAGGAATGCCTGAGAAAAAGATTGTGTCACTCATGAAGTACTTATACAAGGGGAACACTCCCCCTTCCAAGGTTGGCAACAAGCACATTGAGATCACTGATACTAATATCGGGAATGTAGATTGGGATCATCTCCTAACGAGGTGTTCCCAACTGACTAGAAGATCAAAAGACTGTACCTCACTAGTCCTGTCAGGACTAGTCAACGCGGCAACCCACCCGGTGGCTGTCACATCATTTGAATTGATCATGACTTTGGAAAACCATTATGACTCAGATAAAAAGGTAGTCCAGAATACAGAGGGACAAGTGGTGTTGGATATCAGACCGGACGTCATAGAAGAGGTCTTCCACCTCCACAAAGGCATAGACAAGTTCTATAACTTCTTCATAGAAAAGGGCAATATATGGTTCAACAACAAACGGGAAGAGGCATATGACATAGTCAATAAGAATTACCTCAAGAAACCTCTCCCCAAAAATAAGCTAGACAAGATGGACCTCGGGAGGGAGTACATGAAAGATGATATCCAGGCAACACTAACATTACTAAGCCAGGTATATGGATTGTCACAGTCCTTCCAATTGGAAAACTGGATGATTCTCTTAATAGAGAAAATCAGAGGTCGCAATTCTAGGTTTTATTGGAGAACCATCATCAACAACAGGTTGGATGAATAGCTGGTGGAGTTAAAACACAACCCTAAGTTCTATACGAGTACCTATGTGGTGTACTTATTGGCAGAGCGTGCAAACTACCCAGGACTCACCAAGAGGGGAAACATAAGTGATCCCAATGCATGGCCTCACATTGTGTACCCCCAATTACAGAAAAGGGAAAACATGTTAGAAGATAGCCCAGACTACAGGATAATCAATGATGCCTTCACCTTTGCAATCATCTGATCCATTCAAGGTGATTTTGTGAAGAGGATGTCAAAGGAAGCAGTCGCTAAGGTGAGGTCCATTGGGGCTTATTACATACAGTACAAGACATTCACTTACATCCGGGTGGCAGGGTCTACCTTGAGACCTAATAAGTTACCCAGATACCCGTCGGATTGGATTATCACCTTAGAAATGGCTAGACAGCCTGCTGACGCCTATGAACACATCAAGAACAAAAAGAAACATTGTTGGGACTTCCCCATTTCTTTGGGCCCATACACCTTACACGATATGAAGGTCCGAAAATCCTTGGCCTTTGAATGGGATGAATGCCCACTACAGTTCTATAAAATAGTTCAGCCAAGGTTCGACCCGATAGGAACATACAACCACATCATCGACAGGTTCTATATACATGAACCACATCTGGAAGACCATTGGATCAATTGTGTAGATGATCATGAGGTCAAGATCCAGGATTATTGCAGGATGTCCCTCACACTTGCATAACACACATTGAAGACCCAAATTCCTCTGAAGGTTTGGGAGAAGGATTCAGACAGGGTATTAGAGGCCATCTACATTGTGGATAAAATATATGATAGGCCCATCATGAATGTCGAAGTGGATAAAGATGAGAATGATGACATTGAATTTCGGGCTAGGCATGTACTCAAAACAATGGAAATATGGATCATAAGGCCTTATAAAATGGATCCAATCCCAGTGAAAACCCTAATGGATCCACCCAAAAAGGAGGATAAACAATGTGGGGAGAAAAACACAGTGCCACAATACAATAAGGCACCACCATAGAATCCAAACACGGTGTATGGCCATGAATGCGTAGTAGAGTATGGGTCAAACTTAAGGCACAAAGCTCCTAAGACTAGAATTACTAAGCAGATAGATCCTTTAGCGGGATCAGCACAGGCTTCGCCAGATGAAGGGCCATCCACTTCTGGACAGTCTCCTCCTACCACTGAAAAGGGTAATAAAACATATAAAAGGAAGAGAACTTCTGCATATCCGCAATTGGAAACCATACAAGAGTATCCAGAAGGAGAGGAAGAAGGAGAGTTACCTCTAGTCAAAAGGACAAGGTCACATAACAGGAGAGAGAAGGAGACTAGCAGGAAACACTGGGAGGGTCCTAAGGAACAAGATAATCCCCTAGATTCTCTAGGATCATATGAGTTCCAGATGTCTGACTTCTAAGGTCTAGAAGGCTTTTCAGACCAAGGCCAAGACACATCAGGTTATGCAACAGGGTATGAAATAGGAGGTCCATCTCTCTTTCAGCCACAGGTAACCCTCACTCCACCACCCGCTCAATTCACTAATCTAGTGCCTAATGTACCTATCGTGGAAGCGAGCTCTAAAACAGATCAAGGGCCCAGAAATCAAGATCCCCCAATCACCCAAGATGTAACAGAGGATAAGGCCACATAAGAGACCCTCATTGCTACTCCTCTGCATCACATTCCTACTCCACCAACTACTCTTCCACCTCTAATTCCTACTCCACCATCATTCCTCCCAACTCTAACACTGACTCCGCATCCAACTACTAGTCTCCCATTTCCCATTCCAACTCTCCTTACACCTACTCCACCACCATCACTCTCTTTGCCTTGCTTCATCCCAACCCTTGGAGGATCAGTGGTGCAGAAGTCATGTCACCTTTTGAAACCACATTGAAAGTCATGACCGGTCTTAATACCGAAGTGTTGATTAGCTTCTCAGGAGATGAAGACCGTGACAAGGAAAGGCAACATAAGGTAGCATAAGAGGGAAGGGAAGAAAGAGAAGAAGAGGAAGGAATGAATGAGGAGGAACCAAAAAAGGAACAGGAAGAACGGCCATATAAGGAAGTGACCCCAGATAAGGAAGTAACCCCGGGGCTCCAAAACTTGGATTAAGTCCTTCAGGTTGCCCCGTATGAGCCGGTCATCGCATTTAGTAAACCTACATGATTCACTAAAGAAATTCAGTTGAGGAAAATAACTTAAACAGATGAAGATGAGGGGGAAGATATAAGTATGACCTCTTTAGGGTAAGCTTTTCATCAAATAGGGGTCACATTACCAGCACGAACAATGTCCTATGTTACCCAAGACACTAAGGGGTGCTGGAAGGCACAGGTTGCAGTTCCTTATGCTAGCACCCCTCAAACACAAGCAACTCTAGAAGACTACATGTTTGAGGAGGTAGATTTGGGAGATCCCACCAAGGAAGGGAGCAAGACACTATCAGCCTTAGGGCTTAAACATGCCTTAGGGTTTATGATTAAGGATGAGGAGACCATAAAGTCCCTAACGGAATAGAATGAATCTTTGAAGAAGTTCATTCACAAGATGGTTGGTCCTATTGACCCAAGTTGTCCAGAGGCCTCACTAAAGGCAGTGTTAGACAAGAGGAACACCCCAGACTTGCCAGCAGGATTGACACCATCCTTGATCCAATCAAATGCAGATCAGAAAGGAGATTTTGAGCAGTACGGGGAAGAGGCCATCAAATGGGTATTCAAACCTTACATGGTCATTTTTTATTGAAGCTACAAATTTGATAGACCTGATGGAGGATGAAGGTGGCCTGAACTCTGAGATAGAAAAATGGAAAGCCACCTCCCAAGACCTAGAAATAATCAGGAAATAATGTTTCCAGATATTGGTAAAATTATATGAAGGCAAAGAGCTCGATAACTTTGAGGCTTGGACTAAACGGATGGCCAAAATCATTAAGGTCTATAAGAAATGTCAAGCCTCCATCTTAGAGAAACAAAAGGTCTTGGAATGGGTAGAAGAAATTGATGTTTTCTTCACAGGGATTGGCCTCGACTCGTACCAAGGTGAAGATAAACACATGTTACGACCATCAAAAGAAGTGGTCCAATAGTTCAGAGACATTATGGTAGGCATCAGTACCAAGGAGTCCCTACAACAGATGATCTATTCAAGGGAAGAGATGTTAAGGATGACGGAACATGAAGAAGAGATCCAGTTCTTCACTTCTGAACTAACAATATTCAAAGAGAAGCAGGAACGGAAAGTTAACAAGGTAAAAAGGAAGGAGATAAACTACGAAGAAGTTCAGGAGATCATATAGAGACTCCGGGCTGCACACACGAAAATATTCCCAAACTGACTCCTTGGACCCTTGAGCACTTTTTTGAAAAAAAGGGCAGTCTCAGCACTTAGCGAAGTTCTCCTAAGGTAAGCTTTCAGCCTATCAACCTTTCGGCCTTTTGACCTCATCAGGCAATGTAGCTTTCAGCCTTTTGGCCTTCCAGTCTTTTTGACCTTTCGTCCTTCCAGTTTTTTTTGCCTTTCGGCCTTCCAGTACTTTTGGCCTTTCAGCCTCCCAATATTTCAGCCTTTTGGCCTCCGAAAAGGCCAAAACTTTCAGATCTCCAAAGTCAGTTTGACACTTGGCCATTTTGGATAACTAAAAAACTTCGGAGTAGAGGTCGGGGGCCGAAAATCAGAGTGCTTCCAGCGAGATCATCTTTTTTCATACCAGTTGAACTCCAGATCATATTGATGGTTAACTTGACTTTGTTTTGGAAGGACTAAGGGTCCCCTATCAATTCCCACCGCAGGAAGAACCTTCAGATGAAGATTTCAAGAAAGAAATCCAAGAAACGAGAAGAAGACTCCAGTTCCCAGAAGAAACCCTATCTTCTTTTTTCTTTCTTTCTCGATGAGTTTGATCCTTATTACATGTACAAAATGATTGTAAATGGATTTAGAAGTAGTTTATTTTCAGCTAAGCTTTAGTTTTAATTTATTTTCATAAATTTAGACTCTCTGATGCCCTAATTTTGGCATTCAGAGTTGGTAGATCAAAAACTCTATATATTGTAATCAAATCAATGTAATAAAGGTCAGATTCTTAATACAATAAAGATCTACATTTGGTGCTTCATTCATGGTGTGTAAATTGCTTCCATCTATGCAAATTGGTGAATTGTGTGTATGCATTATTCATTACTTTCAAAGAGCCTCTTGTTTTGTTGTGTTTCAAATTCGCGTTTACCTTAGTTGGAGTTTGATGTTGTCTATCTACCTTGCTGTGACAAATGTGTGGAAGGGATCATCTATTGGGATTAATGACAAATCTGTTTCATGGGTGTGCACGTCTTGGTGGCTTAATGATTTGATAGGTTTTGAATATCTTTCACGAGTGAATTCACCTTCTCTCCAAACACTTGCATCCATTGGGTATTGAATTGCGACTTTGTCTGATTTATATCTCTTGGGTTTGTTCCAAATCTCCCCACCATTCAATTTGCAAGGAAGGGTTTATAGTGGTTTATGTCCGTAGTATTTCATTTCAGTAATTTACTTCATCTCTTATTACCTTGCTCCTTTGAATTTTGTCTCAATCTAAAAGTAATTACCTCAAAAATACAAATTGTATTTTTATTTCAAACACTAATCTTGTTAAAACAGAAAATACCACAAATAGTACTAAAGATTGTTTTGCAGTTTGATGTCTTGAACGTACCAGCAAAGGCCTCCTCATGAACATTCACATTTATCTTCAACTGAGTAACCAAGAAGGTTGTGACCCAACCCCAGAGAACATTGGGAATAACTTCATTATTCTTTCAAGAGAGGAAATGGAATCTCGAGATCCTAGCAAGATGGCTTGTGTAAAAATGACGCTCAACAGAAGTGGCGCTAGAAGGAGGGCCTCAAGACTAAAAATATGGAAAACATTGGATCCTTCTCCTCGGATTGGCTCAAGTGAGTGCTTAGATCATCCCCAAAGAGAGGAAAGTTCATTGAACTCACTCACCATCATAGGCCTCACAGCGACAAAGGGAAAACAAAGGAGAGCTCCTCTCACCATCCCGTCAAGTCATAGAATCTGCTCAGACAAGAATCACACTTCGCTGTCCCAATTGTTCCCACAGCTATAATCAAAATGAGAACTTGCAAAATTAGAATTTGCAACTGCCTCGTCTGATGGCTTTCTTCGCTAATGCACAAAGTTCACCATTGAATTTCGTTGGATAGCTCCATTAATTACCCAAGAATCTAGAAAGGTTTTGCACATGTTTCATATATGGTGAATCAAGAATATCAAAAGAGCACATCCGTGCCTTCAAAGAAATTTTCAACTGCAAGGAGATTTCCCACCAATATGTTGTCTCTTTTCCCTTACATTTTGGGAGAGTTTGTGTACAACTAGTACCTTAATTTGCCAAGGGGATCTATCTCTACATGGAATGAATTTGAAACCAAATTCCTTAACCAATTCAAATTATACATGGATCCAACTGCAACACATCACCAATTCATTACAAAAAGGAAAAATCCCAAAGTGCCCATCGCCATGTTCAACCATCGCTTCCATAAAATGCATGAAAAGTTGGAAGCTCCATACACCATACCGAATGCAGCTGTCATACAAGTTTATCTTAAAGCTTTGGATCCATTCACCTCAATTTTCCTAAGAAGGCTTCCCCTTGCAGATAGAGACACGGTGGAAAAGGTATACAATGAGGCTATTACTTTTACACAGCAAATGGATCTGCAAGAAGGGAACTTTGCAGCCATGCCCATCGTTAGCAACATCACTGCCCCACATCCATTTGCAGCAAATAGTCAAACCCAACCACTCATATGCCATCAATGAATCCAATTCTGCCACAACCATTTGCGGCCCTACCACCATCCATCACTTACCCGGGCTACAAAGCCTATAAGGCAACATTTGTAGAGCAAAGTGTTGTGCCCCAAACCGAACCTGACACTCTCATAGTGTCTGAGCTAGATGTCGTGAAGAAAACCTTGTCACAACTCACAAGTGAGCTCACTGGGATGAAATTAAATCCATCCCAAAACCAAGGGGGGTACCAGCGGATATCTATTGGCCTGAATGCCTATCCTTAGAATCTAAATCAGAGTTTCAACACCTACAACAATAACAATACACAAGAGAAACCATTTGGGCAGAAAAGACCCACTAGGCCATGGAACACTTGACCAAACAATGGAAGCATCCCCATGGATAATGCAAACACCTACGAAGCTTCGAAAGTAATTTTTTTCGGGGCTCCAAACTCATACCAAGGCCATGAAGGATACAGAGGCAACTCCTACAAACATCACACTCACAATCCCAATGAGCCACCCATTTAGTTCAACGCCATGGTGTTTGATTCCTACGAGTGTAGAAATGGAGAAGGTTCAGATACATACGCACAAGAAGAAGAGTTTGTGTTGCCATTTCAGAAAGAGGAGGACCCTGAATACTCTGAAGTGCATGCCTTCCAAAATGATAACCAGAATTTGTATAATCTAGGAAGTAGGAAAGAACCTCTCACGGATGGTATACCTCCCAGCAAACAACCGACCCCCAGATCCTCAGGCCAGCAACAACCCCATGCCTCCTAAAGGGCTGAATGATCCTACAACTCCTCCCCAAATGTATTTGTTGGTTATAGGAGCGCATCATGGTCAAGTGACAAATATAGTGCAGTCAAAGAGTTGAAAAGGACCAAGGTGAACATATCTATGTTCAAATTACTGCAAGGATACCTGTCTCAAAATGAAGCCCTTTTAAAATATTTGGACCATTCAAAACAAGGTTCATCAACTAGTAATACAAGAGCACACACGTCCAATGTCAATACCTCTGAACCTTTTCCCGCAATGTTCAAAGATAAGATGGAGGTACCCCCTTTCCTACTCAGTTTGTGGATGTTTGGGAAGAATTTACACAATTGCTTTATTGATTCCAGAGCGTCGTGTAACATCATGCCCTTGTCAATTTATCAAAAACTGGGAATGGTGCCCCAAATAACCAACCAGGTAGTGATACAACTAGATAAAGTCGAAGTCAAAGTAATCATCGTGCTCAAAGATGTACATATTCAATTGGTTGCAGATCCAAGGATACAAGAGTGCATTAATATACATATAGTGGACATCCCTGAGACCTACGGAATGTTGTTGATCTGAGAATGGACCAGATGTCTGAGGGGTTGGTGTTGACGGGACTTTGTGACCGGTCTCATCAATAGATGATAAGTTGCCACCAGGTACCGACCAACTTCGCTTGTAAAGGTTGTCCAGGGAATAAATTCTCCAGGCCTTCAAGCACCTGAGTGTTGGGTCTCAACAGTGCGGGGAGCTAAGTTGGGAAAGTGAATATTTTGTTCGGGCGGATATCTAGTTTTTGACTCATCTTCTTCAGGGGTTTCAGTGATAGGTTGGGGTTTCCTGCAATCACACATGAATTTACCAAATAAACAACAAAATATAGACCAGAGTTAAGAGTTCGTTACTTCTACTTATAGTTGTGCAACATATTTCCAACATCAACAATGCTCTAATGAACTACACTAAATACTGAATGCATACAGAACCAACAGTTCATACGTATTCGATAGCAAGGGGAAATGAGATCATTAATATAACAAAACATCAGAGCAAAGGACATTAGAAATATACCGCACAAAAGAGATTGCTAACTCGGAGATCAGAACATCACAACATCATTGCCATAATCTGTTCTTCCTTCTTCATTAACAGAATGTTCCAGCATCACTAGTGTGTACATCAATGGCTCCAAGGGAGCATCTAACAACTAAGAAATATTGAGCATTGAGCTCCTACAACAACTAGAAGTGAAATGCTAATAGTATTGGACTGCAAAATCATCAATTTTGTCGACCCTTGAAATGAGGTCGGACTTATTATTTATACACATGGTTTGCCCTAAAACTAACCTAATCTAACTGCACACTCAACATTAAAATACAATATCCGGTGGCCGGTACTACCTGCACCACTTACAATCACCTCGAAAAGAGAAAAGGTATGACAAGGCGGAGGAAGAAGACAAGAAGAGAGGATGGAGGAATTGGCATCGAGAAGATTTTCGGGGTAAGAATAGAAGAAATCTTATCTTCCTGAAGTTCAAGGCTACATGCCTCATTAATGCAAAATGTGGCTCACTATCTTCGATGCACCAAGTATTTAATGCTAGAGTGGCACCTTGGGAAGATCACCTGTCAGAGCCATCCCTCTACCTGACATGCCTTATCGGGATCACATACCTTCTGACCCCTTTATTAACTGTTGGATAATGACCGGTCGGCTCTAGGGAACTTGGACACGAGTCACTGAAAGAATACAAAACTTCAGATCCAGAATTCTGGAGTATGGGAACTTACACTCAAAGAATAATGAATGTTCAAAAATACACCCTGTTGGTGAAAATATCTGGAGTCCGAAGAACTTTACTATCCCTTGTTCTTGAATGCCTCCAAAATTTGGCTAATGCCATCTCCATCTATGTCCTTGACACTGTCCCATCGGTCACTGAGAATTCTAAATTTCTCTTTGATGTCTCTAGCACCATCCTGGAATTCTTCAACTATTTTAACTGAGTCATGAGCCCGGAGCATCATCTTGGATATCCTTGACATTTTTCCTTCGTTGAAGTCCCCAGCAGACTGATACTGGGACTCCATCAACTCATCAAATTTATCGAGGACATAGTCCTCTAGGGCACAAGTCTCGGTGGTCGAGATATCAACTTGTGAAACCCTTCCAACAAATGCTTTATACAGGTCCAAAGGATACCGAACCACCGTGATCTTCTCTTTTAGGGTCATAACCAGTTGCTTGCTTACCTCAATTTTGAGGCCAAGTCTGGAGTGTTGGGCCTGAAGGAATCTAAAGGGTTCTTCTCCCAAAATTTTTGCCTCTATGGTGGATTCCTCCCCGAAGTTTATTACTTCTTCCAATCTGGTCCTCAACTCCTCATATTTCTCTATGTCCCTTTCCCATAGGACAACGACACTGTTTACATGGCCCAAAAGATTATTGACCAAGTAAAGGTCTGAGAGTGTCACCTCTAAGAATTGCCTTATGACCTTGATCTACTCTGTGATCCACCCATATATAGCCTGTGCCTTCTTTTCCATGGCCCTAAGAGCATCCATGTCACCCTGCGGAAGCGATGGTCTGGAGGTGGAGGCTTCCGGATGGATCTCGACCAGTGGGTGTGTAAGTTCTGTGAGAAGCTCGAGGAGATTTTCATTTTTCTCTCTTTCCTCCTTTAACTTCTCTGCATGTTTATCGTACCGGGCTTCGACTGCCCAGGTGGCCTCTCTTATCAGGTCCAATTTACCCTGCTTATCTCTCCTCCATAGAGGCACCTCTATGACTGCATAGTCTTCAGCTCTTGCTATTGCCACATCTATATCTAGGGGAGGGGTTGCAACTATTGCAACCGTATTTCCTCCAAGACCGGTCTGGAGAGTATGGATGGTCTGGGTCTTCTTGGGCTTTTTAGCCTCTGCATTCTGGGCCATCATCTCAGCCAAGGAGAGGGGAACACCTGTTGTTGCCAGGGCTTTCCTTTTCCTGGATTCTACCATCCATTGTGGTGGCTGGGGCGGTCTTTCTACTAAGGCCTGAGCATCAAGGCCTTCTTCAAAGTCTGGTGGTGTATCTCTGATATCTATGGTCGCATCAGACTCTTTCTCCTTTTCTTGTTCCCTGAGGTTTTTTATGTCTTCCGCCTTGGTGGCCTTCTCTTCTGTGGTGTTGAGGACCCCATCTCCGTCGGCACCAATATCATTCATGTTACCAATATTTTCCACGTCTTTGTGAGCATCTGTTGAATCAATATTTATATCTTTGAGGCTCTTCCCCTCGTCCTGTTGTTGTTGTTCATCTTCGACGTCATTCGTCGGGACATCCTTCTCCATGGGCACTTCCTCCGGAGGAGGTGGAGGTGTTTGACCAATATTTGACTGTTTGGTCACCGAGACCACCTCACCAAATGTCATATTTTGGGGAACTTGATCACCCAGGGTTACTGAAGGCGTTTGGAGTGTGACGGTTGGGGGTATGGTTGATCCCGAAGGTCTGGTTTCCCCAGTTGTCGATTGCTCATTATTTGTTTGCCTTAGATTTAACTTAGTCTCCTGGACTGGTGTTTCTTCCACATCTTGTGGATCCTTTTCAGGTTCTTGGACCTCCTTCTCTGGAACCACCTCCTTTTCTGGTGTTTCCCCTTCATCGGGGATTATCTCTGCTTCTTGCGTGACTATTTATTCTACCGCCTTTCCTATCTCCCCGTGTAAATTCATGAGCTCATTTGTCCCAAATATGTCCTCAAAATAGTCATGTGGAGGGGAGGTCTTTGGGAGATCCTTTGGTTCGAGGGAGTCCAAACTAACTTCCACCAGGGGAACATTGGGAATGTCGGGGCTCGTGTCTGTGCTCAGGGTATAGTCTACCCTTTGCTTCTTCCTTCTTAATTACAATGGGGCCCCGACATCTAGAATATCTCCAAACTGCGCCTTAGCCTCTGTCTGCTGGCTCATGAGTGCCGCTAATGAAGGGGATCCTGTCGGGTGGGGAGATCCCACTGGAGTAACTAGGAGACCACGGGCAAGCTGGGCGCTTATATCTTGGCTCATTTGTCTGGACGCCTCAAGCTGAACATGAACTTGCTCCAAAATGGGGAGCGGACCCTAGGGACTAATTTGGGGTGGGTGCCTTTCTTTTCCTTCCCCTTGTCTTTGCTTGGTCCCGCGACTCCAAAGGTCAAAGCAGACCCCCGCAAGATTGGACCCTTACGGGTGCTCCTCTTGCATACTTGTTCAAAATACTTGTGGCTATTCTCGATGACGTTGTGACTCACATATTCAATTGTTAAATTCTCTAGGGTGTCCCAATCCACCAGAGGGAGATCCAACTTGTCGATCTCTTGTTCCTTGTATGTTGGGTCCTCCAGAGGCCCATCATCTAAAAAATCTTTTGGGGAGCCCCGAAGGCCAAGGGCCTTCATCAAACCTTTGGACATCCGCGAATGCTGTCAGGCCCGGAGATCAAAACTATCCTAACAATCCACCCAGAAATCTTTAATGTGAACTTTATGCGGTGTGGATGCCCAGGGCAGTGCCTCTCTTATCTTATCAACTGGATGAAAATTGTTTCTGGTAAGGTGGAATTCTGCCAGTCCCAGACTTTGTAGCTCATTATCAGCTTCCTTAGCTGCTGCAAGACTGCAAGAATAGTTCCCACAAGTGATCGAGAAGAGAATGAACATAACCTTCTTTAAGGCAAAGAATGCGTGGAGTTCCAAGAATTTCATGCAAAACTCCAAAAGAATAATCCTATCCCCGCAGTGCCTTGGGAGTAGGTAGGGTTTCTCGGAGAAGCCGGTCACCCGAATATAAGTATGATGTTGAAACTAAATGAAATAATTGTCGTATGTGCTTACCAAGGTCATTGCCTCCTACGAAAATTGGTACCTAGAATCCCGAGTGAGTGTCAAAATGTTATGGTAAATGAAAGTGTCATTTACCCTACAAAAACGGGGGAAAGAGGCTTCCCATTGGATCCAGGGATAATGTTCCCATGGGACAAGCTGGCCAAGCCCGTTCCCGAGAATTCCCACTGTCTGCAAACCTTGAAGAGTGGGTCTCTATTGGGCCAGTGCCCATAATACATATGAAGTCATGTAGAACTTCAAATTCTGGAGGACATTCTTTAGCTAGAAGTCTACATGATTGGTGATGATGGTCGCTCAGTCGAAGGTCTAACTGTAGGTGATGATGCAGTAAAGGAAATAATACACCCATGCCAAAAAATCCCTGGCATGGGGCTCTCTGAAGAGCCTACACAAAAATATTATTCCCGCTTGTATGCATTCCTTGAAGTCTCTGCGAGGAATCTCCAGCTTCATCTTCTTATAGTCCCTTCTCGGGGACTTTAGCCAGTGAGTATTGAGATGTTCCCAGGCGAGAATGGGAATTTCTTCAAACTCCTTCAATGACATTGACCGAGAGATAACAATAGCTCCCTTGAACTGGGGTATTCCCAGCCCCAAAGTGAAAGTGGTGGCATCCAGATTAACAATGGTCGTCGGGTAGTGTAGTGGTAGAGGATCGACAAGCAAAACAACCCGGGTGGGAGCGTTGTAATGCGTCACCAATTGAAGGGTTAGTTTCGGTGCTTACATTGAGCAAGGGAAAATTGCAACTTTGATGATGCCAGAGGTGACACGTTCTTTGCCATATCATCTCCAGCAGCCCTCTATTGGTATATTGTTTGGACAAGGCCCTGCAATTCAGCCCCTAGTCCGGCCTCGGTATTTGTGATCTCCTGTAACTTGGAGTCCACTTTGGACCCCACAAGAACACCCTCCCTTGGGTATTTGGAGGTTAATGGGAGCTTAGCCAGCATATTTTCTACCTTTGTCTTTGTGGCTTCCCGAGTGGAGGTAATTGGAAGCTCCAGACTTCCGGGAGGAGTTGTTACTTCAGACATGTTGTTGGATAACCGACAACCTGCAAGACCGGACAACTGTCAATACATATAATATGATAAAAATACAAAATAGTTATGTGGAATCTGAGGAATTCATCATCATCTCGCACCTATCCAAAGAATGCTAGTACGTGTCAGAATCTTGAAATATAACAGTTAACAATGGTTGGATTCTGATAGACACCCGGAGGTTCCAGAATATTAGTTTATGTGATAAAATGGGATGAAGACCCAGGGACTTCTTGGCACTTAGAGTCTAGAGAAACTATCCATTATTGAAGTGACCGGGCAGCGAGTCGTACTTGGCTAACATGGGCTGTCACAGGGTCACACAATAGATGGTGTAATGGCCCTTAATGGTGACATGTGGGTTGACACGAGTGAAATGAATGCCAGATGAGACATTTTTGAATGCTCACTCATGGGGAAATTAATCCTGCCATTAATGATGCAGCGACAAAGGAGAGAGAACTGCCACCATGGCTCAAACAGGCAAGGTGTCGAGTTCAAGCCAGGCGAACACCATGCAAATGAGCTCTAAACTTGGTTTTAACGTGTAGAGCATGATGAGATCGCCACAGGAAGGATTATTAGGAAAACATACAAACTTAAATATACAAGAGAAGCTAGAAACAACGCAATTTATAGGAACGATGATATTCTACAAAAAGACTACCTACCATTTACAACAAGTCCCAGACCTTTACACAGGAGCTTGCAATAATTTATAGTATTTACACTTGTGTACATTATTTATATAGGGGAACAAAATGCGAGGAAGGTGGACAACCGTCTTGCGGAGCCATCCCACCAATGGGAGGTGACAACAAACCAGAAAGCAAGACAAAATGAAAATAAAGACCAAAATTGAAGGAGAAAGACAAGCACAAGCAAAGCAAAAATAAAACCAGAAAGGGGAGAGCCGAAGGACCTACCTTAACACTAGAAAATGTGGGAGGAGGAGAATGGGAGGCGCTCTGTAAATGGGAAGCTTTCACAAACCATGAATGCACCACTGATAATCACTGTTTAAGTACTGCTAAGCACCGAGATAAAATTGCACTTAGATCATTGTTTAATCACCTTAATCACTCTGGGATCGCTCTAGGTAATTTGTTCGCGGTAAATGTGAAAGTGACAAGTGAATCCTTATTTATACCGCTATGGTAAAAACATGTTGCTTCCTTCTGCAAACCCCGAGAAAGGCAAACCCTCTGAACTCCGAACCCAAGGATTCCAAACAATCGCACCCTCTAGCAAAAGAGGAAATGGTGACAAAGATTCTCGGAGTCTAGAAATCCGGCCGACACAGAAGAACAAAAACACTCCAGGACCGGGTCCTAGAGGAAGGAGAACCAAAAAGCAAAGAAAATGACCCTTGCGGCGGCAAAGGCCAGAGGAAAACAAAAGGGAAAGAAAACAACACAAAAGGAAAAAGGGGGACCCAACATTTTTCCTACAAAATGTAGGGACGGGTATGCAGGGCATAACAGTTGGTTGTCTACAGATTTCACTCAACTTTGGCTACCATAGAGAGGATTGAACAATCAGATCAAGATAGACACAGAACCAAAACTGAAAAGGATGATCACAGAATACAATTCTCCTAGTGAAGTTATGTTCACACAAACTAACTTAGGCACTTACCAGATGGACTAAGTCCTCATGTTTCAAATCTGAGAAGGGGAAGATTCATACCATAGTACCATCAAGGGCCTCCTAGAGTTACCCATTGGTAACAACATCTTTAGAAATTTTATTGAAAGCATTACAAAAAGCCTGAGGCATTTGGGATGGGATGTCAATCCCAACATCTTGTTGCTACCAAGATACTGTCGACTACATCAAACAAGTCATTCAAAGTTCACATGCCCCAGATCCACGAGGCATTGTCACAAATATTTGCCCAAATTGCCCTACCAAAGGGGGTACAAGAATCACATGCGATAGAAAAAGGCTTTAAGGTGGAAGATGAGAGTAACCCCATGCTAAAGGAAGAAAACCCGTCCAGTCTAAGCTGAGATAGTGAGTCAGAATTAGATGATGGAAGCTCGACCCTAAATGTGCTTAGTGACTGGAGCACTTTGGATAATGGAGCCTGTCTTCCCTATAAGGGGTTAATAGAGGATGAAAACATTAAGGGTGCAAAAATATCTGAACCTAGATGTATCCAAGGGACAGTGGAAGGAGAGTTAGTTTCCTCAGATAGTGATGGAGGGAAGGGTTGAAAGACTAGAACCACAGGTTTCACAAAAAGGGCCCCTGCCAAGTCCAGCATCGCTGGGCAACAACGGATTTGGAAATTACGCTTTGAAGGTTCTAAATGTAAACAAGGAGCAGGCGCGGGAATTGAACTCATTAACTCGAGAGGTAAGTCTTCTTACTCTGCATACAAATTATATTTTTGATGCACTAAAAATGTTGCAGAGTATGAAGCATTGATCCGATGACTCCTCCTAGCCCATGAGAAAGGAATAAAAGCTTTGACGGTGGAAGGACATTCACAATTGGTTGACAAGAAAATCCGCAGTCAGTATTCTTGTAACGATAAGAGACTCTCAACCTACAGTAACAGGGCATGGGATTTTAATCAACGACTTTGAAGCCTTCAACATCCAATCCATCCCACAGAGAAAGAACGTCATCGTTGATGCCCTAGCTATATCTGCTAATTCACTACATCCAATAGAGAAGTCCAAGTTGAAGAAGTTTTTGGTTGAACTCATTGCAGCACCGACCATCCCAGATAACATCACTATTTTACAAGTCTTCCAAGATGATCAACACATCCTTGAGTTCATCATGTGCATGGGTGTGTTTGAAAAATAGATCATAGATGAAAGGAAGGAAGAAGAAGAGGAACAAGAAGTTAATTCTAAGGATCTCGATGACCATGGAATCATAAACCTAAGGACCAATGCTATACCAAAGGGGATGGTAGAGCTAGAAAGGATTTTTGATAGTGATGGAACTGTCGTAAACAAACGCTCGGACGTAACTCTTGACAACAAAGAGTGTGAGACATACAACCTCGGTATGGAAGAAAAACCAAGAGAGGTACACATCGGCAAACTGGGTACCAAAAAAGAAAAGGAGAGAATGGTCCAACTCCTCACCGAATATCAGGATGTTATAGCATGGAGCTATGAATAATTAAAAACATATGATATCTCGTTCATAGTACACAACATCCCTCTGAAGCCAGATTCCAAACCCTTTAGACAATGCCAAAGGCTGGTGAACCCTACTATGGAGCCCCTGATGCAAAATGAAGTCTAGAAGTTACTAGATGCAAGAATATTTTTTCCAATTTGACATTCCATGTGGGTCGCAAACTTGGTGCCAGTAATAAAGAAGATCGGTGAGATCAGGTTATGCGTAGACTTCTGAACCCTGAATAAATCCTCCCAAGAGGATAATTAACCACTCCTATCTCTTGAAAAATTATTATAGATAGTTAACGAATCCAAAATGATGTCCTTCCTAGATGGTTACTCAAGATACAATCAGGTAATGGTGCAGGAAGAGGACAGGTTGAAGACAACATTTACAAAAAAATGGGGGACCTTCACCTACTGGAAGATGCCCTTCGGTCTGATAAATGTTGGGGTCACTTTCCAAAGGGCAATGGACACAACCTTCAAAGGGTTAGTTGGGAAATGCACTATCATTTACATGGATGACCTCATATTATTTTTGAAATAAAGAGATGACCACATAGACAACCTCAAAAAATGTCTGTAAAGGTCCAGGAAATATGGGATCTCTCTCAACCCAAAGAAGTGCATGTTTGGGGTACCTAAAAGGAAGTTGTTGGGACACATCATTTCAGAATATGGGATAGTCATAGACCTCGAGAGGGTGGAAGCTATCCTAAAGTTTACACCACCCCACAACCACAAAGAGTTGAAGTCTTTATTTGGGAAGATTAACTTCATAAGGAATTTTATTAGTGGCTTCGCGGAGATAGTAAAACCATTAAACGACATGCTCAAAAAGGATGCCAAATTCGAATGGACCATCCAGGTAAAGAAATTTTTTGAGGAAATAAAAAGCGTCATCTCCATGGCCCCAGTCCTTGTCATTCTCGACTATGCTCTACCTTTCAAAGTCTATTCCTTTATATCTGAACACTCATGCGCAGGCATCCCAACGCAGAAGAAGGACAGTGAAGATGAAAGACCTATAGCCTTTATGAGTTGCCCCTTTAAGGATGATGAGACCAGGTACACCAATTTGGATAAACAACCTTTTTCCTCATCAAAGAAGTAAAGAAATTAAGACAGTACATCTTGAGAAGCAAGGTCTTCGAAATAGTCCCTGACGCGGCTGTCAAGTCTCTTTTGATGCAGAATGAGCTGGGAGAACGGAGAGGAAAATGAATGGCAATCCTCCAAGAGTTCAAACTAGAGATCCAGCTGATGAAATTAGTGAGAGTTCAAGGTCTGACCAAGTTGATCTCTGAAGTTGAAGAGTTTCTAGTATGTCATACCTACACTGATCAAGGTGTGATTACTAATATATGGTACCAAGACATAGTTTACTACCTGCTGCAGAACCGCTGCCTAGAGGGGATGAATGGCTCACAGAGAAGAGCTTTGAAAATAAAAAGCAACTCCTACATGCTAAAAAATGGCCAATTATATAAACACAATTATGAGGGTTTGTACCTCAGGTGTCTGGATAGGATGGAAGCGAAACACATACAGGAAGATTCTCATGACAAATATGGGGCAGGGCACTGTTCAGTTGAAACAACTGCTCACAAAATTCTGAGAGCAAAATATTTTTGGCCAACAATATTCAAACACACTAGCAAGCACATGAAATCATGCCACACTTGCCAAACAAGTGCAACCCAAGAAAGAAATCTGGTAATGCCCCTGCAATCGATATATGAGGTACGTCTATTCGCCCAATGGGGCTTGGATTTTGTTGGAGTGATTAACCCCCCTTCATCTATAGGACACAATTTTATTCTAATAGCCACCGAAAACTGCACATGCTAGATGAAGGCTCAAGCACTAAAATACTATAGCACAGAGGTCGTACCAAGTTTTTGGAGGAGCGCATCATCACTATGTTTGGAATGTCATTTTATCTTATATGTGACAATGCTCCCTATTTATCCTCCACCTCACTCACACAATGGGCCTTTTAAAACTATGTAATCCTTAAATTCTCCTCTAGTTATTATCCACAAGGAAATGAAGTAGCAGAGTCCACCAACAAGAATTTGACAACAGTGATCAAACACCTCTTAGATGATAACACCCAGGATTGGCACACACAACTGAAATAAGCCCTGTGGACCAACCAGGTGAGGATCAAGAATACTTTGGGGACATCCCCATACCAACTACTCTATGGTTTGAAACTGGTCTTCCCTATGAATTTGAAAATCCCAATTTTGAGATTTATGGACCAATACGTGGGAGGCAAAGATCGAGTGCAAGTTAGGCTCATGAATCTCCTCAACTTGGAGGAGAAATGAACATTGGCCCTAGAGCATGTATCAAAGCACCAGGTCATCGTCAAGAGATGGTTTGATAAGAGAGACACCATTAAATCCTTCGGGATATTTGATCTTGTCCTCATGTGGGATAAGGCAAAAGAAAAGCCGGGCAGCCACACCAAATTCCAAAAATTGTGGACAGGCCCCTATCAGATATCAGAGCTCTTGGGGAAAACACCTTTAGGATTAGCACCCTACATGGAGATTTGACCCCATTTCTAGTCAATGGGAAATTCCTCAAACATTATTTTGGATCCTAAGAAGGATTTCCCTCCATCCCTTGTATCATAAATCCTTTTGTTTTCTTTGTTTTCTTTTGGTCGTCCCCACCGTCAGTCCTTTCTTCCATCTGTGGTCTTTCCCCCTCTTATCGGGGCTCATTTTTCTTTGGGTCAAGTGTGTTGTGGATTCATTCCAAATGGTTCCTAAATAGGAGCAGAGGTATTTTTTAGTCAAATTCTCCAAGGCAACATACATCGTAGAGAACACTCCAAAAAACAAAGTGGTAGCATCTGTCATTGGTAGACAGGAAGAGGTTGAAAGCTCAGTCATCCTAATCACCAAAAAACATTAAGAAACGACACCTGAGAATGGTGGTATCTTGAGCATTTGTCAATTCTGACAATCATTAGTGTGTGGATTTGAGCACCCACTGATCCCAGAACCCAAGTCTGAATGAATGTGAATGCAATGACAAAAGGAAAGAAGAAAAGGTTGAAGAAAGAGAATAAGAAAACACGAAAAAGAAAAGAGGCCCAAAGAGGTCACGAGTGTGAGATCCGGGTAGCACAACCTAATTGCTACTTGGATCAATCAGAAAAGAAAATATGGACCTGAATGCATGGAATAAACATACATCTAAGCAGGAGACATTTCATGTACCCAGAAAGGACGAGAAACATTATCCAAAGAACAAGAACCCTCAAATAAAAATGCCATAGCCTAGCAGACATAATGGGATAGAGTGACTATGAAAATCTCTACTAGGGCTATGAACACTTGGTTGGCAGTAGAGAAAGGTTATACTTGGGATTTAGGGAAAAATTTATTAGGGCTATGGACACCTGACTGGCAGCAAAGCTCTTCCGGGAAGCCCTCGTCTACATGGCAAAGGTTGGGAACCACTGACGAATGTTTGGGTTACCGCAATCAAAGGTCAAAGAATAGATACACATGAACACACACAAGGGAGACAAGTAGAAACTTTAGAATTGGAAGTCATTGAAATATTGTTAACTCATACGTTTCTTATTTTTCATTCTATTGTAAAAAACTACAACCCGGAAGAGTCTTGATGATGAAGAAATGCCTTTGTCATTCCTCCTTTTGTCAGGGCTATTTGTTGTGGGTCCACAACACACAACCCATGTTTGTCCTTTGACCATGGGGACTCCCCTTATTTTTTGTGTCTTTTTCTTTCTTTTTTTTAGTTTGCCCCCTTTCCCAATCCCTCGCAAATCAGCCTCATTATCAGCTTGTTGAACAAATCAGACACCTTCTTCGGCCTTTTCGCCCTTTTGTTCTTTTGGAGGACCACATCCTCCAAAAGACTAAACTCACCGAAAGGTTGAAGAATGACCCTTTTGGTGTTTCATCCTTTGAAAACATCGAAAGGCTGAAAGGTATCCACCTCTGTACTTTCAGTGTTTCAGACGCTAAAACACTGAAAGTGTTCATGTCACCCGACGGGTTATAAAAGGGCGAGACGCCCTTTTTTGACTCACTTTGTTTTTTCATCTCTGACATCTTCTGAGCAGCAATTTTTGAAGCTTCATCCTCGCTCCACATACTTTACTGCTCTGCCTCTTCGCCTTCTTGTGTCTCCATCCTTTGCTCCTAGATACCGCGAGGTAGGTTTCTTCCTCACCACTTAGTGGTTTTTTTCGTTCTTCATTGTCTAGATTTAGGGTTTTGCACTTGGTGCCTGTCCATCCCAAGGCACGCTGAATCTCCCCCCCAAGTATTTTAGGGCTTTTTATGCACTTATCTTTGTGGGGAAGTCCCTCCTTGTCAGGTCGCGCTTGGTCCTTTCTGGTTTTTCTTCTCTAGTTAGGGTTTTTCTCTCTTTGGTCGTGGACTTTGTCATAGGTTTTCAGCCTTCAAAAGGCTAAAAATGAGGTCCTGTCCATCATCCAAGTGGTCCTCAGAGAGTCGGCCTTTTCAGTGATTCAGACCTCTGAGACGTTTGACACATCGACAAGTCTGAATCTCCAAGGATTTTGTCAGCCCTTTCGGGGTTTCAGACTATCGGAGTCCAAGATCCATTTCATTCTTTTTGGTGTCCAAAGATCATTTTCAGACTTTTGCACACCAAAAATCCAACAAGTTTGATTTCAACAAATGACTGCTCTTTCGCACTTTCAGCCTTTTCAGACTCCAAACCATTTTCGGTGCTTGAAACCCTGAAAGGGTCGAAAGTGCAAAAATCTGCATTTCTAGCTACTTAGAGATTTTTTAATCCTGTTTTCTAGATTATTCATTTCTGTTCAGTTCTTTTAAGTTCCTTTTGCAAATAAAACATTGATACTTGCATATTTCATTGCAGGAATGTCTGAGAAAAAGACCGTGTCACCCATGAAGTACTTATATAAGGGGAACACTCACCCTTCCAAGGTTGGCAACAAACACATTGAGATCACTGATACTGATATCGAGAATGTAGATTGGGATCAGCTCCTGACGAGGTGTTCCCAACCGGCTGGAAGATCAGAAGGTTGTACCTCACTAGTCCTGTCAAGCCTAGTCAATGCGACAACCCACCCAGTGGCTGTCACAACATCCAAACTGATCATGAATTTGGAAAACCATTATGACTTAGATAAAAAGGTGGTCCAGAATACAGAGGGACAAGTGGTGTTGGCTATCAGACCGGATGTCAGAGAAGAGGTATTCAACCTCCACAAAGGCATAGACAAGTTCTATGACTTCTTCATAGAAAAGGGCAATAGATGGTTCAACAACAAAGGGAAAGAGGCATATGACATAGTCAATAAGAATTACCTCAGGAAACCTCTCCCCAAAAACAAGCTGGATAAGATAGACCTCATGAGGGGGTACATGAAAGATGATATCCAGGCAGCCCTAACATTACTAAGCTGGGTATATGGATTGTCACAGTCCTTCCAACTAGAAAACTGGATGATTCTCTTAATAGAGAAAATTAGAGGCTGCAAGTCTAGGTTCGATTGGGGAACCATCATCAGCGACAGGTTGGATGAACAACTAGTGGCAGTAAAACACAACCCTAAGTTCTATATGAGTACCTATGTAGTGTACTTATTGGCAGCACGGGAAAACTACCCGAGACTCACCAAGAGGGGAAACATAAATGATCCCAATGCATGGCCTCACATTGTGTACCCCCAGTTACAGAAAAGGGCAAACATGTCAGAAGACAGCCTGGACTATAGGATAGTCAATGATGCCTTCACCTTCATAATCATCTAATCCATTGAAGGTGATTTTGCGAAGAGGAAGTCAGAGGAAGCAATCACCAAGGTGAGGGCCATTGGGGCTTATTACATATAGTACAAGACATTCACTTACATCCGGGTGGCAGGGTCTACCTTGAGACCTAAAAAGTTACCCCGATACCCATCTGATTGGATTATCACCTTAGAAATGGCCAGAAAGCTTGCTGACACCTATGAACACATCAAGCACAAAAAGAAACATTGTTGGGACTTCCCCACTTCTTTGGGCCAATACACCTTACAAGATATGAAGGTCTGCAAATCCTTGGCCTTTGAATGGGATGAATGCCCACTATAGCTCTATAAAATAGTTTGGCCAAGGTTTGACCCGATAGGAACATAAAGACACATCATTGGAAAGTTCTATATCCATGAACCACATCTGGAAGACCATTGGATCAATTGTGTAGATGATCACGAGGTCAGGATCCAAGAATATTGCAAGATGTCCCTCACCCTTGCACAACACACATTGAAGACCCTGATTCCTCCAAAGGTTTGGGAGAAGGATTCAGACACGGTATTAGAGGCCATCTACACTATGGATAACATATATGATAGGCCCATCATGAATGCCAAAGTGGATAAAGATGAGAATGATGACATTGAGTTTCATTCTTGGCATGTACTTAGAAAAATGGAAACTTGGATTGGAAGGCCTTATAAACTAGATCCAATCCTAGTGAAAACCCTAATCGATCCACCCAAAAGGTCGATAAATAGCACGGGGAGAAAAATACAGTGCCAAAATACAAGAAGGCACCACAACAGAAGCCAAACATGGTGTATGGACATGAACGCGTAGTAGAGTATGGGTCAAACCCAAGGCACAAGGCTCCCAAGAATAGAATGACTGGGTAGATAGATCCTCCAGCGGGGTTAGCACAGGCTTCACCAGATGAAGGGCCATCCACTTCTGGAAAATCTCCTCCTACCACTGAAAAAAGGGTAAGAAAACATATAAAAGGAAGATAACTTCTGCGTCTCCGCAATTGGAAACTGTATAAGAGGATATAGAAGAAGAGGAAGAAGGAGAGGTACCTCTAGTCAAAAGGAAAAGGTCACTAAAGAGGAGAGAGAAGGAGACCAATAGGAAACACTAGGAGGATCCTAAGGAACAAGATAATCCCTTGCATGCTCTAGGATCATATGAGTTCCAGATGTCTAACTTTGAAGGTCTAGAAGGATTTTCGGACCAAGGCCAAGACACAATAGTTTATGCAACAGGGTATGAAATAGGAGGTCCATCTCTCTTTCAGCCATAGGTAACCCTCACTTCACCTCCCGCTCAATTCACTAATCTCGTGCCTGATGTACCTATCATGGAAGAGAGCTCTAAAATAGATCAAGGGCCTAGAAATAAAGATCCCCCAATCACCCAAGATGTAATAGGAGATAAGGGCATAGAAGAGACCCTTGTTGCTACTCCTCTGCCTCACATTCCTCCAACAACTACTCTTCCACCTCCAATTCCTAATCCACCACCATTCCTCCCAACTTCAACACTGACTCCACCTCCAACTACTACTCTCTCATTTCCCATTCCAACTCTGCTTACACCTACTCTACCACCATCACTCTCTTTGCCTTGCTTCATCCCAACCCCTGGAGGATTTGTAAGTGCAGAAGTTGTATCACCTTTTGAAACCACATTAAAATTCATGACCGGTCTTCATACCGAAGTGTTTATTAGCTCCTTAGGAGATGAAGACCACGACAAGGAAATGCAACATAAGGTAGCAAAAGTGGTGTAGGGAACCTCCCTATTTGATGTTTTTGTGTTGTTTAGGGTTGAATTAGGAGTTTGTGTGAGTGGTAGAATAAGTTCCAAAAGGTTGGAAGCAATGTTAGTCTAACTTCATGGTTGTAAGGGCTTTAGTGCTCATTAGGGGTTTTGGGTTTTTTGACTTCAAATTGTGGAAAAGTTGTCATTTTAGTGCAACATGGGTTGGAGGTATGTTTTAGGACCCTACATATCCTATTTAGGGTCCTAGGAGTCAAAATCAATCATCAAGTTGACATAGAAAGTCAAAATGCTTCAAAATGCAAAATGTTGCTAGCAACTTTGAAAGTTGCTCGAGCAACTTTTGCAAGAAATGAAAAAATGTAGTTAAACTGATTTGTAACTACCCATGATTGATATATGAGCATGGAATCAATTTTTGGACAAGGTTAATGAGATTTTGGATTGAGACACTTATTTCTGACATCATTGTACGGATGACTGTATCATCTTTTGTGTAATCTACATTGTGTCTTCGCTACTGTACAGTCATGTACGGATTGGCATAGGTGATTGGGCTCCATGTTAGTGTAGTTTTTAATTTCATCTTTCATATGCAATAGGTAGTTTATTTTGAAGTTCATTAGAAGTTAAGTTGTACATTTTTGAAGGTCACTGGTCTGACAGAGACAAAAATATTGTTACCTTGTTAGAAATGGCTCTAACCTAGTTTTCCTGTAGTGAATGTGTCTGAAACCATGGGGAAATTAGGGTTAGGGTATGTAGATAGGTTTGTAGGTTTCTTTTTGGTTGTCTCTTTGGATTTCATAGGCCAAGGATGAAGCCCTATGGCTAACTGGTGAAACCAGGTGAGCCAGGACAGGGAGAAGATCAAATTTGTTTGAGCACCCAAGACCTTTTGGGGAAGACTTAGTGGCATTTCTAGATGCAATAGAGAGTCTCCTAAAAGGATTAAATTATGGATGGAGGTGAATCAGTGATTGGAGACAAGATTTGCAATTGTTCATGTTCACTGGTCTATAGGCTTAATTAATATACTATAATCTAGGGCATGCAACAAAGTAGGGTTTTGGGTGCCATCAGAGGTCAGGGTTTGGGTTCTGATAGGGTTGACTGATGTCTTGAATATTTTCAAGTTTTTTTGTGGGTTCATTTGGGGATTTTGGAAGCAATAGGACAAAATCGGTGAAAATAGACCTACAAGGAGTTGAGAAATTAGCCCTCCTAGTGAGTTAAAGACCAATTGGATTGGTGGAGCATCTTGGAGAGTTTGGATGGATGTAGAATGACCAAGAAAGGGTCAAGAAGTGTATGGAGAATATCCTAGGTAGACGATTGGCAATCTAGGTGGAGTTGTAGAGAAGGAAACTAAGCTTTTGGTTAACTAGTTGGACTAGTTGAGCTTAGAAATCTTGGAGTCTTCCAAGAACCAACTATACCTTGGAGGAGAGGGTCTTGGAGATCCTAATTGTTGGAAGATCCAACAAAGAACAACCATTGGATGGTTGGTTTGGTCAAACAAGCACCTAGGAGAGAGGAAAGGCTCTAGATTGTCAAACCCTGTACATCAAAGTGGTATCAGAGCCGGAATAGCTTGGAGATTGTGTATGTCTGAAGGGGAGGAGAGTCAAGAGAGTCAAGAGGTTGACAACATGCCTCCTAAGGCAATGAGTAGGAATGCCATAGTAGAATTGGTTCAAGGCCTCTTGGAGAAGGCTCATGTGCCCGAGACAAAAAGCAAAAAGAAGATCATTGAATGGGGAGATGAAAGTGATGGAGATGATGATATTCAAACTGAGGAGTCATCCAAAAAGGGAAAATAACCTGAGATAGATAAGGAGAAAAAGGTATTCTTAGATGCATTCAAATCTTTAAACAAGGATAGCATGGAACACATACCCTACTACTGTGGTAGCATGGATGGAGAAGAGTTATTAGATTGGCTTGAAGCCATTGACAACGAATTTGATTACAAAGAAATCTCAGAGGAGAAGAGGGTTAGCTATGCTAAGGCTAGACTCAAGGGATATACATTGGTGTGGTGGAACATGATGTAGGATGAAAGAGTGAATAGTGGGGAGAAGAAGATTGTTTCTTGTGAGAGAATGAAATCAAGTTGAGGGCACAATTCTTGTCCACTGATTATGAAATCCAAATATATCAAAAGTTATAGAATCTAAGACAAAAATAAATGACAGTGAGTGCATACATAGAGGAGTTCCATAAACTAAGCCTAAGGGCTAGGAGACAAGAAGATGAAATGGAAAAGGTAGAAAGGTACCTAAATGGGTTAAGGCAGGGCATTCAGGATGAGATTATCATGATGGCACCAAAGAGTATGCACAAGTGCTTTCAATTGGCCTTGAGAGAAGAGGATAAAGCAAGAAGAAGAAATAACTTCCATCAAAGAGGAAGAGGTGGCAGCAATAACAGAGGTTTCCAGAGAGGCAGGGGTAACTTTTGTAGAGGATAGAGCCCTAATAGACAAGAAGACAATCAGTTCATGGATAGTAGTGGAGGAAACTAGTATAGAGGATCTTTCCAAAGGGGAGGATATAGAGGTAGAGGACCACCAAGAGGTAGGTTCCAACCCCAAGGGAGATCTAATTCAGTTTTCACTGGTAGGTATTATAATTGCAACCAAGTAGGTCACATAATGGGCAGGTGTCTAGAGAAGGCTTCCTCATCTTCAATGGGGGATAGAAGGAATCAATTGCTTCAAGAAGATAACACTCAAAGTGCTACTTCTCCCATTTCCAAGGCAGGGCCAGTACTAGATGGAGAGAACTTGATGTTAAGCAGAACCTTATTGAAAGTACCTAACACCATAGAGCCACCCCAAAGAAAGAACTTATTCAAGACAACTCATAGGTCTCATGGGAAGATTTGCAAGGGTATAGTGGACTCTGGATCCACTGAGAATATAGTGTCCACTGAGATGGTGGAGAAATTGAAGTTGAGAAGGATACCTCATACCACACCTTACAAGGTTTGATGGTTGAACAAGGGCCAACAAATAGTGGTAGATGAGAAAACTATGGTTGAGTTTGAGATTGGGGAATATGAGGACAAGGTCCTATGTGACATACTACCTATGGATGCATTCCATCTTCTCCTAGGATGTCCATGGCAGTATGATGTCAATGCAACACATGATGGAGAGAATAAAAATTATGTTATCACCAAGCTAGGAAAGAAATTCCAAATGGATCCATTGCAAGAACCCAATGAAGATAAGAATGTGGGGACAAGTGTGATGTTATTGAGTGGGAAAGAGTTTCTAAAGGCCATGAAGAAGGAGAAAGGAGTCTATTGTGCAGTAGTGATCAAACCAAAGGAGGAAACTAAGGAGAAAGTCTGTTTGCCACCAGAGATACAAGCTTTGTTAGAGAAGTATCATGACATAGTAGATAATGGTTTTCCAAGTGCCTTACCACCTATGAGGGATGTGAGTCATCAGATTGACCTCATTCCTAGATCAAATTTTCCAAACAAATCAATATATAAGATGACACCAAGCCAAATTGCAGAGATAGCAAAATAGATCCAAGATTTGTTGGATAAGGGGTTGATAAGGAAAAGTTTGAGTCCATGTGCTGTACCAATAATACTTGCACCTAAGAAAGATGGAAAATGGAGGATGTGTACAGACTCTAGGGCTATAAACAAGATCACAATCAGATATAGGTTCCCAATGCCCCAGATAGAAGACTTGATGGACAATGTTGGAGGATCTTGTTATTTTTCTAAGGTGGACTTGAAGTCAGGGTATCATCAGATAAGGGTGAGGCCAGGTGATGAGTGGAAAATAGCTTTTAAGACCATTGAGGGTCTATATGAGTGGCTAGTAATGCACATTGGCCTAAGTAATGCACCTAGCACATTCACGAGGCTCATGAATGAAGTACTGGCAAAATTTATTGGTAAGTTTGGAATTGTTTACCTTGATGATATTTTATATTTAGCACATCCAAGGAGGAGAAAATGAAGCATCTGGAGATGGTCTTAAGAAAGCTACATCAAGAGAAGTTGACGATAAATCAAGAAAAGTGTGAGTTTCTCAAAACTAAATTAGTTTACCTTGGTTTTGTGGTTGCTAATGGATGTATGAAAATGGACCCTAATAAAGTTAAGTCCATTTTGGAATGGCCTATGCCTAGGTCCACAGGGGATGTTAGGAGTTTCCATGGGTTGGCCTCCTACTATAGGAAATTTGTAAGAAATTTCAGTCATGTATGTGCCCCAATTTTGAACACCATAAAAGGTGGAATCAAATGCAAGTTTGAATGGACAGCAGCAGCAGACTAGGAGTTTGAAATGTTGAAAAAAAGGATTATAGAGCTACCTACACTTAGATTTCCTAACTTTAATCAACTCTTTGTGGTAGAGTGTGATGCTAGCAAGTTGGCTATAGGAGCAGTGCTAAGCCAAGAGGGACACCATATGGCATTCTTCTCTAAGAAGTTGAATGAGGAAAAAAAAAAAGTACTCCACCTATGATTTGGAATTATATTCCATGGTAAAAGCCTTGAAGAAGTGGAGACACTACCTATTACCTAGGGAGTTTGTGGTCTATACTAATAACCATGCCTTAAGTTTCCTAAATGGACAAGAAAAACTAAATCAAAGGCATATGAAGTGGGTAGAATCATTGCAGGCTTACACATTTGTTATTAAGCATAAGAAGGGGGTTAGCAACAAGGTTGAAAATTCTCTTTGTAGAAGAGTACTCACAATCCAGGAGATACAACTACAAAGTGTAGGGTTGGATGATTTGAAAGACCTCTATAAGGAAGACAAAGATTTCAAAGAAGCTTATGAAGCTTGTGTAAAGTTTCAGCATGGGTTCAAGGTGGATTTCAATGAGTTTGTGTTGTAGGAAGGCCTATTGTTCAAAGGTAATCTTATGTGTATGCCTCAGTGCTCAATGAGGGAAAACATTGTGAAGGAGAAACACCAAGTAAGCTTGGGAGGCCACTTTGGAGTGGATAAAACATTAGAGCAAGTGCATAGGCATTACTATTGGCCTAAGATGTAATTAGATGCGAGGAGATTTGTAGAGCAATGTCATATTTGTCTGAGGGCAAAAGGATAAAGCAAAAATAGTGGGTTCTATCAACCACTATCTATACCCCAAAGGCCTTGGGAGTTCCTTAGTATGGATTTTGTTTTGGGGTTACCAAAGACATCTAGAGGACATGACAGTGTGTTTGTGGTGGTAGACCATTTCAGTAAGATGAAAAATTTCATTCCATGTAAGAAAACAAATGATGCTTCTTAGATTGCAGGACTCTTCTTTAGGGATCTTGTAAGAATTCATGCTTTTCCTTTGAATATTGTCAGTGACAGGGATACAAAGTTTGTGGGTCACTTCTGGAGAACTCTTTGGAAGATGTTTGGAACTAATTTGTATTTATCCTTAGCCTACCATCCACAATAATATGGGAAAAAAGAAGTGGTGAATAGGTCACTTGGGAAATTTCTGAGGTGTTTGACTAAACAACATGGATAGTCTTGCGATCATATCATAGGGCAGGCAGAATTTGCATATAATGACTCCATTAATAGGAGTATAGGTAAAAGCCCCTTTGAAATAGTTTATGGGGTCAGTACTAGAGGGATTTTGGAGCTGAGGGATCTCAGTTTGAGGGACAAGAGGAGTGCACAAGGAGAATCATTTGCAGAGCAAATGAAGGAGCTGCATGATCAAGTCAATAAGACCTTACAAAAATAAGTGGAGAAGTACAAAAACAAAGTTGATAAGACCAGGATGGACTTGCAATTCAAGGTTGGGGATATAGTACTTGCCTACCTCAAGAAGGAGAGGCTACCCAAATGCCAACCAACTAAGCTACTCATGAAGAATATTGGACGAATGAAGATTTTGCATAAATATGGCAAGAATGCCTATGAAGTGGAATTGCCCCCTGATTTGGGAATTTCACCTATCTTCAATGTTTGTAACTTATATCCTTACAAGGGATCACCTCCAGACATAGGTTAGTCTACACTTGCATATTTCAGAGTATCGAATAGTCATTGACCCCGAGAGGGTGGAAGCTATCCTAAAGTTTACACCACCCCACAACCGCAAAGAGTTGAAGTCTTTATTTGGGAAGATTAACTTCGTAAGGAATTTTATTGGTGGCTTCACAGAGATAGTAAAACCTTTAAATGACATGCTCAAAAAGCATGCCAAAATTGAATGGACCATCCAGGTAAAGAAATATTTTGAGGAAATAAAAAGCATCATCTCCACAGCCTCAGTCCTTATCAGTCCTGACTATGTTCTTCCCTTCAAAGTCTATTCCTTTGCATCTGAACACTCAAACGTAGGCATCCTAACGTAGAAGAAGGACAGTGAAGATGAAAGACATATAGCCTTTATGAGTTTCCCCTTTAAGGATGATGAGACTAGGTACCCCAATTTGGATAAACAGTCTTTTTCCCCCGTCAAAATAGTAAAGAAATTCAGACATTACATCTTAAGAAGAAAGGTCTTCGAAATAGTCCCTGATGCGCCTATCTAGTCTCTTTTGATGCAGAATGAGCTGGGAGAACAGAGAGGAAAATGAATGGAAATCCTCCAAGAGTTCAACCTAGAGATCCAGTTGATGAAATTAGTGAGAGGTCAAGGCCTGACCAAGTTGATCTCCAAAGTTGAAGAGGGTCTAGTATGTCAGACCTACACCGATCAAGGTGTGATTACCGATATATGGTAACAAGACATAGTTTACTACCTGCTACAGAACTGTTTCCTAGAGGGGATGAATGGCTCATAGAGAAGACATCTAAAAATCAAAATCAACTCCTACATGCTAAAAAATGGCCAATTGTATAAACGCAATTATGAGGGTTTGTACCTCAGGTGTCTGGATAGGCTGGAAGCAAAACACATATAGGAAGATTTTCATGACAAATATGAGGCATGGCATGATTCAGCTAAAGCAACTACTCACCAAATTCTAAGAGTGGGATATTTCTGGCCAACAATATTCAAAGACACTGGCGAGCACATGAAATCATGCCACACTTGCCAAACAAGTGCAACCGAGAAAGAAATTTGGTAATGCCCCTACAATCGATATATGAGGTACGTCTGTTCGCCCAATGGGGCTTGGATTTTGTTGGAGTGATTAACCCCCCTTCATCTCTAGGACACAAGTTTATTCTAAAAGCCACCAACTACTGCACATGCTAGATGAAGGCTCAAGCACTAAAAAACTACAACATGGAGGTCGTACCAAGTTTCTGGAGGAGTGCATCATCACTAGGTTTGGAATACCATTTTATCTGGTATGTGATAATGCTCCCTCTTTCTCCTCCACCTCGCTCACAAAATGTGCCTTTGAAAACTAGGTAATCCTCAAATTCTCCTCTAATTATTATCAACAAGGCAATGGAGTAGCAGAGTCCACCAACAAGAATTTGACAACATTGATCAAGCACCTCTTAGATGATAAACCCTGGGATTGGCACATACAACTGAAATAAGACCTGTGGACCGACCGGGTGAGGATCAAGAATGCTTTGGGGACATCCCCATACCAACTAGTCTATGGCTTGAAACTGGTCTTCCCTATGAATTTGAAAATCCCAATTTTGAGATTTATGGACCAATACATGGGAGGCAAAGATCGAGTGCAAGTTAGTCTCATGAATCTCCTCAACTTGGAGGAGAAATGAACATTGGCCCTAGAGCATGTATCAAAGCACTAGGCCATTGTCAAGAGATGGTTTGATAAGAGAGACACCGTTAAAGCCTTCAGGATCTCTGATCTTGTCCTCATGTGGGACAAGGCAAAAGAAAAACCAGACAGCCACACCAAATTCCAAAAATTATGGACATGCCCCTATCAGATATCAGAGATCTTGGGGGAAAACACCTTAAGGATCAGCACCCTACATGGAGAGTTGACCCCATTTCCAGTCAATGGGAAATTCCTCAAACATTATTTTGGATCCTAAGTAGGACTGCCCTCCATCCCTTGTATCATAAATCCTTTTGTTTTCTTTGTTTTCTTTTGGTCGTCCCTGCCATTAGTCCTTTCTTCTGTTTGTGGTGTTTCCCCCTCTTGTTGGAGCTCATTTTTCTTTGGGTCAAGTGTGTTGTGGATTCAATCCAAGTGGTTCCTAAATATGAGAAAAGGTAGTTCTTAGTCAAATTCTCCAAGGAAACATACATCGTAGAGAACACTCCAAAAAAAAGAGTGGTAGCATCTGTCATTGCCAGACAGGAAGAGGTTGAAAGATCAGTCATCCCAATCACCAAAACACATTAAGAAATGAAACCTAAGAATGGTGGTATCTTGAGCATTTGTTAATTGTGACCATCATTAGTGTGTGGATTCAGGCACCCACCGATCCCAGAACCCAAGTCTGAATGAATGTAAATGCAGTGACAAAAGGAAAGAAGAAAATTTTGAAGAAAGAGAATAAGAACACATGAAAAGAAAAGTAGCTCAAAGAAGTTACGAGTGTGGGATATGGTAGCATAGCCTAATTGCTACTCAGATCAATTAGAAAAGAAAATATGGACCTGAACGCATGGGCTAAACATCTAAGCAGGAGATGTTTCATGTACCCAGAAAGGATGAGAACCATTATCCAAAGAATAAGAACCCTCAAAGAAAAACGCCACAGCCTAGCAGACATAATGGGTTAGGGTGACTATGAAAATCTCTAGAGGGGCTATGAACGCCCGGCTGGCAGTATAGAAAGGTTATACTTGGGATTCAGGAAAAAATTTATCGGGGCTATAGAGGCCTGACTGGTAGCAAAGCTCTTCCGGGAAGCCCTCATTTACATGGAAAAGGTTGGGAACCGCTGACGAACCTTCGGGTTACCGCAATCAAAGGTAAAAGAATAGATACACATGAACACACACAAGGGAGACAAGCAGAAACTTTAGAATTAGAAGTCATTGAAATATTGTTAACTCATACGTATCTTGGTTTTCATTCTACTGTAAAAAACTACAACCTGGAAGAGTCTTGATGATGAAGAAATGCCTTGGTCATTCCTCCTTTTGTTAGGGCTATTTGTTGTGGGTCCACAACACACACACCCCATGTTGGTCCTCTGACCATGGGGACCCCCTTATTTTTTGTGTCTTTTTTTTTTTTTTGGAGTCTGCCCCCTTTCCCAGTCCCTTGCAAATCAGCCTCATTATCAGCCCGTTGGACAAATCAGAAACCTTCTTCGGCTTTTTCGCCCTTTCATCCTTTTGGAGGACCACGTCCTCCAAAAGAATGAACTAGCTGAAAGGCTGAAGTCTGGCCCTTTTGGTGTTTTGGCCTCTGAAAACATCAAAAGGATGAAAGGTATCCACCTCTGTACTTTATGTGTTTCATACACCGAAACATCAAAAGTGCTCACGTCCCCCCCGTGGGTTATAAAAGGGCGAGACACCCTTTTTTGAATCACTATGTTTTTTCATCTCTGGCATCTTCTGAGCAACAATTTTTGAAGTTTCATCCTCACTCCTCATACTTTACTGCTCTGTCTCTTCGCCTTCTTGTGTCTCCATCCTTTGCTCCTAGATACCGCAAGGTAGGTTTATTCCTCACCACTTAGTGGTTTTTTTTGTTCTTCATTATCTAGATTTAGGGTTTTGCACCTAGTTCCTGTCTAGCCCAAGGCACACTGAATCTCCCCCCAAGTCTTTTAGGGATTTTTATGCACTTAACTTTGTGGGGAAGTCTCTCCTTGTCAGGTCAGGCCTGGTCCTTTCAGGCTTTTCTTCTCTAGTTAGGGTTTTTTTTGTCTTTGGTTGCGACCTTTGTTGTAGGTTTTTTGGCCTTCGAAAGGCCAAAAATGAGGTCCTGTCCGTCATCCAAGTGGTCCTCAGAGAGTCAGCCTTTTTGGTGTTTCAGACCTCTGAGACGTCTAAAACATCGACAAGTCTGAATCTCTGAGGATTTTGTCAGCCCTTTCGGGGTTTCAGACTATCGGAGTCTGAGATCCATTTCATTCTTTTCAGCATCCGAAGAACCTTTTTGGACTTTCGCACACCAAAAATCCAACAAGTTCAGTTTCAACAAACAACTGCTCTTTTGCACTTTTGGCCTTTTTGGACTCTGAACCATTTTTGGCGCCCGAAACCCCAAAAGGGCCGAAAGTGTGAAAATATGCATTTCTAGCTACTTAGAGCTTTATTAATCCTATTTTTCTAGATTAGTCATTTCTGTTCAGTTATTTTAAGTTCCTTCTGCAAATAAAACACTGGTACTTGCATATTTCATTGTAGGAATGTTGAGAAAAAGAATGCATCACCCATGAAGTACTTATACAAGGGGAGCACTTCCCCTTCCAAGGTTGGCAAAAAACATGTTGAGATCAATGATACTGATATCAGGAATGTAGATCAGGATCAACTCTTGACAAGGTATTCCCAACCGGCTAAAAGATTAGAAGGTTGTACCTCACTAGTCCTGTCAAGCCTAGTTAATGTGGCAACCCTCGTAGTGGCTGTCAAAACATCTAAACTGGTCATGACTTTGGAAAACCATTATGACTTAGATAAAAAGGTGGTCCATAATACAGAGGGACAAGTGGTGTTGGATATCAGACCGGACATCATAGAAGAGGTCTTCCACCTCCGTAAAGGCATAGACAAGTTCTATGACTTCTTCAAAGAAAAGGGCAATAGATGGTTCAACAACAAAGGGGAAGAGGCATATGACATAGTCAATAAGAATTACCTTGAGCAACGTCTCCCCAAAAACAAGCTGGATAAGATAGACCTCATGAGGGGGTACATGAAAGATGATATCCAAGCAACCCTAACATTACTAAGTTGGGTATATGGATTGTCGCAGTCCTTCCAACTGGAAAACCGGATGATTCTCTTAATAGAGAAAATCAAAGGCTACAAGTCTAGGTTCAATTGGGGAACCATCATCAGCGACAAGTTGGATGAACAGCTGGTGGCAGTAAAACACAACCCTAAGTTCTATATGAGTACCTATGTGGTGTACTTATTGGCAGCACGGGCAGAGTACCTGGGACTCACCAAGAGGGGAAACATAAATGATCCTAATGCATGGCCTCACATTATGTACCCCCAATTACAGAAAAGGGAAAATATGTCAGAAGACAGCCTAGACTACAAAATAGTTAATGACGCCTTCACCTTCACAATCATCTGATCCATTGAAGGTGATTTTGTGAAGAGGATGATAGAGGAAGAAGTCACCAAGGTGAGGGCCATTGGGGATTATTACAAACAATATAAGACATTCACTTACATCCAGCTGGCGGGGTCTACCTTGAGATCTAAGAAGTTACCCCGATACCCATCTGATTGGATTATCACCTTAAAAATGGCTAGATAGCTTGCTGACACCTATGAACATATCAAGCATAAATAGAAACATTGTTTGGACTTCCCCACTTATTTGGGCACATACACCTTACAAGATATGAAGGTCTACAAATCCTTGGCCTTTGAATGGGATGAATGCCCACTACAGCTCTATAAAATAGTTCGGCCAAGGTTTGACCAGATAGGAACATAAAGCCACATTATTGGTAGGTTCTACATCCATGAACCACATGTAGAAGACCATTGGATCAATTGTGTAGATGATCATGAGGTTAGGATCCAAGATTATTGTAGGATGTCCCTCACCCTTGCACAACACACATTGAAGACCCCAATTCCTCTAAAGGTTTGGGAGAAGGATTCAGACAGGGTAATAGAGGCCATCTACACTATGGATAAAATATATGATAGGCCCATCATGAATGCTGAAGTGGATAAAGATGAGAATGATGACATTGAGTTTCATTCTAGGAATGTACTAAGAACAATGGAAACTTGGATTGGAAGGCCTTATAAAATGGACCCAATCCTAGTGAAAACCCTAATGGATCCACTTAAAAAGGCTGATAAATAGTGTGGGGAGAAAAATACAATATCACAATACAAGAAGGTACCACCACAGAAGCCAAACACGATGTATGGACATGAATGCGTAGTAGAGTATGGGTCAAACCCAAGGCACAAGGCTCCCAAGACTAGAATGACTGGGTAGATAGATCCTCCAGTGGGGTCAGCACAGGCTTCACCAAATGAAGGGCCATCCACTTCTGGACAGTCTCCTCCTACCATTGAAAAAAGGGTAATAAAACATATAAAAGGAAGATAACTTCCGCGTCTTCACAATTGGAAACCGTACAAGAGGATCTAGAAGAAGAGGAAGAAGGAGGGGTACCTCTAGTCAAAAGTACAAGGTCACTAAAGAGGAGAGAGATGGAGACCAGTAGGAAACACCAGGATGATCCTAAGGAAAAAAGATAATCCCCTGGATGATCTAGGATCATATGAGTTCCAGATGTCTAACTTTGAAGATCTAGAAGGCTTTTCAGACCAAGGCCAAGACACAATAGTTTATACAATAGGGTATGAAATAGGAGGTCCATCTCTCTTTCAACCACAAGTAAACCTCACTCCACCACTCGCTCAATTCTCTAATCTAGTGCCTGATGTACCTATCATGGAAGCGAGATCTAAAACAGATCAAGGGACCAGAAATCAAGATCCCCCAATCACCCAAGATGTAACAGGAGATAATGCCATAGAAGAGACCCTCATTTCTACTCCTCCACCTCATATTACTACTCCACCAACTACTCTTCCACCTCCAATTCCTACTCCACCACCATTCCTCCCAACTCCAACACTGACTCCGCCTCCAACTACTACTCTCTCATTTCCCATTCCAACTTTCCTTACACCCACTCCACCACCATCACTCTCTTTTCCTTGCTTTTTCCCAACCCCTGGAGGATCAGTAAGTGCAAAATTTGCATCACCTTTTGAAACCACATTAAAATTCATGACCGATCTTAATACCGAAGTGTTGATTAGCTCCTTAGGAGATGAAGACCACGACAAGGAAATGCAACATAAGGTAGAAGAAGTGGTGTAGGGAACCTTCCTATTTGATGTTTTGGTGTTTTTTAGGGTTGAATTAGGAGTTTGTGTGAGTGGTAGAATAAGTTCCAAAAGGTTGGAAGCAATGTTAGTCTAACTACATAGTTGTAAGGGCTTTAGTGCTCATTAGGGGTTTTGGGTTTTTTGACTTCAAATTGTGGAAAAGTTGTCATTTTAGTGTAACATGGGTTGGAGGTATGTTTTAGGACCCTAAATATCCTATTTAGGGTCCTAGGAGTCAAAATCAATCATTGAGTTGACATAGAAAGTCAAAATGCTTCAAAATGCAAAAAGTTGCTAGCAACTTTGAAAGTTGCTCGAGTAACTTTTGCAAGAAATGACAAAATGTAGTTAAACTGATTTGTAACTACCTATGCTCAGTATATGAGCGTAGAATCAATTTTTGGACAAGGTTAATGAGATTTTGGATTGAGCCACTTATTTCTGACATCATTGTACGGATGACTGTATCCTCTTTTGTGTAATTTGCACTATGTCTTTTGTGTTTACTTTTAGATTTCATATGCAATAGGTAGTTTATTTTGAATTTCAGTAGAAGTTAAGTTGTACATTTTTTAAGGTCACTGGTCTGACAGAGACAAAAATAGTGTTACCTTGTTAGAAATGGCTCTAACCTAGTTTTCCTCTAGTGGATGTGTCTGAAACCATGTGGAAATTAGGGTAAGGGTGTCTAGATAGGTTTGTAGGTTTCTTTTTGGTTGTCTCTTTGGATTTCATAGGCCAAAGATGAAGCCCTATGGTTGACTGGTGAAACCGTGTGAGCTAGGACAGGGAGAAGATTGAATTTGTTCGAGCACCCAAGACCTTTTGGGGAAGACTTAGTGGAATTTATAGATGAAATAGAAAGTCTCCTAAAAGGATTCAATGGTGGTTGGAGGTGAATCAGTGATTGGAGACAAGATTTTCAATTTTTCATGTTCACTGATCCAGAGTCGTAATTAATAGGCTATAATCTAGGGCCTGCAAGAAAGTAGGGTTTTGGGTGCCATCAGAGGTCAGGGTTTTGGGTTCTGATAGGGTTGACTGATGTCTTGAAGATTTTCAAGTTTTTTTGTGGGGTCATTTGGGGATTTTGGAAGCAATAGGCCAAAATCAGTGAAAATAGACCTACAAGGAGTTAAGCAATTAGCCCTCATAGTGAGTTAAAGACCAATTGGATTGGTGGAGCATCTTGGAGAGTTTAGATTGATGCAGAATGACCAAGAAAGGGTCAAGAAGTGTATGGAGAGTCTCAGAAAGTGTGTGGGAAGACCCTAGCTAGAGGATTGGCAATCTAGGTGGAGTTGTAGAGAAGGAAACTAAGATTTTGGTTAACTACTTGGACTAGTTGAGCTTAGAAATCTTGAAGTCTTCCAAGAACCAACTATTCCTTGGAGGAGAAGTTTGTGGAGAGGGTCTTGGAGATCCCAATTGGTGGAAGATCCAACAAATAACAACCATTGGATGGTTGGTTTGGTCAAACAAGCACCTAGGAGAGAGGAAAGGCTCTAGATTGTTCAACCCTCTGCATCAAGAAGAGGGAAGGGAAGAAAGAGAAGAAGAGGAAGGAATGAATTAAGAGGATTAAAACAAGGAATAGGAAGAAGGGAAAGATAAGGAAGTGACCCCAGATAAGGAAGTAACCCTGGGGCCCCAAAAATTGGATTCAGTCCTTCAGGTTGCCCCATATGAGCCGGTCACTGCATTTAGTAAACCTACATGGTTCAGTAAAGAAATTCAGTTGAGGAAAAGAACTTACATAGATGAAGATGAGGGAGAAGATATAAGTATGGCATCTTTAGGGAAATATTTTCATCAAACAGGGGTCATGTTACTAGCACGGACAATGTCCTATGTTACCCAAGACACTAAGGGGCGCTGGAAGGCACATGTTGCAGTTCCTTATGCTAGCACCCCTAAAATGCAAGCAACTCTAGAAGACTAAACGTTTGAGGAGGTAGATTTGGGAGAGACCACTAGGGAAGGGAACGCACAAGACACTGGCATCCTTAGGGATTAAACATGCCTTAGGGTTTATGAGTAAGGATGAGGAGACCATAAAGTCCTTGACGGAACATAATGAAGCTTCGAAGAAGTTCATTCACAAGATGGTTAGTCCTATTGACCCAAGTTGTCCAGAGGCCTCACTATAGGCTATGTTAGAGAAGAGGAACACCCCAGATTTGCCAGCAGGATTTACACCATCCTTTATCCAAGCAAGTGTAGAATGGAAAGTAGATTTTGAGCAGTACGGGGAAGAGGCCATCAAACGGGTATTCAAACCTTACAGGGTCATTTTGATTGAAGCTAAAAAATTTATAGAGCTAATGGAGGATTAAGGTGGCCTAAACTCCGAGATATAAAAATGGAAAGCCACCTCCCAAGACCTAGAAATAATTAGGAAACAACGTTTCCAGATATTGGTAAAAGTATATGAAGGTGAAGAGCTCGATAACTTCGAGGCTTGGACTAAACGGATGGCCAAAATCATTAAGGTCTATAAGAAATGTCAAGCCTTCATCTTAGAGAAACAAAAGGAGGTCTTGGAATAGGTAGAATAAGTTGATGTTTTCTTTACAGGGATTGGCCTCGAATTGTACCAAGATGAAGATAAATACATCTTATGGCCATAAAAAGAAGTGGTCCAATAATTCAGAGACATTATGGCAGACATTGGTACTAAGGAGGCCCTACACTAGATGTTCTATTCAAGGGAAGAGATGTTAAGGATGATGGAAAACGAAGAAGAGATATAGTTCTTCACTTCTGAACTGGCAATATTCAAAGAGAAGCAGGAACAGAAAGTTAACAAGGTAAAAAGGAAGGATATAAACTACAAAGAAGTTTAGGAGATCATACAGAGGCTCTGGGATACACACCTAGAAATATTCCCAAACTAACTCCTTGGACCCTTGAGCACTTTCTTGAAAAGGGGTAGTCTCAACACTTAGCGAAATTCTCCTAAGGCAATATTTTCTCCTTTCGACCTCATCAGGCGATGCAAATTTTGGCCTTTTGGTCTTCCAGTATCTTCAGCCTTTTGGCCTTCCAGTACTTTTAGCCTTTCGGCCTCCCAGTATTTTTGGCCTTTTGGCCTCCTACTATTTTTGGCCTTTCATCCTTTCAATCTCTAAAAAGGCTAAAACTTTCAGATCTCCAAATTCAGTTCGACAGTTGGCCATTTTGGGTAACTAAAAAACTTCAGAGTAGAGGTCGGGGGCCACAAATCTAAGTGCTTCCAACGAGATCATCTTTTTGCATACCAGTTGAACTCTAGATCAAATTTATGGTTAACTCGAGTTTGTTTTGGAAGGAATAAGGGTCCCCTATCAGTTCCCACCATAGGAAGAACCTCTAGATGAAGATTCCAAGAAAGAACTCCAAGAAATGAGAAGAAGACTCCAGTTCCCAGAAGAAACCCTATCTTCTTTTTTCTTTCTTTCTCGGCGAGTTTGATCCTTCTTGCATGGACAAACTGATTGTAAATGGATTTAAAATCCATGAAAGCTATTCAATATCAGTTAGAAGTAGTTTATTTTTATCTAAGCTTTAGTTTTAATTTATTTTCATAAATTTAGACTCTCTAGTGCCCTAATTTTGGCATTCAGAGTTGGTAGATTAAAAACTCTATATATTGTAATCAAATCAATGTAATAAAGGTAAGATTCTTAATGCAATAAAGATCTGCATTTGGTGCTTCATTCGTGGTGTGTAAATTGCTTCCATCTATGCGAATTGGTGAATTGTGTGTATGCATTATTCATTACTTTCAAAGAGCCTCTTGTTTTGTTGTGTTTCGAATTCGCTTTTACCTTAGTTGGAGTTTGATGTTGTCTATCTACCTTGCTGTGACGAATGCAAGGAAGGGATCATTTATTGGGATTAACAATAAATCTATCTTGTGGGTGTGCACATCTTGGTGGCTTCACGATTGGACAGGTTTTGATTATCTTGCATGAGTGAATTCACCTTCTCTCCAAATGCTTGCATCCATTAGGTATAGAATTGTGACTTTGTCTAATTTATATCTCTTGGTTTTGTTCCAAATCTCCCCACCATTTAATCTGCAAGGAAGGGTTTACAATGTTTATGTCTGTAGGATTTAGTTTTAGTAATTTATTTCATCTCTTGTTACCTTCCTCCTTTGAATTTTGTCTCAATCTAAAAGTAATCACCTCAAAAATACAAATTGCATTTTTATTTCAAACACTAATCTTGTTAATATAGAAAATACCAAAAACAATACTAAAGATTTTTTTTTCAGTTTGATGTCTTGAAAATGTTACGCAAAGGCCTCCTCGTGAACATTCACATTTATCTTCAACTGAGTAACCAAGTAGGTTGTGACCGGACCCCGGAGAACCTTGGGAATCACTTTGTTATTCTTTCAAGAGATGAAATCGAATCTCAAGATCCTAGCAAGTTGGCTTTTGTAAAAATGATGCTCAACACATACCATTCCTTTTGGACTTCATGATAGTTACTTACCAGCCTTTTAACCATTATTATTCCATGGGATGATCTTTTGTTGTATCTATTCAAATAGCACCATAGAACAACTCCATTGCCATTTTCTCATTGACTTCTCTTGATCCATGATTTATCCCGTAGTTGTATGAAACAAAAGGTTTTATGAATTGAATCACATATTCCATTTGAAAATACTTATTGGTTGGTTAGTGCTTGATCTTTTGTTTCATTCTGACAAGCTGGGATCAACCCTCTTAGGAGCCACATTTAACTCCACTTGTCAGACTAAAACACCCTATTTTCTGCACATAGAACAAATCGGTTAGAAAAAAATATATTTTTACTTGAGGCAATGGTTATAGTCTTTTATTTTTAATATGGATTCGGGGCAGCAATAAATAGCATATGTGTAGTGGTAAATATGTATGGGTAATCAGTCATTGCTTTGATCCATTGGATCTAACTCCACTTTCTCTCTCATACAAGATTTAAGAAGTTGTTCATGGGCTTGGAGAACTAGGAGAAGACATGAAACAAAAATGAGACAAATCATAACCAGTCAAAGTAAAAGGCATTGTGATCTAAATTATGAATTAGATTACAATACCTAGTGTGATACCTGCAGTATTGTTAAGTTCAATATAAAAACCAGAAGACTAACAACAGAATTGCAACCCAAAAAGTAATCCATTCTATTCAAAATTGGAGTTTATACAAATATGATGGATCCCAAGGGTCACTAGAATACCTTGGAAATGAAATGAAGAGTCATCATAATGTTTATTACAAATAAACTTATTAAAACTACAAAAAAATTCAAAAAACTATATAAACGTTTATTCCTACTTGGAGAAGGCATAACTTTCTAGTCCTAGGTCCAATTTGTGAATCATTTACTTAGTTGGAAAGATAGTAAAAAATTGTAGACCTAAAATTGGGAAGTGAAATTGAGGCTACCCTTCTCCAGAGGAGATCGTCCCAGAAATGCCCCGAAGACCTTCAAAAATGCAGTTTACTGAGACATAGAAAATACTAAAAAATTAGATTTTAGTATTTCCCAATTCCATCCTAATCATTCCTCCCTCCTTGAGAGGAAATGGGGCCCATTTCACTAACCTACTACAACAACTAAAGAATTTTTGCTTCAATTTGTTCCTTAGTTAACAAGTGCCTTGATGAGGATGCTGACCAACTCGAACCACCCAATAAAGAGGAATGTTCTAATTTCTCAAAGTCTTTAAAATGAATTCAGTAACATGGTTACATTGGAATAGAACAATAGTTGATAATTATGCAGCTTGAATGTGTTCAGTAGCTTGGGAAATGTCCAACAAAGGAGGAAAATAGGGTCTCAACAATTCCACATTAAAAACTCGATGCAGGCCCAAGAAGGATGGCAAATTAAGTTCAAAAGAATTCTCACCAACTTGCTTCACAATAGTATACGGACCATAAAGAAGAGGACGGAGCTTCTTGTTTGGTCCATGAAGGTGCTCTTTCTGAAGATGTAACCATACCTTGTCACCAGTTTGAAAGTGATGAGGAGTTCTATGTTTATCATGCATTTCCTTATACTTTTGATTACTCTGCTCCAAATTCTCATGAAATTGTTGTTGTAGGTGTCTAATGTTATCAATGAATTTTTTTGCTTTATCTACCTCCTTGCCAACATTTAATAGACTATCAGATTGCAAAACTGGGAGTGCTACATCCATAGGTGCCAATGGCTGATACCCAAGACAAAACTCAAATGGACTATGCCCTATAGTACTATGGAGTGCACGGTTGTACCTATGTTGCACGTAGGGTAAGCTTTCATCCCATGTGCAAGGATGTTTTAAATGATACATCTGTAAGATATGAATGATCATTTCATTCACCACTTCTATCTGCCCATCTATTTGGGGATGAAATATTGTGGAATTTGTTAACTTTGTGTCCATTTTAGCCCGTAGTGCAGACCAAAATTTGCTGATGAACCTTCTATCCCTATCAAAAATAATTATTTTGGGAAAACCAAAATGAACCCAAACATGTTGAAAAAACAACTTGGCAGTCTCTTCTACAGAAATCATCTTTTTACATGCTACCATGATAGCCATTTTAGAAAACCTATCTACCACAACATATACACAATCATGCCCCCACTTGGTAGTTGGAAGCCAAAACATAAAATCCATTGAAATAGACTGCCATGGCTTATCAAGAATAGGTAATGGCAAGTATAGACCCAACTTACGGTTTGCTGGCTTTGTAATTGCATAGGCTGCACAAGCTTGTATATATGAAATTATATCCTGCTTCATTTTTTGCTAATAGAAATAATTTTGAAGGATACCAGTCTTACCAATACCAAAATGTCCCGCAACACGGCTGTAGTGAGCTTCCCATATCATTTTCTTTCGTTCCTCAGTGGGTACACATATATGACCAACATGGCAAAGCAACCCATTCTGCAAGTGAAAATCAGAGACACACTTTCCTTCTACCAAATTACTATAGATGTTAGCAAAATCAGGGTCAATACCATATAGTTGTTCCCATGTGGATGATTGATGACCACATGAATCCAATACCAATGTCAAAGCTATGATTGGAGGCCTACTCAAACAATCTTCCACTTTGTTACTACTTCCTTTTTTTATGATGAATGTTGAGGTGAAATTGTTGTAGATAAGCTTACCACCTTTGATGTCTGTCATTCTACAACTTCCCTTGTGTTTGCAAGAATTGAAGAGGTTTATGGTCTATATGTATAATAGTTTCCTTTCCCAATATATAATGTTTCCATTGTTTGTAGGCCTGAACAATAGCATACAACTCCTTGTCATGGGTGGGGTACCTATGTATTGTATCAATTTTTTTTTAACTATGATAGGAAATAGGATGCCCATTTTGTGTGAGTACTGTGCCAAGAGCATAATCAGATGCATCAGTTTCTATCTCGAATGATTGTTACAGATCTGGGAGGACCAGTACTAGTGTTGAACATAATATTTTCTTCAACTCTTCAAATGCTTGTTGCTTTGCCTCTATCCACTAAAATTTTGCTTATGCTCCGCCCCTTAGTGATTGGTTGAGAGGCCATGATATATGTGAGAAACCAAAAACAAATATGCGTCAAAAGTTGGCTAAACCCAAGAAGCTGCGAAGCTTTGCTAAAGTTTTAGGAGATGACCAATCTCTGATTATTTGAATCTTTACTGGGTCAACATTAACACCCATATTATCAATGATATACCCTAAGTATTGAATACTCTACATACCAAAAGATCATTTCTCAATGTTGGCATAAAGTTTGTGTTGTTGCAGAGTTGAAGGCACTTGTTCAACATGATGCAAATGCTTAGACCAAGTCTTGATAAAGATGAGTATGTCATTCAAATAAACAACCACAAAAGAATCAATGAATGTTCTAAAAACATCATTCATCAACCTCATAAATGTTGTTGGGGCATTTGTTAGGCCAAAAGGAATAACCAACCATCAAACAAACCTTCCTTAGATTTAAATACAATCTTCCACGCATTTGCTGAATCAATTGGTACTTGGTGATATCCAGATTTCAAGTCAATTTTTGTAAAGAACTTAGTCCCCCTAAGTTGGTCCAACAAATCATCAATTCGAGGGATTGGATATCTATTTTTCACACTGATTTTGTTCAATGCCCTATAATCAATACAAGTCTCCATGTCCCATCTTTCTTTTTATCAAGGATAATTGGACTACCACAAGGTGAAGCACTTGGAAAAATATGTCCTTTCTGAATTAACTCTTGAATTTGTCTCTTGATTTCATCATTTTCCAAAATTGACCTTCTATATATTGGCTCATGTGGTAGTGGTGTGCCTGGTATTAAATCAATAGAGTGCTTGAATTAACAGTGTGTTGGAACTCCCACTGGTGATTTAAACACACTATGGTATTCTTTCAAAATTTTATCCATGTGATTTTTGTGATTTGTTGTATGGCTACCATAGCATGTGTATCAAGGACAACCGACTTTGTATTTTCAAGGCAAACCATGAGCAGAACAAAAGCTCCATTTTAAGCAATCAAATGTTTACATTGTTTAGCACTAATCAAAGAAGCAGTTTGTGTTGGACATACCTCTTGTATTTGATACCTCTTCCCACCAAGCTTGATTGTAACACTACGTGGCCTTGATTCATACACTCCATTTGTCTAATACATGTAAGGTTTCCCCAGCAAGACGTCACATACATCCAGTGGTGCTACATCATATATCACTTCATCCTTGAAAGGATTTATTGAATATGGCAGACAAAACTATTGATTTATTTGAATATCTTGTCCCTCATTTACCCATCCCATAGAGTATGGTTGTGGGTGTCTCGTCACTTTCAAATTCAATCTTTTGACTGTCTCCCTAGATATCAAATTCTTTTGGCTCCCACTGTCAACAATAAAATGTAAAGGCTTGCCATCAACCCACATCTATGAATGAAAAATTCTCTCTTCATCTTTACGATGTATTACTTTAGCAGTTGCAACTATGGCATATGGGTCTGCTTATATGACATAATCATTCTCCTTTTTATCAAAAGTATCTATTGGTGATGATTCAGATTCAGCTTCCTCTCCTTGTATTTTTGTCATGAGATTTTTAATACTTCAAAAATCCTTTGTATTATGGGTTGGAGACTTATGCATCTCACACCACATCCCTGTATTTGTCAATGTCTTTTTTGCAGCCCACCATGTGTTCTTAGGTGAGTTTGATTGATTTTCCTTGGTCACCTATTTTCCTGTAGATTTATTGTCACCTTCAACCCTTGGCTTATTATTTGAAAATAGTCCCTATTCCCTTTCTACTTGGATTTATCTTCAATTTTGGTAGCATATTTATAGGCAGTTGCCAATGTCTCAATATTCAAAAATTCCACCACTGTTTGAATATACCTGTGAAGTCCACTACGATATTTCAAAATTCGATGCTTCTCTGAATCCTCAATACTAAGTTTTGTTGAAAGTGAATGGAATGTGTTGGTGTAATCTTGCATAGACTAATCCCTCTTCTATTGAATCATCTACCATTCTTTGTATTTCTATTCATAGACATCCTTAGGAAGGTATGCTTCTTTTATGTATTCCACAAATTCTCCCCATGTTGGCTTCTTATCAAGAGATATTTCCAAGCCATTCTCATCAAATAATTATCATTATTTATTTGATAATTTGGCTTCCCAGGATAATTTCACATGGGTTTCATCTTTGAGGAGAGAAAATGTTATTTTTTATGCATTTGAGAAATTGTTTACAGAAAAATATCTATCCAATTTTGATAACCAATTATCAACAGCTTCAACATCGACTTTTCCTTCAAAATTTGGGATGTCAAAATTTACCTACACTTTGAAAGGGGTATTTCCATGAAACATTGTTCTTGATTTAGAGAGTTTTTGATTCTATAGGAGTGAAAATTGACTCATCATCTTGTCTCATTGCTTATTTAAAGTCTCTTCCACCAACTTCTTAATTGCAACGTCTGACATCTTTGATCGTGTGCGCCTCAAAGGTGGATAGTTTGACAAATCTTGTGTATCCAATCCTAATATTTGGTAGGAGGACCTTATGTAAATTGGCATAAAGGAGCATTCCTTCTCTGATACCACTGATCTGAATTATGAATTAGATTACAATACCTGGTGTGATACTTGCGGTATTGGTAAGTTCAATATAAAAACCAGAAGACTAACAACAGAATTGCAAGCCAAAAAGTAATTCATTCTATTCAAAATTGGAGTTTATACAAATATGATGGATCCCAAAGGTCACTAGAATACCTTGGAAATTAAATGAGAGTCATCATAATATTTATTACAAATAAACTTATTAAAACTACCAAAAAATTCAAAAAAACTATATAAAAATTTAGGCCTACTTGGAGAAGGCATAACTTTCTAGTCCGAGGTCCGATTTGTGAACTTTTTACTTCATTGGAAAGATAATAAAAATTGTAGACCCATAAATAAGAAGTGAAACCAGGGTTACTCTTTACTGGATGAGATCATCCTAGAAATGCCCTGAAGACCTTCAAAAATGTAGTTTACTGAGACATAGAAAATATTGAAAAATTAGATTTCAGTATTTCCCAATTCCATCCTGATCGCAATGACTTGTTATCCCTGGCCTCATCTCTCTACATGTTCTATTATTCTTTGTGTTTTTAATGTATATGAAATATAGTAGGCTATCCTCACGGCTTGTGTGAGAAATTTATTTGAACAATACTTTGATGAATAAAATTACATTTCCAGAAAAAGATTACAAAATATTTTTTTCTAAATTATGTCTATTTTCATCCTTAAATGAAATAATTCAGTTTTAATTTCATAGCTATTTCATTCTTCTTGAAATCACATAGATATAGGAGTAATCAGGGTGCACCTTTCCTTGAAATGCCTAAGGCTCTACCAAAAATGAACCTGAATGAAAATTTTGGTAACAAACCCTAGACCTAGAGGTGCTTTCTTCAACTAAAAATTCATATTTAGGACCAAGATACATGGTATCTATCTCTCCCTCTAAAATTAAGCCAAAAAGTTTCAGTTAGATGAGATGATTAAGATTTTTTCCTATTTGGAATCTAGAACTATTTGTCTCAATCTCTACGTTACAAATGTACAACTTTTGGTTGTTAAACCTATAACCTACAGACACAAAGAAAGGTCTTATGTTGTGATGTATAAGGGCTTGCCTAATTCTAACCTTGGATACATCTTAACCTCCAATACAACTATTATTAATTATATAAACATTCTTAACCCTAATAGGGAAGAGGCTAAAAATGAAGTGAATTTTTGAATTGAAATGATATTACCTTAAGTTTGACAAGGGTGGCGATACAACACTCTTTGGATAAGTCTCTCAGGGGTGGATGAAATAACATGGCATGACATGTCATAACAAGATAAATCATGAAAATACACCTACATGAAGGTTTTTGTAGCATGTTTCTCTATAATACTCAATTATAAAAATGCTTGCTCGATAATGCTTGATCAATGTGACTTGAACTTATTACTTGCTAGATGATAAAATGAAATAGAGATAATGCCTTCATGCACGGATATCAAGGTAATTCCTATTTTAGGTTGACTTCTAATGTGCATATCAAAATATTAGGATTAGATAATAAATGAAATGAACTGACACACACATATGATTTTGGACCATTTTTGGAGGGATTCTGGTGTCAAGTACCATGGTCCACTAGGAATATGGTACTAGAGACCCTCTTCCAGCCACAATAGAAGTAGATAAGGATGGATGTTGAGTAGAAGGTCCCACAAATTAGGATTTTGTCACTTTACATGTATTTAACAACAGTTTGATTGTAACAATGCCAGAAGTAGGCTTATGATGAGCTATGAGAGGGTGCACTAAAGAAAGGGATCAAAAAGTAGTGTGAAATTATAAAGGGTTACAACTTATGACACTGCATTTATCCCAAACTTTAGCATGAGTATGAAGTTATTTTCATACTCATGAGAGAGAGAGAGAGAGAGAGAGAGAGAGAGAGAGAGAGAGAGAGAGAGAGAGAGAGAGAGAGAGAGAGCAAANAGAGAGAGAGAGAGAGAGAGAGAGAGAGAGAGAGAGAGAGAGAGAGAGAGAGAGAGAGAGAGAGAGAGTTCAAACTTAGAATTTTAACTCGCACAAAAACATCCAAGGAAGGAAACACAATATAAAAGATAAAACAAAAATGGAAAAATAAAACAAAAGTCAAACAAGGTAAGTGAACAGACATGCAAAAGGGATTAGTACAAAAAACAAAGGCTCCAAGTCAACTAGTTGAAGAGGTCCTAATAGTTAAAATGTATCAACAACCAATATCATTATCATAATTTTATTGTAAGAGCACAAGAAAACTTATAAAAGAGTGAGAGTGTACACCAATTTATGACACAATAAGCTGATAAATAATAAGGTGTGTTATACTAGGGGTCTTGGAAAAATTGTGAACCATGAATTCCACTGACCAACAAGGTTTGCTATGCTGGGTGATTAATGATTTTATAATGAATTATTTTAACTAAAAATTTGCAATATGCTATGTGATCCATTAAAAAAGGGAGAGGCATAGATTATACTAGACAAAAAGGTGTTTTATGCTGTGTGATCCATGTTTAAGAATATTAGAAAACAAAACCTCCATTTTCTAGGTAATATGAAAATGTGATAGAAAAATTGGTGTTAAAGTGTGCACATGATATTAAAAAAAATTATTGGTTTTCTAGGCAATCTAAAAATGAGTTCTACAATGCACACCAAGATGAGATTACAAAACAAAATATTTGTTTGCTAGGTAAACTAAAAATGCGACTAAAAATGGGTGTTGTAGTGTGTACTATAATATGATACTAAAAAATGGGTGTTGTAGAGTGCATCAAGGAAATTTTGGTATAGGGTTGCAAAATTGGTGCTACAATGACAAAAACCACAAGCAATGGGCATGACTTATATGCCCCTTTAGATGTCAACATATTTGATAGAAACAAGGTATCACACACAACTGAAAGGGGAGGGTGAATCAATTGTGTCACAAAACTCAAAAACAACCAATTCTTAACCTTAAATATCATATCTGAATGATGAACACTAAAGCAAGATCAAAACACATCAATAAAAATAGAACACCAAGATATTTTGATGTGAATACCTGTTAAACTAAAAGAACCGCATTGGGGATCAAACCCACAAGATGATGTATTATATTAAAATAATTATACCCTGTTAGGAGTATTACAAGGAGAATGCACATGCATTTAGGAACACTGTCTAGAGCTCAATGCTCAAATACAATGAGGTTTGTAACCCAAAGGAAGGTCCGCTTCCTTACACAAGTAGATGGACAACAATCCACTATGGACTACAATCCACAAATCATGAACTGATTGATAGCATTCTCAACATGCTAATATAGTTCCAATAAAGTAGATAATACATTAGGTCTTCTTCCTCAATCACATATTCCACTAATACCTCTTCGCACAATCTCTCATACACATGCACGATCCTCTCTCATACATTCGTAATTACAAATGATCGCATTCTTTTTATATATTTCATCAACCTTGTAGAGATAAACAAGGTCGACTCAACCTTAATGCCTCAATTACAAATATTTAATAAAATACAACTCAAACACCAGTGTGATCCAAAACATGTCGGCTAAGACATAGAAAGGATCCAATCTTTATCCTTGAACATGCTCCAGCTCTATAAATCATGTCGTGATCCATCACAACACCCTACACCATCAGGTCGGTTAAGACCAATAAGAACACCAACATACCACAAGAAAATCATCAAATTCGATCACATAACTCAATGTGATCCAACAACATGAATAGGAAATGGTCTAGTAACAACCAAAAAAAAATTTGTCGTAGAATTCACAATTAACTCTACACTGTTCATCAGGAACATCAATCAGTAACCTCTATCACTCATGAAAAATAGCTTTCCATCATCCAAATCACAAACCACTCAAGATGAGGACATAGATCCATGTCCTAAACTCACCACCACGTGAGCAATTAGAAATATTGCATAACCGAACCACACTAATCCAAACATTGTCTCTTCCTGAATGTCCAAAATACTAGTCTCTGATCAATCATCCATAACTCACTCAAATCACCATGTGAACCTCTATAAATTTACATAAGTTAACTATAGACATCCCTAATACCATATTTACATTTGTAACATCTGATCTTAAATATTATAGCCATACTGAACAAATCTTCTCACTGATCATACCAAGAACACTATTAAAAATAGTAAGAATATGTTGACATTAATGACAAAACATCAATATCAACATATATATGCATGATATTCCATCAATCTCTCCAATCTTCCAACAATCTCCCCCTTCGACATTGATGGAAACATATTATGTGAAAAATAATCAATGCACAAAGAAATCAAAACATTGGTACCAACAATACTACCATCAATATCCACACTATTATCTTTTAGAGGCTCTCTAACAAATATTCTCCACTTGAGAACAATATCTCCCCTTAGTCTCACACTTGATTTTCACATGACTATCTCTCCTCCTTTGACATCAATGACAAAGGCACATATATGCACTAAGTCATAGAAGCCAAAAACATCATAACAACTGAATAACATACCTCATAATACTAACTACTCCCCCTGAGTAGTAGCCACCAAAACATCAATCCAGATTAATGATAATGTCTATAAGAACATTGGATTGATGCAAATCAATACATCTCTACCTCTAATCAGGAGGGGAAATCACCTCAAGCCTATCTTGGAGATACTCAAAAGTATCCTTTGGCAATGGATTCATGAAAATATATGCAATCTTCTCTTTAGTAGACACATACTCCAATATAACTTCCTTTTCATTAACCTTATCTCTCAAGAAATGATACTCGATAGATATATGCTTTGTCTTTGAGTGTAACACTATATTCTTTGAAATATTAATTGCACTTGAGTTATCACAATAGATAGAAACAGTCTCATCCATACTTACTCTGATATCTTTCCACATTTGCTTCATCCATATCACTTGTGTATAGTTAATAGAAACAACATATTCAACCTCAGCAGTAGATTGTGATATACAATTTTGTTTTTTGCTTGACCAAGAAACCAATCTCTTACCCAAGAAGAATGCACCTCTAATTGTACTCTTCCTTTCATCCACATTACCTACCCAATTGGTGCAGGAGCACACCCAAATCAACCCTAGCTCCTTATTTCTAGCATGTACTGACTCTAGCCAAGTTAGGAGAGTGTGTGTAGACCTTAGAAGGTCATTTGTTTTTCCCTAAGATGGATATGACTAGGTCAATCCATGTCTAGATAGGTTTCTTCATGGATTTCCTTTAGTTGTGTGTGTGTGTGTGAGGTAGTTGGTAAGCCTCTGGAAATCCAACCAAGGCATCGTGAACTTTGGATAAGTTGCTTGGGATCACTGGCACTCGGCCTACATTGGTGCCTAGAAACTCGGCCTACATTGCCTAGCAACTCGGCCTACATTGCCTAGCAACTTGGCCTACATTGCCTAGCAACTCGGCCTACATTTGTGCCTAGCAACTCGGCCTACATTTTTGCCTAGAAACTCAACCTACATTGCCTAGTAGCTCGGCCTACATATGTGCCTAGCAACTCAAACTACATTTGTGCCTAGCAGCTCGGCCTACATTTGTGCCTAGCAACTTGGCCTACATTTGTGCTTAGCAGCTCGACCTACATTTGTGCCTAGAAACTCGGCCAACATTGGAGCTCAGCTTTCTTTATTGTTGCTTGGCAATATTCAGTCATAACGGCCTGTGAAAAGTGGATATTGTCTTTTATGGACAGTATGGTTAGTGTAACGGTTCCTAAAGAGATTCTTGTGAATGAGTGGACCATTAGGGTTGTTTCCTATGAGAGGATGGTTACTAATAACATCTAGAGCATTCATTTTTGGAGATCTAGGGAGTAGAGATTGAAGAAAAGAGAAGCTATAGGAAATTACAGAGTTGCAGATTATTGTACTATTTTGTTTTGTTTCCAGTAATGAGAAGTTGCAGATAGTGTGTTCAGTGGATATCAAACTTCTTTGTTCATTTTGCATGCAAGTAGATTAGTTACTTTATTTTCTATTTTGTAAGTTTTTAGTTCTTCACCCATTCTGGATTGTAAGCAGTAATGGCCCCTCGAGATTCCTGAATCCATGGTGAGAATCATGTGTTGGGATGGAACTCGAGAGGAGCCCTTGTACATAGTTTCCTTTTTGTTTTCTGTAGGAGAAGCAGCAGCAAAGAGTCTGGAGATCTTACCCTAGGCGAGCTTGGTAATAGTCCAGCTAGGGAAGAGAATGAAAGTAATTTTCTGAGAACATTGATTGAGTGAGAAGAATGAATCTATTTGTGTAGGTTCATCAAGAAGGAGATGAAAAGCACTTTGATGGGGACTGAGTCTTGAAGAGGAGGTGAAGTTGAGAGTGACTTACCTCAGTTTAGGGTTGTGAACACCCTAAGAGATCTAGGAGAAAGATCTCAGAGCAGAGCCAAGCTGGTTCTGTAGCAGCAACAAGACTTCTGTCCACATCAGATTGGTATCAGATCCCTAAAATATTTGGGTGTGTGTTGTTTGGATGTTATCTGTAGAAACTTCTGTCAACTCATCCAAGATGGTGACCAATGCAGAACTCGCAAAAGATGTTGAAGAGATAGAGGAGGAGAATAGACTACTGAAGGAACAATTAGCTTAAATGGTGACTAATTTGGAAGAAGTGTAGCTTAGGACTACATCCGTCAATGAACGGATGAGAGAAACTGATGGAAAGGGCAAGGCAGTGGCAGAGGAAGACATTATTCTAGAGCCAGACCCTGTGCTTCAAGAAGAGCCATTCTTGAAAGCATTGAAGGCAATGAGTGGTAAGTCCTTAGAAGGTGTGCCTCTATTTAGTGGCAAGATGG
>MU226477.1:7307004-7323798 GCA_018584345.1 Thuja plicata
GAATGCATTGGTAAGTTTGTTGTTGTCTACCTAGATGACATTTTAGTTTTCAGTAGAACTAAGGAGGAGCATATTAGGCATTTGAAAATTATTTTCAAGAAATTACATGATGAAAAGATAATGATCAACTTGGAGAAGTGTGACTTCATGAAGCAGGAGCTGGTATATCTCAGTTTTGTTTTGTCACAGGGTAACCTCAAAATGGACCAAGAAAAGGTGGATACCATTCTAAGTTGGCCTACTCCCAAGGCTGCTACTGAGGTAAGAAGTTTCCATGGTTTAGCTCAGTATTACAAAAAGTTCATTAGACATTTTAGTGGAATTGGTGCACCCATGTTAGACACCATCAAAGGTGGGATGAAGACAAAGTTTCAATGGACACCACAAGCTGAAAAAGGGTTTAAAACACTCAAGGAGAAGATCGTAGAGTTGCCTACTCTAGTTCTTCCAAGATTTGATAATATTTTTACAGTAGAATGTGATACAAGTAATGTGGCCATTGGGGCTGTCACAAGCCAAGAAGGAAGACCAGTAGCTTTCCATAGTGAGAAGCTAAATGATGCAAAGAAGTACTCTTCTTATGACTTAGAGTTGTATGCTCTAGTCCAAGCACTCAAGAAGTGGAGGCACTATTTGCTGCCAAAGGAGTTCATAGTATATACTAATAACCAAGCTCTCAGCTTCATTAACTCTCAAGATAAACTTAATAGCAAACACATGAAGTGGGTGGAGTATCTATAAGCCTACACTTTCAATATCAAGCATAAAAAAGGAGTACAAAACAAGGTTGCTGATGCATTGAGTAGAAGGCTACTCACAGTATAATAAGTTCAGCTAAAAAGCATAGGTATTGATAGCTTCAAAGACCTATATGTTGAAGATGAAGATTTTTCCCAAATCTACAAGGTATGCAAGGAGTTTAAGAACAACTTTCATGGTGAGTTTTCTTAATATACTTTGTAGAATGATTTTCTTTTTAAAGGAGGTCAACTTTGTGTTCCTAAAGGGTCTATGAGGGAGAATTTGATCCAAGAAAAACATAATGGAGCACTTAGTGGTCATTTTGGAGTCAGTAAGACTCAAAAGCTAGTCATTAGGTTCTATTTTTGGCCTAGAATGAATAGAGATGTTAGACAGTATGTTGAGAGTTGTGTAGTGTGTCAAAAAGCAAAGGGCGCATCATCTAATGCAGGTCTTTATCAGCCACTTCGAATCCCAACTAGACCATGGGAATGCATAAGCATGGATTTTGTAATTGGTTTGCCAAGAACAAGGTAGGGATATGACATTATTTATGTTGTTGTGGATAGATTTAGTAAGATGGCACATTTTATACCTTGTAAGACCATTGATGATGCTTGTAACATTTATCAGTTGTTTTTCAGTGGAGTGGTGAGGATCCATGGACTCCCACTTAGTATTTTTTCAAATAGGGACATCAAATTCATGAGCCATTTTTGGAAGACCTTATGGCAAAAGTTGGGTACTAACTTGTCTTTTGGATCTGCATATCATCCACAGACAGACGACCAAACAGAGCTGGTAAATAGGAGTCTTGGTAACTTGCTGAGATGCCTCACAAAGGAGTATGGTCAAGCATGGGACCAACTCATTGGGCAAGCTGAATATGCATATGATGATACAGTGAACAAATCCACTGGTAAGAGTCCTTTCGAAATAGTTTATGGATTTCACCCAAGAGGAATTTTTGAGCTTAGAGAATTGAAGGAAGGAATGCATGGTAGTGGATATTGTGAGGATTTTTCTCATTCAATGAGGGAAGTACATGAAAGTGTGAGAAATAATTTGATGGAGAATGTTGAAAAGGTAAAGCAAAAGGTGGATGCAACAAAGAGGGATGTTTATTTTTAGATTGGAGATTTTGTGATGGTACACTTGAACAAACATATGCTGCAGAAAGATGTTCCTCACAAGCTACAGATGAAGAGGCTAGGTCCATGTAAGATACTTGTAAAGTATGGAAACAATGCATACAAGGTGGAGCTTCCTAAAGACATTGGGTTGTCACCGGTTTTCAACATTGCATATTTGATAGCATAGAAATGACCAATTCAAGATGCTGATTAGAACCTTCAAGAGGTAATACAAGAGGTAAAATATCTAAAATTATCCCCTACACCATCTATGCCAGCTAAAAAGATACTAGACTCAAGGGTCTACAAGAAGACTACCAGCATAGACTATATGGAGCACCTTGTCAAATGGCATGGCAAAAAACAAGTTGATGCTACTTGGATCAGAGAAAAAAACTTCAAGGGGTTGGGAATTTATCCAAACATGCTCAATCCAAGGATGGATTAACCTTTCTTTTGTCTAGGGGAGTATGGTGCAGGAGCACACCCAACTCAACCCTAGCTCCTTATTTCTGGCATGTACTAACTCTATCCAAGTCAGGAGAGCGTCTGTGGACCTTAGAAGGTCATTTGTTTTTCCCTGAGATGGATATGACTAGGTCAATCCATGTCTAGATAGGTTTCTTAGTGGATTTCCTTTAGTTGTGTGTGTGTGTGTGAGGTAGTTGGTAAGCCTCTGGAAATCCAACCAAGGCATCGGGAACTTTGGATAAGCTGCTTGGGATCACTGGCACTTGACCTACATTAGTGCCTAGAAACTTGACCTACATTGCCTAGTAACTCAGCCTACATTGCCTAGCAACTCGACCTAGATTGCTTAGCAGCTCGGCCTACATTTGTGCCTAGCAACTTGGCCTACATTTGTGCCTAGCAACTCGGCCTACATTGCCTAGCAGCTCAGCCTACATTTGTGCCTAGCAGCTCGACCTACATTTGTGCCTAGAACCTTGTCCAACACTGGAGCTTGGCTTTCTTTATTGTTGCTTGGAAATATTCAGTTGTAACAGCCTGTGAAAAGCAGATATTGTCTTTTATGGACAGTATGGTTAGTGTAACAGTTCCTGAAGAGATCCTTGCGAATGAGTGGACCATTAGGGTTGTTTCCTATGAGAGGATGGTTACTAATAACATCTAGAGCATTCATTTTTAGAGATCTAGGGAGTAGAGATTGAAGAAAAGAGAAGCTACAGGAAATCATAGAGTTGCAGATTATTGTACTATTTTGTTTTGTTTCCAGTAATGAGAAGTTGTAGATAGTGTGTTCAGTGGATATCAAACTTCTTTGTTCATTTTGCATGCAAGTAGATTAGTTAATTTATTTTATATTTTTTAAGTTTTTAGTTCTTCACCCGTTCTGGGTTGTAAGTAGTAATGGCCCCTCGAGATTCCTGAATCCATGGTGAGAATCATGTGTTGGGATGGAACTCGAGAGGATCCCTTGTACATAGTTTCCTTTTTGTTTTTTGTAGGAGAAACTTAGCAGCAAAGAGTTTGGAGATCTTACCCTAGGTGAGCTTGGTAATAGTACGACTAGGGAAGAGAATGAAAGTAATGTTCTGAGAACATTGATTGAGTGAGAAGAATGAATCTATTTGTGTAGGTTTAGCAAGAAGGAGATGAAAAGCACTTCGATGGGGACTGATTCTTGAAGAGGAGGTGAAGTTGAGAGTGAATTACCTTAGTTTAGGGTTGTGAACACCCTAAGAGATCTAGGAGAAAGATCTTAGAGAAGAGCCAAGCTGGTTCTGTAGCAGCAACAAGACTTCTGTCCACATCACCAATCCGCATCAGTAAAAGAACTTAAAGAAAAATATCCTCTTTAGCATACCACAAACCATAGTCAACTATCCATTTCAAGTATTTGAATATTAATTTAAAAACAACATGTGATTCCTTCGATTCTACTTGAAATCTGGCAACAATGCAAAAAATATTTATAATAATAGGTTTGGTCTATGTCAAGTAAGATAATCCATCAATCATAGATCTGTATCTTGTCTGATTTTTCTGAGGGGAATCATCATCCTTTGTCAATTTGAAATCGGTAACCATAGGAGTACAAACTGGTTTTGAATCTTCCATACTGAACTTCTTCAACAATTCTTTCACATACTTGGACTAAGATATGAAAATCCCTTTTTTTGATTCTGTAATTTGTAGACCAAGAAATAATTTCATTTCACATATCGTAGACATCTAAAATTATTTTTGCATCTCATTATAAAACAATTTACTCAATTCATCATTACCACCAAAAATGACATCATCAACAAAGACTTCAACAATTAAGATATTATCATGATCAATTTTAAAGTACAAGTTACTATCAGTAGTACCTTTGTTAAAAATAAGCTTCAACAAATACTTATCTAATCTTGCATGCCATGCTCTGGGGCTTGTTTTAATCTATACAATACTTTCTTGAATTGAAAACCCATGTCATTATGATCAGTCAAAGGAAATCAACTAGGTTGCTCAACATAAACCTCCTCTTCCAATTCTCCATTTAGAAATGCATATTTAACATCCATATGATACACCTTGAAATATTTATAAGTAGCATATGCAAGAAAATTCTAATAGCCTCAATTATAGCAACATGGGAAAAGGTCTTCAAAATCAATACCTTCCATGTGTGAGCATCCCTTACAAACAAGTCTAGATTTATTCCTTACCAGTTCACCATCTTCATTCTATTTATTTATGAAAACCCATTTAGAACTGATCACATTCTTATCCTTAGATTTTGGAACTAGAATCCATCTTTTGTCTTTTCAATTTGCTCCAATTTTTCTTCCATGGCTTTGACCCAAATTTCATATTTACATGCTTCATCAACATCTTTAGGTTCAATCTTATAAATCAAATAAATCTATTCTCTAATTCTAGCAAGTCTTCCTCTAGTTTGAACACCTTGATTTCCATCACCAATGATTTGCTTTTTTGAATAATTTATCTTTACATACCTTGGAGTATTTAGATTTGTATTTTTAGTTGACTCTTGCGTTTCAACTTCTTCCTCATTTGCAACTTCTTCATCTTGATCTACCGAACCATTCAGATTTTATTTTAATTTTGTGCTTGCATTCCCTGATTGTCTTTCTCACCATTTGAATCATAGCTACAAGATCTATCTTATCCCTGATAGCTTTCATCCACTTTGACATTAGCACTTTCAATTATATTTCTCAACCTATTGTTATAACATTTGTATGCTTTTCTCTTTTTAGAATAACCAAGAAAGATACCTTCATCACATCTAGGATCAAATTTCCCTAAATATTCATCTCTTTTGATGTAACATTTGCTTTCCAAAAGTTTTAAAATATTTTACAGTAGGAACATGACCATGCCATAGCTCATAAGGGGTGTCACCATTGTTTTTCTTAATTTTAACTTAGTTCAATATATAGGATGCAATACTAACCACTTATCTCTAATAGACTTGTGGTATATTACCATAAATCATTATTATCCTTGCAATGTCTAGGATAGTTCTATTTCTTCTTTTTGCAATACCATTTTGTTGTGGGGTTCGTGGGGAAACAATTTGCATCTTTATCTCATGCTCTTCATAGAATGCATTAAACTCACTAGATTTAAATTCACCACCTCAATCAAATCTCAGACATTTACGCTTCATACCTATTTATGTCTCAACCATAGCCTTGAAAATCTTGAATTTCTTATAATCTTCATATTTCTCTTTTAAAAGTGTAACCTACATCATCCTTGAGTAATCATCAATGAATAATATGAAATAATTATCTCCATAATAACTTCTAGTTCTATTAGGGCCACACAAATCATTATGCACAAGATCTAACAAGTCACTTGAAGAATAAGTATTTCTTTTGAAAGTAGATTTATTTATCTCACCCAATTGACATTCCTTACACAGATGACATTAGCAAGCTTCAACAATTTAGGTAAATCTCTCACTGCTTTTGTAGGAGTTATCTTCACAATGTTACCAAAGTTTACATGACAAAATATTTTGTGTCATAACCAACTATCATCAATCTGAGTAATCAGACATCTTTTCTTTGCACTATTCAAATGAAAAACATTACCTCTGGTCTTTGTACCTGATATAATTTCAACTCCAGAACTTCCAATGATTTTTCACTCTCTATTCTTGAATTGTAAATTATAACCTTTGTCAACTAGTTGTCTGACTTTCAAAATATTATGTTTTAAACCTTCAACATATAAGACGTCATCAATATTTTTCTCACCATAAAGTGTAATAGAACCTCTACCTTTGATCATACAAAGAGTATTATCACCTAATCTGACAACACCACCATCATACCTTTCCAACTTCACAAATTTGCTCTTATCTCAGGTCGTGTGATGTGAATAACTACTATCTATTACCCATTCATCCTTTTCTTCAACATGTGTAGCTAGGGCTTTTTCCTCATTTGTGAAATTTTGGTTCTCTTCTTTAATAGCAATAAACACAATATCATCTTCACTCTTTTGAGATTCATCATTAGTCACACCCTCATTAGTAGCAAAATTAAACTTCTTTCAATATTTAGGTTGAAATTTCCTAGGCTTATGATTCAAAACTCACTCAGGACATCTAGAAGAAAAATGACCAATCTTATTACTCAAAAAGCATTTCAAAGGCAACTTTCCTTCATACTTACTAGTTCCCTTAGGCAATATTTTGGAAATTAGGGCTTCAATCTCTTCAATATTTCTCTCATCTTCCACAATTTCTTCCTTCTCCTTTGCAAAGATAGATCCATACTTTGATGAACTTACTCTAGGGTGATATCTTTTCTTATCCTTAGAAATATTATCTTTAAATGCAGTTTCAACTTTAGGAAGACTATCACCAAATTCTCTCATTTCAAATGTAGATAACTTACCAACCAATGTGTCTCTTGTTATTTTGGCCATGGTCTTGATCTCTTCAATAGAAAAAACCTTGTGATTCTAAGCAAGAGGAAAGGATATAAGTACCTTAGAAACAATTTCATCTTCCTCTAATGTTCCACCAGTGCATCTATTCCACAAACAAGCTCATTAAACTTTTGTACGTAAGAACTAATGTTCTCATCCTTGCTCATCTTTAATGCTTCATATTTCCCTTTCAAAATTTTCATCTTGGCTTGCTTCACACAAGAATATCCTTCATGCAAATTCTTCAATTTTTTCCATACCACATGTACAGTATCTAATTCAATGACATTAATATATTTTTTATCAGATAGGGTGCTCAACAATGCTTCTTTAGCTCTAATATTGTATTCAAATTTCTTCTTCTCATTAGGAGAAGCGATAGAAAGGTCTACAAGAGGATTGTAAGTCTTCTTAGTGATCTCCTAGTAGTCTTCTCTAATACATATTAGGTGTGTAATCATTCAACCGTTCGATATGGAATAGTTAGTGCCTTCAAATCTCAGACTCTCCTTCTTAAATATTGTCATCAAAGATCTCCTCAAGATCTAAATCTACTCAAAGAGGACTTAGCTTTGATACCAATTGATAGAAAAAAGACAAACAACACAACTAAGAGGGGGGGGGGTGAATTAGTTATTTCCCAAAACTTGAAAACTTAACCAATTCTTAACCTTAAATCTCATATACGAATTATGAACATTAAAGCAATATCACAATACATAAATCAACACATAGCACCAAGTATTTTTGATGTGAAAACCCTGTTAAGGGAAAAAACCATGGTGGGTATCAAACCCACAAGATTATGTGCCCTATTAAAAGAACTATACCTTGTTAGGAATATTACAAGGGGAATGCACATGCATTCAGACACACTACCTAGAGCTCATTGCTCAAATAAAACAAGGTCTACTACCCAAAGGAAGGCTCGTTGCCTTACAAAAAGTAGATGGAAAATAATCCACTAAGGACTATAATCCACAAATCATGAACTGACTAATAGCATCCTCAACATATCAATATAGTTCTGATGAAGTACATAATACATTAGAACTTCTACCTCAATTGAAGATTCCACTCATAACTCTTCACACAATCTCTCATACACACACATGATCTTCTCTCATACATTCAAAATTACAATTGATTACATATTTTTATATAATTCATCAACCTTGTAGATATAAATAAGGTTGACTCAACCTTAAAACCTCAATTACAAATATTTAATCAATTACAACTCAAACATCAATGTGATCCAAAATATGTCGGCTAAGACATGGCAAGGATCCAAATATTCATCCTCTAATACGCTCCATCTCCATAAATCATGCCCCGATCCATCACAATACACTACACCATCAAATCATCTAAGACTAATAAGAACACCAACATGCCACAAGAAAATCATCAAATTTGGTCATGTAACTCAATGTGATACAGAAACATGACTAGGACATGATTTAGAAACGTTTGAAAGCAATGTGAAATGTCATAGTAACAACCAAAACAATTGTGTCTTAGAATTCACCATTAACCAATAACCTATATCACTCAAGAAAAATAGATTCCTAGCATCCAAAACACAAACCACTTGATCTAAGGACACACATCCATGTCCTAAACTCACTACTAGGTTAGCAACAAGAAATATTTCATAACCGAACCACACTGATCCAAACACTGAAACATTGTCTCTTCCTGAATGTCCAAGATACTAGTCTCTAATCATTCACCCATAACTCCATCAAATCACCATGAAAACCTTTGTAAATTGACATACAACAACTATAGACATCCTTAAAACCATTTATATATTCGTTGCATGTGATCTTCAACACTGTAGGCACACCGAACAAATCTTCTCACTGATCATACCAAGAATATTGTCACAAAAAGTAGGAATATATTGACATCAATGGAAAAACATCAATATCAGCACATATATCCCTTGTAACCAAGAAAATAAAGGTCATGTCCTGCAAAGACAATCCAATAGCAAAAATTGCATCTAAAAAAGTCTCCATCAGAAGAAACGACACCTACAAATGGCAAATAGGCATGACAACACATTAGGTTTTATGTACAAGGATGAGAAAGGTCATGGCACCATTTTGATTTGATATACTATTTGCTAAAGACCAATGATAATGAATTCTCATTCCTTGACCACATCACAATCATTGGAAGTCAAAATGGGTTGGTGGTAAAAATTTGTCAAAGCATAAAAAATGTCAAATTATTGACCTCGAAACATATTGTAGAGACTGAAAGATGCATCTCCCCAATGCCAAAATGTCATCCTAATCAACAAGGAACAAATGTGGGACCATGACATATGTTTTTCTAATATGAGCATGTCTCTCTAATGAGAATCATTAAAGAGACCTCCAGAGATTTGCCTCTGACCACATATTTTCTTCCCAACCTGTATGCTCATCAGAGAGACCAAAAGGATCTCACACTGATGTAAGTGCATTATTTTGTTGGAAAGATCCCAGAAGGACTTCTAGAAATATCCAACAACCTCACCGAAAGGAAAACACACATATGGTGTATCACTCTGTCCTTTGTATAAAACACATCGATTTATCAACACAATTCTAAAAACATGATGAATTTTCCAAGCATGTCAAAAAAATTTAGAAAACATGAAGTGTGGGCCACCAGTGTTGAATAGACGTCAAATTTATCCCATGATGAAGTATCTCAGATTGGTTATCTTTGATGGGATAATGGTGGAAAAAATAGCCAAAAGTAAGCTACTAGTACTATATAATGAGGATAAATATAATAGGACTAAGAGTTTTATGGTAGTAAATGCAAATTTGGATTTAGAAATATTAATATCAAGTGTTATAGGAATCATATAATTCTTGAATAATTTTTTCAAATGTAGAATAATAAAAAAGATGGTGAGAATAAACACGATGATAAAGAGAGAGTATTTCCATCACTTGGTTTATAATTAGATTCATGTCTTATGAAAGGAAAATTTATCTTTGTATCATATTTAAATCTCGACAAAATATAATTTATGCTATAAAAGAAGCTCTTTCCTCTTGTGGGATTGGGAGTTTAGGTTAGTTGATGAAGGAATTGGTAGGGAAGGAGTAGGGACTCTTACACCTTCTATAGTATATAGAGATGAGGGTTTTGTAGGGACCTTAGTTCCTTGTTCCATACATCCAAGGCCATGTCCTCTATATTCTTGTTTAGAAATAATGCTAATACCACATTTGCAATTTGTTTGTAAATGTGGTGGGGAAGGACTTTCACCACAGAGCTTATTAAAATTGATTGTGTAAGTATACTTTGGAGCATCAAAGGGATGAATAGAAGAATAAGGATGGAGCATTGTAGGAGGATGTACATCTCTATCAACATCATTCCTGTCCACTTGGGAGGAAATAGATTCCTTTTGCATTAACTTGTTTGTTTGAGATGGAGTATTTTCATCATCTAATGTATCATTTCTGTTCAATGCAATGTTAGGTGTAATATCATCAAGGAAATGCATACCATTATCTTATCTTAAAAAATATGTTGGTGGTTAAGATAATCTCTAGGAGGATAAGGGGGATCTTAAGTTATAAATATATTGAGAGTTAGATTGTTAATATTGGAAGTGTTTCGCTCTTGCACCAAAGTAAACCTTCTATGTAGAGGATTCATCATATCTCTTCAATGTTGTGTCTTTATTAGAGATATCAATATTAGCTATTTCTTCATGAATAAGGGACACTCTAGGAGAGGTACAAGCATGATTCACCTCAACATCATTTCTAGTTAAGTAAATGTCATAAAAATCCTTGAAATCCTCACCATGGATTAATTAGAATGCAATGAATCAAAGCAAGAAACACAAAGTGAAATACATCACATTTCAAATGATTTTGATAAATGAAGATAATAGTAATGTAATCAAATGTGCAAGTACAGACCAACCAAATTATGCAGGATCAATAAGTGAAAATCGGATTTCTAAATGCGTGTATGTGCATTTAAATGATTTAATTAAAAAATGATGTATTATTGAATAAAAGAAGTGCATATAAATCTCATATAAAAAATAAAAATTAGAATATTATAAAATGTAAGACAGATTGGATTCACAAAAGTTAAGTAGTTGCAAATAGGATATATGGCCTATAAATATAGCACACAAACTTAATTAATGACTATTTTCACTTTTCATTGGAGATAATCAATAAGATCCAACTTCAATACCAAAGGAGAGTTGGATTTTGTATATGATTATTTCCTCCTTTTTTTATTTGATATATTTATGTTGTTGCGAGATTGAGCATAATGAGTTTTTCGTTGAGTATGTGTAGATGGTGAAAAGGGGAGAAAAGGCAAAGGGGTTGATTACTCCTCCTTTTCAAATTTGTACACTCAGAAGGTAGATGTCCCAATAGGCTCAAGTGAGGACCTAAGTATTGAATGAGGCAGTGATTCTTCACTAAATATGTAATTTGAAAATGGAAAAGAGGAAAGATGCAATGTAGATGATAAAATAGACAAATAGAGACAAAACTGGAAATAACAGACTAATAACTAATTACCAAAAATTGGAAATGAGTTAAACCGGGGTCTAGACTATTGTACTGACCTATGATTTTGGTTTAGGTTGAAGTTGCAAGGTACATAACATTTTAAATGTTCTACACCTAGTGCTTTGTCCTGGAACTTTTAGGGATCCTCTGACTATTTCTTATATGCCTAGAAAAGTTCCAAAAACTCTGTAACTTGTTCTTGCATATAGAAAAATGGAGAAAAAGGTTGGGTAAAAGGGGTTTTCCTTGGTCAAACCCATTTTTAGGAATCAACCTTGAAAATGAAATGAAATATTATAAAGGAAATTATGTAAAAAGATAAATGTTTGATTCATTTTGCATAAACCCTCATGGATGGATATAGGAATCACTCATACCCATGAAGATGTTTGAATGTTCTTGGAATCAAGGAGCTGACCTTGAAATGTAGAATAAGAATCAAGGACTCCCTCACAAATGTGATCTATGAATGTCACTCCTAGATTTTCAAATTAGATACACTTGAAAATTACTTGCAATGAAGGAGAGATGAATGTAGATGGAAGGAAGGATATTTTTGCTTGATTGAGAATTCCTATACTTGGCCATCATGGAAGAGAAACTTGATTCAATGGAGAATATTTCTTTGGAATTGACTTTAATGAATTAGAGAAACTAGATCTTGGATGCTTGCCTTCAAATCTCGAATCCAATTCTCAATTGCCTTTGATTTCTTGATTGCACTTGATAGCTTGAATGCCTTATAGAAACTTGATTGAATAATAGTGGATGTCAAAATGAGGAGAGATGAGGTGTTTATATAATTCATCCATCATTTTGGGATTCAAAAATAATCTAGGTCGACCATGGGATCTAATTTCCCATTGACACCCTAACATAGGGATATAAGCGAGATTTGAGCCAAAAAGTGTGGGAACATAATGATTCAAGCATTTTGTACTTAGAAGAATTAAGACAAATTTGAACTAGATATTGGGATGGTAGAAAAGATCCGGGAAAAGAGGAATCAGGTTGCTAGGATCAAGCATAACGGAAATGAGATCTAGAAATCACCAAAATGGGGCCTAATAGAGTATCTAATTATGGGTGCTAACTTTTTAGGATGATACATTTAGCCCCACTTTAGAAAGAGTATGAGACAAACTCATGCTCATGGTAAACTAGATCAATGCATAAGAATAATCTTATGAAGGTTAAGGAGACAAAGAAACATCAATCCCCCAAGTGACTTAAGTCCTCATCAAATCCAAAACTAAGATAAAAGAGGCATCACTCGAAAGAAAGAAAGAGACAAGGAGAGAGAGGCACAACCACTATCCTAGTAAGTTATTTCCTTACTATGGAATGTGCAAGGAGAAATCATTGATAGTCTAGCAAGCTATGTTATGCTAGTCAACCCATCAAAATAGAGGAGTAATCCTTGAGGAAAGCATTGTATCCACTAAGGGATCCTAGAAAGGCGATCAGTCCTAAGGAAAGCATTATCTCCAAAGGGGTCTAGATAAGGAGGATCAGTGCTTAAGGAAAGATAAATCAATCAGATTTCCACAATCCATTTGAATTTAAAGCTTGAATTTCTGGTTTTGATTGTGTATGTTTTTTAGCATCAACGTTTTGGATCACACTCTGTGATCCATCATCAGGATGTAAGAGAAAAGAGCATGAATGATACTTCATGTTCTTTGCTCTTACATCCAGATGATGGATCACAGAGTGTGATCTGAAATGTTGATGCTAAAAAACATACACAATCAAAACTATAAATTCAAGCTTTAAGCTTAAGGAAAGTGTTAACTTGATTAAGGGATCAGCTAAATAATGCACAGGGGCATGATAATGAAAAGATAAAAATAAGGAAAGTATTGTCTCCTTAGCCATCTACATAAGAGAGATTGCATTGGATCATTGTGTGTGTGTGTGTGTGTAAAATGTGAAACAAGGAGCATAGTGTATTCCCCCACATTAAAGCAATTACAAACACCTTAATAGGATCAATAGCTTTAACAAAGCATAAATGTACCCACAAGAGATATTTACACTATGAGATGTCCCCAAGAAAACACAAATTGAGGAAAATTAACACATGATAAAAGAGAGCAAAAAAGGGATCTACTAACTCAAGGGTTGATATGATCATATGATAACTCATGTATATTAGAATTATATCAAAATGAACTGTCATCAGTCCCCAAAGGTAGTAGGACTACAAGCAAAATGGAAGAATGTCGCATAAGATTTATGAAGAGTGTTTTTGGGTCTATATCACAGAGACCAAAAATAATAGATAGCTACCATTTTAGATCATCCCCAACTAGACTACACAAAGGTATATTTATGAACAATGCAACATGCACGACATAACATGTAACAACATATAGAATAAATGAGATACAAATAGAGGAATGTCACAATAGATCAATTCCTTCATCACCTTGTGCCAATAGAGCAACAAGGGTCCTCTAAAGAAATATAAACCAAATATATATAAAAAAATAACACATCATAGGAGAAACACATTATGACAAGCAAACACAAAGAATACACTGTACAAGAGGGGATAGTCAAGCATATCACTTGTCCCCCCATCTTGGTCTATAGTATTTAGGGAAGGTGGGAAACACACAAGAGGAGAAACATCAAGAAAAGAAAGTGGAACAATAGTGATTTCCAAACAAGGACCTTGTTGGGAAGATAGGTCACTTTGTTCATTAGTAGGACTAAGAGATAATTGCTTTGCAAATCTAACTAGTAAACCATGATTAACATCAATAAGCTCATACATATCATCAGAATCATAAGAATGAATATCATCATTTGCATTAGAAACATTGAAATCATTATCATCATGAGAATATTCTTCATACAAATTAATTGTAATAGAATCTAAGATACAAATAGAGTTATCATGTTTGTTCAATTTCATCTTTTTCAAATTAACTTTCTCCCTTGGGATATGCATAGGTTGGTGAAATGTGATCAAAGCATAAATAAGTTTCTTAGGGAAGGAAATATTTTTGGAAACACACTCATGGGATCTAGCATGACATTTACAGCGACGGTCACAAGCACAGACATTACATTTGGTTTAGCTTCATATTTGGTTTGGTTTAGGATCAATCAATATTGGGTCCTTTTCATTTTTAGGGGGTAATGAAAGGTTGATGCTGAGAGATAACAACACTGGACATTTATAGGATATAGGAGGTGGAAAAAAATCTATAGGATATAGGTGTGGAAGGTGTAGGAAGAATTCCAAGTGCAGGGCAATGACATGGAACATCCTTAAGATCACTAAGCTCACAAATCTTTTGGATTTTAAAATTTTGATAGGATCAAAAAATATTGTCTTTGCGAGGTTGAATTGGTTGAGGCATGGAAGACCAAAATAAGTAAAGGTCAAATTTACCTTGAGGCATTAAATCCTGATAGAGACTATGATTAATCATGATTATTTCTCCATCATGGGGAAATTTCAAACACTTATAAATAGGAGAGACCGTAACTTTCATGGAGGTGACCCAAATAATCCCAAGTCTAACTTGGAACTGATCAAAAGTTGGGATGAAAAAAAGGTAACATCTAATGTTCTACCACCAACTTCTATAGGAAAAGTAATGGAACCATGGGTAGGATAAGTGAAACAATTGAAAGTTTAGATAATCAAATCGGGTTTATCATAGAAATCACATTACAATTGTCTAGTGTAAAGATGTTCTTCAATTATAATATTCCCCATGCAAGTAGGATCTATAAGGACACCATGAGAAAAAAGACCATTAACATTTTATATGATGTAAGGATGACCATTAGGTGCTTTAATCATCTCTTTAGGAAAAAATGTAATGCAAATCTTGGGTTTAGGTTAATTTTTAGGTTTGGATTAATAGATAAGATTGATAACATTGTTGGCTTCAGTACACTCAACAACATAGTAAACAACATGGGTGGAAGAAGAAGGTAAATACTGAGTATACTCAATGGTATTGGTCAAATGAGAAAGAAAAGGATTGGTATAAATTTGTAGGTTTTGGTTGGGAAGTGATACCAACTTGTTTCCTTGATCATTAACACCCTCAATAGATATAACATTGGAATCAATGAGGTCTTGAAAAATAGATTTCGAACAAAACACTTCTTAGCATCATGGCCAAGTTGACGATGGTATAGACAAAAAACTTTGTGATCAAATAATTTAGGCAAATATTTGGATGTATCAATTTGTTTAATGGGAGAAAGTTGTAATACATTAGCATTAATCAGCTTCAACATCACATTATGAAAAGATTCAGAAAGAGGTGTAAAATTATGAGAAGGTTGTAAAACAAATAACAAAGGTTGCTGCCACTTTCTAATCAATATTATTTGATGGATTATTGATCTTGATGAAGCTCTTAGGTTTTTGAAACTTTTGAAAGGACTGAGATGCAAAATCACTCTTATCAATTAGAGCCATTGGAAGAGTGCTCTCAAATTAACTCACTCGAAGATGATAATTATGAAGTACTACACACAATTGAGTAAAAGAAGAGAATTCAAAAATAAATATCTTATCTCTAATGTATTTTTGCAAATTAGCAATGGAAATACGGTGAATATCAATATCAGGCACATGATAAGAAATTTGAGTATGCAAATACTTAAATCTACCAATGAGATCAATAAATTTTTCTTTAACACGTTTTGTACAATGCATAAAATCAACCAAAGAAACCTTTAGACCAATATTATTTTGAAACTATTGGATGAAAGTATTGACAAGTTTTTAAAAGGAATCAATGGAATAAGGAGGCAAAGAACAATACCATAGTAAGACTTTATCTCAAAAGGTTATAGTAAATAGTTTATCCATAAACCTATGATCACGAGAGAAATCACTACACAATGTTTGAAAGGTTTTAACATGAGTCAAAGGATCACCTTTACCATTGTAATTCTCTAAATGATGAATTTCTATGTATTGAAAGAGAACGACATGGGTGATGACTAAGGACAAAGGGCTAGGAATGTAAAAAGTAGGAATGTTAAACTTGGATTGAGTCATAGACACAATTTGTTATTGCAAAGGTGAAATGGTTTAATCCAAGCTATTGATAGTAGATTTGGTAGAAAGAGTGGTAGGAGATATGTGTGAAAGGTTTGGACCATTATGAGAAATAAAATGAATGATAAAATATGAAAATATAATACTATTGTAAGCGGGCATGGATGAAGGTAAGGACACACATGGAACACTTGAAGAAGGAGGAACAATAGGATTGGGAATGCTAACATGTGTAGGATTAGTGCTTTGAATGGAAGTTATTATGAGAGGTGGAGCATAAGTGATGCAGGAGCATCCTGGGTGTAAGGGCAATCTTGCATCACCCAAAAATATTTTTGTTTTCTTTTCAATAAGGGCTACCTTGTGCAGAGCTGCTATTTATGGAAACTTGCTATTTTTAGTA
>MU226477.1:7337718-7351146 GCA_018584345.1 Thuja plicata
TATATATATACTTTGAAAGAGATGTGCAAATTAACTAAGCACAATTGTAAATTTAATGAAAAGCACATCTAACCATCAAATCAAACATGGAGATCTAATGCATATAATGTAGTAAATATTGACTAATGAAATGCATAAAAAGGAGATATAGACACCAAATCATAATGGAAATATCATGATTCGGGCTCACCAAAAATGTACAAGGTGAAAGTTAGAGCAAAGGAAAAGGGGATGATTACTTATTTTCAAACTTGCACACTCGGAAGGAAGATGTCCCAATAGGCTCAAGTGAGGACCTAAGTGTTGAATGATGAAGTGATCCTTCATGAAAGATGTAATTGTAAAATAGAAAAGAGGAAATATGTAATTTAGATGACAAAATACCCAAAATAGAGACAAAACTAAAAATAACAGACTGATAACTAACTACTATAAATTGGAAATGAGCTAAATCAGGGTCCAGACTGCTATACTGATCTGCAATTTCAATTTGGGCTAAATTTTTAGGTTATAAAACATTTTATATGTTTAGTACCTGGGTACCAAATATTTTAGTCATTCTGTAACTGGTACTTTTGACTGAAATTTTTAAGGATCCTCTGATTGTTTTTAATTTTCCTAGAAAAGTTCTAACAACTCCATAACTTGTTCCCACACACAAAAAAGTGGAGAAGGTTGGATAAAAGGGGCTTTCCTTGGTCAAACCCTTGCCTAGGAATCAACCTTGAAAATTAAAGGAAAATACATAAAGGAAAGTATGTTAAAAGGTAAATGTGTGATTTACCTTGCATAAACCCTCCTGGACATATGCGGGAATCGCTCATACCCATGAAGATGTTTGAATGTGATTGAAATAAAATATTTGACCTTGGAATGTATAATAGGAATCAAGGATTCCCTCACAAATTCATGGATCTATGAATGCTACTCTTAGATCTTCAACGTAGATATGCTTGATAATCACTTGCAATGAAGGAGAGCTGAATGTGGATTGAAGGAAGGATCTTCTTGCTTGATTGAGAATTCTTGTAATTGTCCATCATCAGAGATAAATTTTCTTCAATAAATAATATTTCCTTGGAATTTACTTGAATGAATTAGAGAAGCTAGATCTTGGATGCTTTCCTTCAAATCTTGAATCTAATTGCTCAATTGCCTTTGATTGCTTGATTGCACTTGATAGCTTGAATGCCTTGTGAAAACCTCATTGCATAATAGTGGATGTAAAATTCAGGAGAGATAGGGTGTTTATATATTTCATCCATTATTTTGGGATTCAAAAATAAACTAGGCCGACCACGAGATCTAATTTCCCACTAACACCCCAACATAGGGATCTGGGCCAAATTTGGGCCAAAAAGTGCAGGAACAAAATGTTTGAACATTATGTTCCTATGTATACAATGTTTCAAACATTATGTACTTAGGAGAATTAAACCAAATTTTAACTAGGTGGTGGGATGGTGGAAAAGATGCGAGAAAAGAGGAATCAGGTTGGTAGGATCAAGCATAACAAACATTAGATCTCGAAATCACCAAAATGGGCCCTAATAAAGTATCCAATTATGGGTGCTAAACTTTTAGGATGGTATGGAAGGTTATAAATCCAAACCTAAAAAGGTACCTCTTCAATATCTTCTTTCCAGGGGGTTGAAGTTCAACTCCCACTCTTTCAAGAAAAAAACCCATGCCTCTCATTATATACGACCCATCGTTGAAGCTACATTACTTATCTTGTGCATTGTCACAAATGGCTAGATAAAAAAGCATTAGTAAGGGTTTTGAGATCCACTTTGAAAGGTCATTATTCAACACACCATTTCCTAACTCAAGACAGAGGTCACTATCTCACCCATTTTATAAAATCCCTTTTTCTTAACCCAACCTACATAATCATTATATCCCAGATGATTAATATTAATTGATAAGTCTATTATTATTAGAATGAGAACCTACTCGAGAGGGTCCAACCTCTCCTAAATTGTCCTATGGTTTCCATACTTTATCCTTTATTATGCTCCAATCAGATTCTTGGCATTCGAAGAGTCTTGAATATCCCATGGGGTCTTCACTGAAGGGGTAATAAATTATCACATGCGTTCATATTGGGGGGTTTAAAATGGGCAAAAAGGGGGCAATATATTTCCTAAATAAGGGGCAGGGTTGTTTTTTTTTTTTTTTTTTGGGGGGGGGNTAGGGGTTTATATAGAAAAATAGGTGTGGGGGTATTAGAGGGGTATTGGAGGGGGTGACAAAAAGGGGGTTTGGGACAATATTTTTTTGAAAATAGAGGGATTCTTTAGTATGCCACGAACACATGTTCTATGATTCAGGTTCACTAAGAGGGGGGTGAAACAGACAAAATCAAACTTAAATACTTAAAACTTAGCTCACTGATTCACTCGATAGAACTGAAAAAAGTAATGACTGGCTCACCAAATAACTTAATAAATTAAACAACCATACATCTCATAATATGTAAATCAATCATTCAAACTCAGTTAACACCATATTTAATGAGGAAACCCAATAAGGGAAAAATCTCTATGAGAATTGTGACCAACAATAAAAATGTACCCTTCTGAAGTACGCTCGGTTAAGAACTTATCCTTTTAAAGATTACAAACACATTTACTAGATGTGACCCTATTAAGGGATTTACCTTAGATCTGTTAAGATCTTCACCCTGTTAGGAGTGGCCTTGTTAGAGGTCTTTAAACACTCTTTTGAAATGTCACCTACTTCTAGGATTTACAAATAGGATTGTTAAATCCACTCGATTAAGAAATTTTTCTCTATTAGTAATGTTAATAAGCAACAGTAAAAATTTGATATTTAAATATAGAAACTACCTTTGCTTGGGTTAGATCCTTTATGCTCACATGAATACTGGCATGAAATACTCCATTTCTCTCTTCTCTAGACTGTATATTCTTCTCTTTCTGCTTCTTTGCTCTGCTTGGTAACTTCTGTTCTTCAACTTCTTAATTAAACTCGACAACATCTCTTCTCATTAGTTATCATCCTTTATATAGAAAAATATTTGCCTCTTAATCTCCTTTCTTAGGTTTTCTATTATTTTCTCTTAGTTGTTCGATCATATTCTTCACAAATCTCAGCTCAGTAAACCGTTTAACTTTTACCTCATAACTTGAAATTTTTCTTGGAACTCTAATAATCAGGTTTAACCACTTAATCTTGCCTTATATATTCTCATTAAATTTTATCATTCATAGATATTCTAACAAAATTCCTTTAATCCTTAGTAACATCTAGATCATCGTAGCTTCGTATTAAATTTGATCTTATCATCATTCTCAATCAATATCCTATAATCAATAACTTGCCTTACAACTCGGTAACTAACTTCATTCACTGTTTGGTGCCTAACTCATTCTCAGTGCTCGGTAACTGAAACCAACTAGCACAACTCTATATCGACTGACTATGTCTAGCTTGGTAGAGTAACTCTTTTCAGTCATAACATAACTCTTTGCAATCTCTAACTCAATCAATCAAATGTATCAACTTGATAACATCAAATATATTGTAGAAAACAACTATATCAACATTACTTCATCATTGTATGATCTGTATTTGTCCCCCATTTAACTTCTCCTTCTTATGATATGGTAACTCAATAAAAATCAGTAATCAATTGCTTGACATCAATGACAAAATAACAACTGATCTAACCATTTCTATAAACATGTATACCTATTATCACTCAGGCTTCATCATCTCTATCAGTTGATTAAAAATCTCCCTCTTTGAAATTGATAGCAACACTATAGTATTACTATAGCAATTGATGATGGAAGCTCTCAATAATGTCAATCTCTGTCATTACTCCCTTAGAGTTGATAGTTATGTTTTTGATAAACAAATTGTTCTCCCTCTTGGATAAATATTCTTATACTATAGCATACATTTTGATTCTCCTTCATGATTTAATAGTAGCAATTCATTCTCTTCCTCTTTCATTAATATATCCCTTATGGATAAATGTCATCATTTCATTCTCTCCCTCTTTGAAAACAATGCCAAAAAGTCATACTCCTGAAAATTGTTTCAATAGTGGATTATACCTTAAATGTACAAAGATTCATTGCGTATATAAATCTCCACACAACTTTAGGAATCACCTAAAGTATGTCATACTAACATCAATTCAAGATTAGATATTCTAATAAAGTATATAATTGATGCAACATGCCTCATGCTCTTAGTGAATATTGGATAGGGGAAGAACACCTGATTTACCTTCGAGATACTCAAAAGAATCTTTCGTTAGTATCTTTATAAAGATATCAGCCAGTTGTTCCTTTGAATTCACATATTCCAATACCACATTGTTCTCTTGAACTTGTTCTCTCAAGTAGTGATACTTGATAGAAATGTGCTTGGTCTTTGAGTGCATAACCAGGTTATTTGATATGTTGATAACACTTATGTTGTCACAAAAAAAATAGTTATAGGATCTGCGATGATCTCTTGCATACCTTAAAGTAGCTTTTTGATCCAAACAATGTTTGCACAATTCATGACAACAACAACAAATTTTGCCTCGGTAATAGACTGTGAAATGCAACCCTGCTTCTTGCTTAGCCATGTGACCAACCTTTCACCTAGAAAGAATTCTCCTCCACTAGTACTTTTCCCATCATCAATATTCTATCCCAATCTACATCAGTGTAGACTTGTATATCAAAAGTACCTCATTTCTTGTACAATAAACCAAAATATTCAATTCCTTTCAGATATCTAAAAATTCTCGTAATTATAGACATATGTGTTTCCTTAGGTTAGAAGAAAATCTTGCAACAACCCCAAATGTTTGTGCTATATCAGGTCTTTTATGAATAACATACTACAATTTACCAATCATGGATCAGTAAAGAGTATTATCCACCTGTTGTGTCAAATTTTCTTTTGACAATTTACATCCTGTGATCATCGGTGTGCCAACAGGCTTGGAATCTTCCATACCAAAAGTTTTGAGGATCTCTTTGATATACTTAGCTTGTGTAATATAGATCCCTTTTGTAACTTATTGTATTTGTAGACCTTGAAAGAACTTAATCTCTCCAATCATTGACATTTCAAACTCTTTTCCCATTTCATCAGAAAATACCTTACATAAGGTGTTATTGCCTCCAAAAATAATATCATCAACAAAAATTTCAGCAATCAAAACCTTGTTATCACTGTCACACTTCAAGTAAACATTACTATTATCACTTGTTCTTTGAAATCCTATTTTGATTATATAAGAGTGCAATCTCTCATACCATACTCGGGGTGCTTGATTCAAACCATAAAGAGCTTTGTGTAATTTACATACCTTGTTCTTATTTGCGCTCTCAATGAATCCTTCAGGCTGCTCAATGTAAACTTCTTCTTCAAGTATCCCATTCAAAAATGTAGACTTGACATCCATTTGATAAACTTTGAATCCTTTGTAAACCGAATAAGATAGAAGTATTCTAACTCCTTCCAATCTAGAAACATGTGCAAAAGTCTCTCCATAATAGATACCTTCTTCTTGTACATAAACTTTGCAAACCAATCTAGCTTTGTTTCTGATAACTTCTCCATTTTCATTCGGCTTGTTTTTGAAAATCCATTTAGTACCAATGACATTTTTTATCCCTTGTCCTAGGTACTAAAGTCCATGTATTGTTCTTTTCAATCTGATCAAACTCTTCTTTCATTGGTTTCATCCAATCTTCATTATCTAGTGAATCTTTAACTTTCATTGGCTCAAATGTAGATATAAAACATGTATTATCTCTTACCTTTCTTCTTGTTATCACTCTAGCATCTTTATTTCCAATAATCTTTCTCGGAGAGTGGTGCCTTCTCACATATTTTCTAAAACAGGCTCGGTAGGTCGGTGCTTCATCCATTCGAATGTTTATCTCTCTGTTCAACTTCCTCCTCGGTAGGTGCTCTTGGTAAGGTGTCAGGAACATCAGGTTGTACATATAAAAAATTCTCATAGTCTTCACTTTTTGCTTTCTTCATCATTCTTTTATGCAAACTCATCGATTCTCACACTTGCACTTTCCACCATTTTATTATTAACTTTTTCCAAACACTTGTAGGTTTTACTCCTTGTAGAATATCCTAAGAATATCCCTTCATCCCCTTTAGAATCAAACTTTCCTTCTCTATAATATTTCAATATATAACATCTACTTCCAAAAACTTTAAAATAACTCACATTAGGTTTGTGTTCATACTAGATTTAATAAGGTGTTATGTTGGTACCTTTCTTCTTTTGTACTCGGTTCAATGTGTAAACAACAATACCGACTGCTTCTCTCCAAAAGTTTTGTGAAATTCCATTCTCAATTATTAGTGTCCTTACATAATCAACAATAAATTTGTTTCTTCTCTCAATAATACCATTCTATTGTGGTGTCCTCGATGTTGACATCTATCTCTTAATTCTATTTTCATAACAAAATAGTGTAAACTCACCTCCTCTATCAGATCTCAGACATTTCTGTTGTCTTCCTGTTTCTTTCTCAAATCTAACCTTGTACCACTTAAACATTTGAAATGCATCAAATTTTTCTTTTAAAAACATAACAGACATCATTCTAGAATAATCATCCACAAATAAAATAAAATATATGTTTCCATAGTAACTTTGAGTCCTCATGGGTCCACATAAATTAGTATGTACTAAATCCAAAATTCCTTGTGTAACATAAGTCTTGCTTGAAAAACTAGATATATTCATCTTACCCATTTGACATTCTCTGCACATAACATTATCAGGTTTCTCTAATCTCGGTAGTCCTCTGACTCTATTCTTTTTACTCACTTTGATCAAGTTGTCAAAATTAACATGACAAAGCCTTTTGTGCCATAACCAAACATCTTCAACTTTAGCAAACATGCAACTCTTCATAGAAGAATCAAGATAAAATAGATTACCTTTAGATTGTTCTCCAATAGAAATCAGATTCTCCTTCTTATCAAAAGCTTTCACCTTCCCATGTTGAAATTCCAGTTGGTGACCTATGTTATTTTTAACTATGCAACACTCAACACATTATACTTTAAGCCTTTAACCCAATAAACATCGTCACATCTTGTGTTATTTAGTAGAATTATAGAACCTTTTCCTTTCACAGGGTATGGAGCATCATTACCAACTCTAAAAAATCCTTCATCATGCTTCTCTAAGGAAATAAACTTAAGTGTGTCACCAGTCATGTGATGTGAACAACCACTATCTATAATTCATGTTTAATTCTTACTTACTTGTGATATTAGGGCTCTTGGTTCTTCTTTGTTTTCTCCATCATAATTATCTTTAATAGAAACATACACAACTTCTTCACCATCATTGTCATCTGAATCATCATCACTTAGTCCTTTATTACCAATATGACAATATTTCTTACCTTTGTTTTTTTAGTCTCCAAATCTCCTGAATCTATTCTCTCTTTTGTCCTTATATATCTTATCTTTCTTCTCCTCATTATCTTTCTTAGGGCAGTTAGATGCAATATGATCAATCTTTTTACAATTAAAACATTTCAAGGGTGACTTACTTGGCATCTTCCTTTGCCTATTTGTAGTCTTCTAGCCAACAAAGCTTCAAACAAAGCTTCACTATCTCTAGAGTCCTTGGAACTTCCAATCTTCAAAGATGACTTAAATGCAGACTCAGTCTTAGATGTAGAAGGAAAACTATTGTCAAAATCATTAACCTTAAATACAACAATCTTACCAATAGTGGCATCAAGTGAAACATTCATATGAGGAATGGATCTCAACTCTTGTATAGTAGATACTCGAATAGCATAACTCGGTAGCAGGGTTCTCAACATTTTTCTCGTTACATCTTCTTCCGTTATGGTTCCAATAGGTCCTCTGATAGAATTAAAAATCTCCTTAAGTCTAGTCTAGTGTTGTATTGTATTATGTTTTCTCCTTCTTTCATTCTCATTGAATCAAATTTACCTCTCAAACTTTCTACTTTTGCCTTATGAACATGTTGATCTCCACCATAGGTCAAAATAGGCTTATCCCAAATTTGTTTCGAAGTAGTACATCGATCAATTTCATCATATTCCTGGTCGGTAAGTGTAGAAGCAATCTCAATCATGACTTGTGTGTGTTCTTGCTTCTGTATTTTCTCATTAAGTGTTAAAGGTGCAGTTGTAGGTACAACATATGCATTATCAAGAAAATGAAGTCCATACTCTCCTATACCAGATACATGCAATCTCATTTTTCTTTTCCATGTAGAGAAATGTTCCCTATTCAACTTTCATACTTCCCTCTTATACATCTTTAGATCTTGACTCAAGTCCTTTTAAATTTAACACTTCATAGTACCAAGCTCTAATACTAATTATTGGTCCACTGAGAGGGGGGGGGTGAATCAGACAAAATCAAACTTAAATAGTTAAAACTTAGCTCACTAATTCAGTCAGTAGAACTGAATATAGTAATGACTGACTCACCTAATAACTTAATAACTTAAACAACCATACATCTCATAATATGCAAATCAATCATTCAAACTAAGGTAACACCAGATTTAACGAGGAAACCCAACAAGGGAAAAAACTCAGTGAGAATTGCGACCCACAATAAAAATGTACCCTTCTGAAGTACGCTCGATTAAGAACTTATCTCCCATTAAAGATTACAAACACATTTTCTAGATGTTACCTTGTTAAGGGATTTACCTTAGATCTGTTAAGATCTTCACCTTGTTAGGAGTGGCCTTGTTAGAGGTCTTTAAACAATCTTTTGGAATGTCACCTACTTCTAGGATTTACAAATAGGACTGTTAAATCCACTTGATTAAGAGATTTTTCTCTATTACAAATTCTAATGAGAAACAGTAAAACTTTGATCTATAAATATAGTAACTACCTTTGCTTGAGTTAGATCCTTTATTCTCACATGAATACTGGCATTATATACTCCATTTGCCTCTTCTCTAGACTATAGATTCTGCTCTTTCTCCTTCTCTGCTCTTCTCGGTAACTTTTGTTCTTCAGCTTCTTGATTCAACTCGCTAGCATCTTTTCTCATTAGTTCTCATCCTTTATATAGACAAAATTTTGCGTCTTAATCTCCTTGCTTAGGTTTTCCATTATTTTCTCTCATATGTTCAATCATCTTCTTCACAAATCTCAGCTCAGTAAACCATTTAACTTTTACCTCGTAACTTGAACTTTTTGTTGGAACCTGAATAATCAGGTTTGACCACTTAATCTTCACCTTAGATCTTCTCATTTGAATTTTCTCACTCGTAGATCTTCTAACAAACTTCCTTTAATCCTTATCAACAACTAGATCATCATAGCTTTGTATTAAATTCAATCTTATCATCATTCTCAATCAATATCCTGTACTTGGTAACTTGCATTGCAACTCGGTAACTAACTTCATTCACTTCTTGGTGCCTAACTCATTCTTAGTTCTCGGTAACTGAAACTGACTAACACAACTCTATACCGGCTGACTCTGTCTAGCTCAATAGAGTAACTCTTTTCAGTCATAACTTAACTCTTTGCAATCTCTGACTCAATCAATCAAATTTACCGACTTGATAACATCAAATATATAGTAACAAACAATTATATCAACATTACTTCATCATTATCTGATCTGTATTTGTCACCCATTTAACTTCTCCTTCTTATGATATTGTAACTTAATAAAAATCAGTAATCAATTGCTTGACATCAATGGCAAAATAAAAAATGATCTAACCATTTCTACAAACATGTATACCTATTATCACTCGGTCTTCATCATCTCCATCAGTTGATTAACATAAGCCCCTGTGGAATATCCATTATGAGACAAAGTTTTACAAGGCATTCCTTTCTCCATAGGTCAAAAAAATATTATGTTGCCTTGCTCCAACATGGCTCAACGACCTGCATGTTGAGAATGCCCTTGAATTTTTTCTCAAGCTTTGGTCTCTGAATGCCCATGATCTCCCATACCCATTCTTGCTTGCAAACCCTTGCCACCACTTCTGTGTTCGATCCATCGATGCTCTCAATTAATTTTTTTACTTCATTAAGAATTTTTTACTATTTATTGATAATTTAAAATGTCCTACATATGATTTTGAAAAATATAATCTATTAATCTATACAGTCCAATAAATATTTAAGTTATCATATAGCCCATGAATCATATACAATAAAAAAGTGAAAGACTACTATTTAGAATAGGTCTCAAATTTGATGGTCACCCCTACCTGTCATATGATTTTTTTTTATGATGGCTTGGTAATTTTAATGCCTTCCAATTTTTTGATGAATAAAGGCCTTTTCCATTAAGTATAATATAAAAAAGTACAGTATTCATTAAAAAGGGGTCGGGGGATAAAAAATCACCCCACGAAGAGTCACACAGAAACTAAGACGGAAACATACAACTATTCATCAAAAAAGCGTATAAAAGAAACCCTCGAGCTATGAGAGCAGTAGCAGAAGAGGGAGGAGGATCTCTATCATTAGAATTTCCCCAAACATTGGGCCCAGGGATCTAGTCAAGAAGCGACCAACCATCATCTGTTTCTTTTTCTTCATTTTCCAATTCTTCATTCTCCCGCCTAGGAGAAATAACAAGAGCCAAGTGGGGGAATTTATCAGAAGTGGCAGAAGGCCACACATGAACATTGGTCAAAGGCTGAGCTGAAGCAGCTATAGTAGAAACAAGAAGAGGAGGCCAGCCAGCATCCACAGCCATCTGAGTTGGAGTAGAGGCAGAGCGATGGTGCCAAGAGCATAGCATTCTAGAACGCTTGGCATAGGAACTCCGGCTATGATGGTGGCTCCAAGGTGGCACGCGGTCAGCCGAGAGGGAATCTGATGGCACCTAAGAAATAGTACAAGGGGCATTTCTCCAATGCTGCAGCAACTCCTATCAATGGGCGACCTCAAGGGTCACCTTATTAGCTCACACTTGAATCTGCATCATGACATTATTACATAAACATTCCTTAGCATAAAGATAAATATTGATATCCAGAAAGCTGTGAGTAAAAAGAACAACATTTCAGTCTTTCCATAAAGAAAACAAAATATCCATCCTAAAAGCATGCCAAATCTGGGTATACTGGAAAAGCATTATGGGTGAATCACCTAAAAGTTCCATATGCCAGGAAAAAGGCTCAGGTCAGAAAGACATAAAAAAATAATGTATCCAATTCTAATAGTTTTGGGCCCAACAAAAGAATTAAAAAATGTGCATAATAGTTTCAGAATGCCCACAAAAAGGGCATTTAGGATTAGGCACACCTAAATGTTAGAGCCGAGCTCCCAAAGGCAAACCCTGGTAAAGAAAACACTAGGCAAAATGAGCATCTTGGGCTCAGTAATAACATCCCAAATATTACAAAAATGTCAGATCTAGGTTTTCTAGGAAGATGAAAGGTGTCATCGATGATTGAGATAATAAATCATAGGTAAATGAGGCACAAGCCAATAATACCCAAGATTGGGTTTGTAACTGGTAAATGGCGTATCAAGGTGTCATTTCCAGTCTTTCCACCAAGGTTTAACTGACTGAATTCCCAGTTTATGCAAGAAATGAGGTGAAATAGCCGAGACAAGCAAGTCAAAAGTCTGACGATCTGGGCGGGTGAGCCAAAACTGAACACAAAGATCATTCCAAGAGCAGAGACTCATAGTGGATCTAGAAAACAAATCCTTGGGCATTTGAATGCCACATTTGTGAAAACAAAGAGCACTCATCCTGTAGATTTTGGCCAGAGGAAGCCCTTGCTAAGCAAAATGAGAAGAGCACCAAATATTCTACTGGTTGAGAGAAAGCCCATCACGAAAACTATTCCCAACCTAGCGAAGCCAAGGCTTGAAAAATTTCTAGGATCTCCAAATACTTTTGGAAACAAAAGTACCATGGGTATGAACATGGTTCTTCATAACTAGAAGGGTTTAAAATCCAATCCCCTTCCAAGCAGGCTTGTGCAAGGGATACTCTGAAGAGATGCAATGGCGAAGCAAAATTTTCCTGGCCTTATTGCCTATGAGGCACCGCACGATCCATTTTGCAGAAAAGGGTCACGCCCTATTTCTGAGTATCTAAAAAACCAAGCCCACTAGAGGCCTTAGGGAGACAACAAAATTCCTAGGCCACTCTGTGAAATCCACGATGATCAACACCAAACCCTAAGGAAGTCCCACAATAATTTCTCGAGCTTGTGGTAAGAAGCTTTTGAAGGAGCCCAACAAGAAGAGTAGTACACATGTGTAGCAGCAAAGACTTTGGAGCAGATCTAAAACTTTCTTGCGAGAGAGAGAGTGCTTTGGTGATCCAATAGGTAAGCTTCTTTTCAATTTTAGCTAAAACAACATTCCATAACTCTGTAGAAGTAGCTTGAAAGGAAAAAGGAATTATGAGGAAGCAAAAAATTTCCCCATGTTGAATCCTGGACCACCCAAACTGAGAAAACTAGGGCAGATTGGGAAGGGTAGATTGCCTAAAGCACAAGGTTTTATGCCACTAGATGGCAGAACCAAAGGCCAGGCAAAAAGTGTCTAAACACTGCAAGGCTGCCTTGATATTTGTTTCATCCTCTTCAAGAGTGAGAAAGGAATCATCAGCAAAATGTTCATTGACCAATTGTTGGGTAGAATCAGGTAAAGCAATCCCACAAGCATGGCCCATAGAAATGGAATGGGCTAACAAATAGCCAAAGTCCTCGGCCACCAGAACATACAAGGTAGGAGCCAGAGGACAACCTTGCCGAATGGATCAGAAAATCCCAAAAGTAGAGGATTGTCTTCCATTAATGGTGATGCAAGCTAAGGCATCATGAAAAATCATATGCACAGATTGAAGAAATCTGGCCAAAACCAAGAGCATGAAGCATAGCTAAAATAAAAGGTCATTCAATGCGGTCATAAGCTTTAGCAAAATCAATTTTAAGAAAAAGGACTTTCTAGTGAGACTTATGAGCCCATTCCATACCTTCCCAAACCACAATGATATTATCAAGAGTAAATCTTGATTTGATAAAGCTAGTTTGCTCCGACCGAACAATTTGAGGCAGGATGTGACGGATTTTGAGAGCCAAAGCCTTAACAATGATCTTGTAAGAGACATTGAGCAAGGTAATAGGCCGCCAATTGTAGATATCCTCTATATAAATTTTTATAGATAAAAAATATAAAATTAGAAAATAATTATAAATTAGTTATATATGCAAAAATATGTAATCAAGTTTCTAAGTTCATATACAATTCTAAATTAATAAAAATATATAATAAATCATATAGAAACTTTTATTTGGAATGAAAAGAATATAAAATTAGAAAATAATTATAAATTATAAATATATGAAAAATATCAAATTATAATCAAGTTTCTAAGTTCATGTGTTTTATTTTAAAAAATATTCTAAATATA
>MU226477.1:7356466-7379070 GCA_018584345.1 Thuja plicata
ATATATATATATATATATATATATCTTCTCTTCTCCCCCTTTGACAACAATGACAAAGGTGCGTACAAAATAATAGGTTTTAATGCTTTCTCACCAGTTTCAGAATATCCTGAAAAGAATCTTCCAAGATCTTCACTTCTGCATTCCATGTTTTGAACAATATTTGGCTAATGTGAATTAATCCATTCAGTGCAAATGATGTGGTCTCAGCTTCTTTCAATTTTGTGGGCATAGATTTAGTCAGTGAATCTGTTACTTTCTCCAAGTCTGAGAGATGAACCTCAAGTATGGATAGCTTAGGAGTGATAAAGCTCTTCAACAAATTAAATCTTTTCAATACTCTCCCTTTCTCATTATCCAATACACTGAGTTTAGCCAAAATTCTTGTGACTTCCTTGTTTAGCTCTATTGTGGATTGTGAAGATGTCTCACAACCATCCATCATATTGTTTAGAGTTTCCCTCTCTTTGGAAATAATGTCTTCTACATTCTGAACATGCCTTATTGGATTCATGCAATAACTAAACAATTTTTTCCCATGTCCAATGCAGCTCTTTGCATTTTTCAAGCAAGTTTTCACAATGCCTAAGTCCCATGTGATAGACTTGCAAACTGTTGTTAACTTATTCTCTGAATATTTCTTCTTCGCCTTCTCCTTTGCAATCTTTAATAAATTCTCATAGTGCCCATCAAATTCATTAAGTGTTATTCTCAGATTTTCAATGTCATCTTTGTGCTAGAAAACAATAGGTACTGGAAGAAATTTGTTTACAGTATCAATTGCTCTTGTAATTACTTTAGCCTTTTTGTCTCCTTTCTGTTTTGATCTTTCCTTGGCTTTGTTCAAAGCAGTAAATGCCAATTTTACCAATTCAACTTCATCCATGATATCAACATTTACATCACTTCTTGCCAACAATGAGATGGATGATGTGTTTACCTCTTTCTTTTCATCTTCTTGTTGTTCTATCTTCTGTCCTTCTTCCTTCTTCTTCTATTCTTCCTCTTTGTGTTCAGCCTCATCTACTATGGAAGTGTCCATATTCCCCGCAAAAGGGTCCTTTTCATCTTGAGAGGTGTCAAGAGTTACTGCCACACCAGAAACATAGAAATCTAGTGGTGGGTCTACTCCGCTCTTCTCAAAATTTGTCTCTATTGCTTTTGAGTTTTCACCCATTCCCAATTGTATAGGCAAAGTGGTCTTAGGAGGTGGGGGCTTAACAGAAGTAGTATTCATCAATATCTTCTCTAGTGCCTTTTGTGTTTCCTCAGTGACTTCATCATAATTCCTCGCCATGATTTTCAACAATCTCACCTTGGTCCTTAACAAAGGTTTTAATTCCTTGTATATTCTATCCCTTTCTTGTACTGATATCACAGGCATCATGTTATCAATTTATTGGTTCTTGATTGTATCATCTTCAATCTGTACTACACATTTTCTTATCTCCAATCTCCCATATAAGTCTATAGGTATACTTCCTTCAATTTCTAAAAGTGTCTTTTTGAAAGTAAGTAAATGTTCAATCATAATGTCTTCAATTTTAAGTTTGTCTGATTCTTCATTCATGTCATAGTATTTATCAATTGTGACTAATTTACCTTTTTTCTAATGCTCTCTTCTCTATCATCTTCAAGTCAGGTTTCCATATGTGCTTCTCTTCTTTCTTCTCTTCTCTTACTGTGCTCTGCTCTTTAGGCGATGTCTGCATGCTTGATCTAGTAACACTAGAAGTAATATTCTATGCTTGCATTGTTTGATGCTGTGGAGGAGGTGGAATGTCTACCATAACTACCTCAGGAGTGGGATGGGCTATAGTACTTCCAGTTGATAGTCCAAGAGATCTTTCTATCATCTTCTTTTTCACACTTCTTTCAATTCTTCTTCTGTCAACCCAGCTTTTACACTGCATTCATCTACAATATTCTCAATCTTTCTCTTCCCCAAACCTCTAGTATGTTCTTCTCTCACCTTTGTTGACTTCTCCTCATATGATCCCCATCTCTTCTCTGTTGTATCAATTTCTGATGCAAGAACATGTTCTACTTGCATGGTAAGTACCTCAGAACTTACTTCATAACCCATGTGATAACACCATTTCTTTCTGGGTATGACTGCTTCAAAACATACACAATCAGTTTCAACCATGAAACATATTGTATCTTTGTATTTTTCAACAATGTCCTCACGTATCCTGTATCTAGTTTTCATTTGTCTCTATAGGATTTTGATCATAGCAAACAATTATCCATCCACCCAAGTAGTATTATGTCTCTTGTAACTCTACAAAATTAGAATACCAGTAGGTATCCCATATTTCAACCCACTAGGATGTAAGCCAAGAAATTTGTGCTCAATATGAATAAACATATGCATCAACAATGAACCAAATCTAAAGGTCTTAGTTCTTTCCTTCTTCACTAGCTTCACATTTTCAAGGAATTGTTGTGCCAAAACTTTGCATAGGTTATATTTTACATTCTCCTTCACCATTCTCCATGCAATCACGATTACTCCAGTAGATACTGAGTTAGGCTACTATAGTAGAATTTGTACCCAAGTATCATAACAATCAATCTAACATCTTGCTGAAAGATGTCATTCACTGTCATTGTCCGTCTGTCCCATTTGGAATGAGTTAGGGTTTTAACTTCTTTCTTTACATGTTTCTCTGCAATAGGGATTACTCCAGTATTGTCCAGTCTAGTGATTTCATGGATTAGGTCACTACAAATCTTCACAGGTTGATCATTTATCCAAATAAACTGATCACGAACCTTTCTTAATAATATCTTAAACCATTCATCTTCATCAAATTCACATAAGTCCAGAATTTTCATTATGCTTAGTTGATCAATGTGTTTGTATTCTTCTCTCATGATTCCATTATCAGTCATATACTCCATCTCAGTTGATACATCATCAATTCCCAGTATATCATACTTACAATGTATGTAAGCCCTAATATCTTCTACATGTAATACGCCATACAGGGTTTGGGAAAATTCTCCCTCTAGATCCTCTTCACATGATTTGAATGGATGTTTCTTAAATTTATACCTTGGTCGATCTATAACATCAAAAAGAAATAGGTGCATCCTTAGCTAGATGATGTAAATACCTTTCTTCCATTGAATTCTGAGTTTATCCTTCAATCAATCACACACATCCAATGTAGAATAGTCTGAATTTATCTTCTCTCTGATCTCCTTAGCTCTCTCTTCATCAAATGGTAAAGAGATAGGTCATCAAATGGTGCTTTATACAAGTTTAAGTCATAAACTTCACTTTTACTCAAAACTGTCCAGTCGGCTATCTCGCGTACAAAATATATGCATTGGCTGATGTTGCACTCTTAGATGTACATTTCATGATGTCGGCCAAGTTTATACCCAAGCTCTCTTGAGCTCAATCCATGAATTTTGAGGCAGGATACATTCTGATGTCTGTATCCAATGCTCCCCCTAAGGCCATGATCGACCAATTAGGTCAATTCTATTTTGCTACCATCAGGCAAAGATCTAGTAGCATCTACTGACTCTCCCTAAACTAATGTCTCACTTGTTTCTTTGATCTTCTATATCTTACCACTGTTGCTATCTTCTTCCTTCTTAAAAAAAATTTCAAAATCATTCTTTAAATATGCAACACTCTTGCCAGTATCATTTGCATTCTTTTGTGAATTCATAGGAGGTGGTACTCTTCTGTTGTCTGATCCATTATACCTGTAAAACTTTTCTATATGTCCTAGATTATTGCATTTGTAACATATAGGAGGTCTTCTTTCCTGATTAAATTATAGCTTACAGTACTTCGCAATGTGTCCAATGTTATTACATTTGTAGCATGTGGGTTTCACTGTAGATTCTCTTCCATTATCTTGTCTATATCCTGATTGATTAGGTTTTTTGCATTCTACTTTCTTGTGCCCATATCCATTATAGTTAAAACAATAGCCAAAACAAATTTCTAAAAGGGGCATTGCCTCTGCAGTCTCTCTTCATGTGTCCAAATCTGTTGCAACCAAAGCATCTACCTCTAAAGGGTCTGATCTGCTCTTTAGGTTCTTCAATAGAAGGTTTCTCAATATCAATCTTCTCATTTGATTTCTCTTCCTGATTCTTTAAACATTTAACTTCATTGAAGCCAATACCAGTCATATCACCTTTAGGTTTCTGTTTGTCTCTCTGTTCATCAATCAAATCACTGCTGCTGTGAAGTTTCTCAATGTGTTTCTTTGCTTTAACAAGTTCACCTTTTATGATCTGATTGTATTTTTCCATTTCCATATACTTATTCTTGTAATTGTCAGCCTCATTCTTCATTTGATCTAATGCACTATTTAAAGCTTCTTCAACTTTATTCTTAGCATCCTTTTGTACATGTACTTCTTTATCCATAGTCTCATTTTTTAGTTTCAGAGTTTCATTCTCTTCTTTTAGTTGCTTCACCCGATCTGAACTATCTTCATCTAAATCCTCTTTTATCTGAACCATAAGATCTTGTCTTTAATTTCTGGAAAGCTCAAGTTGTTCTTTGAGTTTCATTATAAATTTCTCAGCTCTTCACATGTTGAATATCAACTCTTCATTTTCTGCTTTTTCTTTGTCAAGGTCTTCAAGTGCAGCATCAAAGTTTTCTTGCAAACTATCCAAATCCATTATGATCTCCCTCAAGCTGTTAGACTTTCTCTCAAAGGGCCAAAAACTCTGATACCAATTGTTAGGATTGGATAATACTGAGAGGGGGGGTGAATCAGTATTACAACACTTAATTAAATTCTTCAACCATTTCAATATTAACCATAAACTCGCAATAAAGAAAAGAACATAAGCAAATGACACAATACTCATAACACCATATTTTGTTTTCAAGGAAACCCTAGCCAAGGGAAAACCCCGGCGAGGATGGTACCCACAATCATGTACTAAAGTATAATGTCCCTGTTAGGAGACCTAGCCCTGTTAGGAGCTGAATATTACATAGCACATTTCCTTGTTAAAGGAATTACAACCCTGTTAAAGGTTCACAACACCCTATTAGGGGCCAACTAAGCTTACAGCTCTTACAAGATGATTCAGGTTACAAAGTCTTCTTAGTCATGAACAAAACAAGCAACACTGGTGCTTAGATAGTTCCTTTATAGTTCTTCAATGATCTCTATCATTTTGTACTCTTCTATTCTTTGAATCATTCATCTAGCTCACCACTATAACCAACATCTATCTTTATCAAAAAGATCTTACATATATATCTCACAAGTTTACAAAGTCGGCTCCCAATATGAATATTACAAATATTACAAAGTCGGCCTTCAATACAAAATACACTTTATAGTAAATATCAAATGCATAGTTGGCACTCTTGCATATACAATGTGGAGGTTATCAGTAACCAAAATACAACTTTGATTTTCTGGAGTCCAAGTCATACTCCCTCAATCTTTGCTACTGTCCAACTGCTCTATATCGCTATTCTGTTGCAGTATGTCTATCTTCAATTCTTTCTAACCCATCGTAGACTTAACCAAAACCAAATCGATCTTAGGTAGAGGTCATACATACCCCATACTATCTTCCTTTAAGCTCACTTGCCCTAAATCACTGATCTCGATCTTCAACATCCAAAATACTTCTATATCTCTGCTTCTATACTTATTCAATTTCTGAATCATCAAAACTTATCTTTACAGGAATTGATCTGAAACCTAGACATGTTGCCATAAATGACAACAAAAAATTGAATCACATTTACACAAAATTGATCACTTGCCAAAATGGCTAAGATTGTGGATCACGCTGAGATCAAGAAAATCAAGAACCTAACAACGGTGATATCATGTCTATAAAGAGACAACTTAATTCATTACGAATTAACGAGATTGAATGAAAAAGAGGACGCTAAAGAGAAAATGATGAAGAGAAACTTCATACAGTCCTGATCAATCAAGCTGAGGAAAGAGATAAAGTTTTTTGCGGACACCAAGTAACAGAGCATAGCATTACTGAGCAAAACTAAAGTGGAGCAAAGGTAATAAAAGAGATATATTGATCAAATTAGTTTTATGAGCTTACAATAGATCTGAAAATATGCAAGTATAAGTTATATATGTGAATAGATCATATTGTTTTAGTTTAACCATTGATTCAGAAAGTATCTTAATCGAGCAAGATTTAAAGATCCTTTCTATATTGAGATACATCCCAAGGAGTATCAAAAAGTTTGATCATGAAGATAGCATGAGATGCCAAATGCCTATTGACAGGCCGAGAGAGTGTTTGATCAAGGAAGGTAGCATATAAATTCTTGATATCAAGTGACAGACTAAACTTTTAAATCCTCTAACAAGGTCACACCTAACAATGTGTTTGTAACCTTTAATAGGGTTGGCTCTTCATTGAGCTCACTTCAGAAGAGTGAAAATTTTGGGTTACTTGTCCCAAGTGGTTTTTTCCCTAACAGGGTTTCCACATTAAAAATCCATGTGTCAATGTGTTTATGAGTCATTACTTTAGTGTTTTTCATTACACATAGCTAATCTGGATTGATTAATATACTCTAAGAAATTTACAATTTTTCAGTAAATTTATAAACTACTATTCGGTAAACATACATAATAAGGTTTAACAAAGCATTTTGAGAAGTAGTAATTTGATAAGTATATTCGAAGGCATTCATCTTATAGGACTGAAGATAACTAGAGGCAAAATATTGTGGTAATAAGTTTTGGGTTGATTAATTGGAATATTTTTAAGGACACTGATTCACCCCCCNTTCCCCCCCCCCCCCCCCCCCTCTTAGTTATTACTAACAATTGGTATCAGAGCTTGTGTGCTTAGAAAGGGAGTTTAACTGCTCAAGCAAAAGATCACAAGATAAACATATGAGATGTGCCCAAGTTGAATAAAGAAAACTTTGCATCATGGCAAAGCAAAATAAGAATCCACCTATAAAGTATTGGAAATGATGTTACTCGATACCTTGATAATGAATATGTGTTGCCTATAGGACCTCACACTCTTGATCAATTAAGAGTAAAGCATGAGCGTAATTGCATGATGATAGAACTTGCATCATCACTCTCCAATGCTGGGTTTGAAGATGTCAAAACCTGCACCTCTGTAAAGAAAATGTGGGATAAGTTGAAGCTAGTACATGGAGGAGATGCTAATGTACTAAGAGCCAAGGCAAAAAGCCTAAGAAGGAGGTTTGATGACCTAAGGATGTGTTAGCTCTTTTTCTTGCACCATGACCTGAAGATGACAATATACTGATTATACTTGAATGCAAACTCCCTTTTAACAAGAGAAAGGCTAATTGCTGAGGTATTTGATAACACTGGGGATACCTATTATCACCTCCTTCATTTTTGAGTTCCACAGACTTAGGCAGGTATTACCTATTAAAAGATTACTGATTCTTCAGCCTATATATTTGGTGGACTAATTCATTCACTGGCTACTTACTTCAGACCTCACTGTAATAACTTATAAAATACCTTGGAGATTGCAATAATTATTTTGAAACAGAGTACTACAAGCCAGGATATGGTCTTAATAACATAAACCAATGAGACAAGGACTTTCATCCTTCTTCCTTTTACTTTAGGAGGGATAACCTATTCGATTTTCTCTTTAAGAAATCAACAAACTCCAACTGTAATCACTGTGAATACAATTGATTTTAAATATATAATTTTAAAGTAATTGATTTTGAATAGTTTTGAATATTTGGATGATGATGGATTACCAAACAAGTTCCTAAACCAGTGCCTATCCTTGTGATTATAAAATCGATAGATATAAATCCACAGAGATATATAAAATAGAATACTACAAGATGCCTTGCAACCTATGTGCAACTCAGGTAAAGTGCCTTGCAAACTACCCTGTCACTCCCACAATGCAGTATCAAATCCTTAATTACTATTGTACTCTCTAAAATCATTCACAAAATTTAATTCCCCTCTCAGAAGAAACTTGCAAATAATTATATAGCTACCTTATAGCCAATATGTTTAACATGCCTTACAAATTAAACATAAAAGAGTACACATAATAAACAAAGAGACAACAACAATATGGAATAAAATTGCACTGTATTTTATTCATATATTTCTGCTTCAGTACATAAAAAAGGCTTAAAGGCTCAAAAACACAGACTGAAATTTAGAAAGTTTGGCTTGCCAATTATATTTCATCTCTCTTTCCTTTTACAATTATATCTATTTATAGGTCTTAAACCATCTTGGAATCCTCAAAGTAAGGATGCAACAAGCTTCAGATGGTTTATGGAACCTAACCCTAAAAGTATAGAAAAGACAAGAAACAAGAATGTTCAAGCGGTGGGAAGACAAGAACAGGGGATGAAATCTAATCTTCTTTTGTCTTCATCTGAATTCTGGCACCTTTGTCTGAAAATGTTTAGGATAGTATCTAATATTTGTATTGAGACCAAGTGACTTCCATTTCAGGCTAACCTATAGTTGTCTTTGATAATTACTAACCTCCCTGTGCTCAATGGTCAGGCGCCAAGTGTTCCTCTCTACTCTTCATCCAGGACCTCTTCTTCTATCTCAACATGTTTCTTCTTCTTTGGTTTTGTCATCAAATCCCACACTGTCACATCCTCCTCTACAGGCCAATTGAAGCTCTGAATACTCTACAGTTGTCCTTTCTGCCTTTCCCATCTGACATCAGTTATGCTTTTGACATCAGCTAAGAATTTATTTATGTCAGTTTCTACTTTGAAAGCCTCATCCAAAATTTTATTAAAACCATCTAAATCTAGATCAGAATCTATAATAAGTGCCTCATTACTAGGCATTATGTTGTCAAATTCATTTCTCCATGCCTCTAAGGCCTTAATCTGATCATCTTCTCCTTTTAGTGGAGGAACAAATCTATTAAAATTTGGTGAAAATAGGCTCATCTTTGCCTCTATCTGATTCAATTTACATTTAAAGAAAGGTAAAGTGACATTAAATTTCTTGATCGAATCTTCTACTTCTGACACAATCTCTGGCAAATCTGGCCTGTGTTGCTGCAAAGAAGCTAATTTCTCAAACAACTGTACCCTAGGAGACCATGTTGTGAAAAAAGGAGTCAAAATAGAGATGTACCCTATTACTTCTGCATGCAAAATGGGTAATTTATTATATGCATTCAGGATTATATCTATTTTATCTTTCAAGATATCAATCCTATGTTGAAGTATACTCCTTAATGCATTGATGGCAACTTCATTATCCCTTTTAGCCATATCCTCTATTTTTGCCTCTTCCCTTGCTTCAACTTTTTCTTCTATTTGTAGAGGTTGTTGTGAGGGTACATATACAACTTCTAGCTTTTCTTGCAATTGCTTAGTCATTTTAGCAATTACCTTATCCTACTGATGGATCTTGATATGACACAATTCTCTATCTTTGGCCAAGGCACTAGCCTCCTCAATTAAGACACCACATTTCTCAGACAACTGCTTTGTCTTGTCTTCATTTAGATGTGCCCAATGTGTCATTATCTGAGAAATATCAAGATCTCCTGTGTTTTTCACTGTCCACACCATCTGGTTTCACACCACGCTCTCTTGAATGTTCAATAATTGAGGCTTCTGGTCTTTAGGACACAAATTCCACATGGAAAATGCTTGAGATTTTGGGCTATACCCAAATCCTTTGATCATGTCACCCATTTGAATCTCACTTGCCATTTTCAGATCTGGTTGCTTTCTGATTTGGTCTAGTATGAATGCTGAGGCTAAATCCCAGCCTTCAGCAAGCAAAATTCCACTATTCAAGACCATTTTCCTAGCCTCATCAGGAGAAAGCTCCTCACTTTCAGGATCATATGATTGTAAAGCTAGAAGAGCCTCATTTGTTACTGCTTCTTCACCATCTGATTTCAACTGCTCTTTGATCTGTTCCTTTTTATGCCATATTAGGAAATCCTTAAATTCATCAGTTTTTATGAAGTTATCATCACTTAAAAACTATTTTTGGTGAAGCAATCGTTCATCAATACATGCTCTGAGAGGCAATTCTATGTTTTCCTCTACCTCTTGCTGCAGTTTCTTTCCTTTTCTGATCTCTTTTCTTAAATTTTGATCATATAATCTATTTCCAGGAACCAGAGCACTTAATCTATCCCCCTTTCTCTCTTTTCTTATGTAAGTTTGATCATAAGAAGTCTGACCAAGATCAACCTTTTGCCTCTTGTAAGCAGGCTCATCTACATCATCAGGTTAAGAAACCTCAGTCAAATCTATAATATGTCCCTGTTCCCCCTGTATCTGAATTGCTTCTACAACGTTCTATTGTGGTTGATCTATTTGAGGTGGATTTGCATATTCTTCTTCACTCTCGCTCTCATATTCAGATTCTGAATATTCAAGTTCTTTTCCCCCTTTCTTCACATCCAGAACTTTATCTAATTTCTCATAGAGTGTGTAAAAATTATCTATCATAGCTTTAATTTTGTCAAAATATGGCAGGTCAGGGTAAAAACCTCCAAATGCTAATCCATTTCTTTTTATTTATTTCTCTAAATTCAACAACTCTTGAATTCTCTTTCTTCTATTTCTCACTTCATCTTCATCAATTATGTTCCTAGTAGCATCCTCCTCCACACAAAGACCATACACATATGTGTTCGGTATGGTAGGAGTTAGGAGTTTCTTAGCTCCTACAATAAATCCCTTTAGATCAATATACCTATATAATGTTGCTCCCATCTTACAGCTTTCCAACCACCTGCTTACTAAATCAATAGCACTTTTTCCAATTGTAAACTGAAAAATCTTAAACTGCCTAGGGGTTAATGTCCCCTTCCTGTGTGGTGCAAAGTGCTCATTATCTGTTAACAAAATATGCCAAATAAATTCCATAGCTGCAACTCTTGATGGCACATGATATGGTAGGACATGGGGAGGATGTGTGCATCCATACACTCTGATCATAGTGAAATTTTCTTCTAAAAATAAATCTCCCCAATTGTGGTCACCTTCCCATTTATCAAAATATTCACATGGTCTCAGCAACTGCAACACCTTCACTGGGAGTCTAGTCTTGCTAATTCCCAAACTTTGCATCAAAGGGTAGACAATCCAGTTCTCAAATCCACAGAAATCACAATCCTTGGAGGTGAAATTCCATATCCTAATCCAAAATTGGATAGGATTGGGCCGGTCATGAAAGATTCTCTGGGGGTTCAAATTGTTTACATTCATGATACCATAATTGAAATGAAATAATAAATGCATCAGGATAGAATAATGTAAAAACTTAGGATCTTTATCCTTCTTCTGTACAACTACAAACCCCTCATGCATTATATCAATGATATACAGTATGTAATCATAGCTAGTACTAGAATGCACATCTTGTAAATCTAATACCATCATCAAAATCCCAGAATTTATCTTCTCAGCTCCTCCATCCTTACCCAACACTCTACACAAAGCATATGCAATGTATTTGATATAAAAATGTAGATATTTGAAACAATAGGGTGCAGTTCCTGGTAAAGGGGCAATGTGGTTTCTAACCTCCTCAAGGATATGTTTTTGCAATTGGTTCCTAGCAACCCCAGGCTGTAACCTATACCTTTCCTCATGTCTTGTAATATTAATCTTAGTGGACATGGTACTATATAAACCAAAACCTTGCATAAACGAATTCCTATTAAGAATTAACAGTGCAGTACCATCATTCTTTTTAATTTTCCTAGACAAGGAGTCATAATGGTTTGCTAGACCGAGAAACAAGTCTACATCTACAAAGACATCAGAAACAATTAACCTAGCCAAACCACTAGTCCAAGGGTTTGATATTGGGATGGCCTTGTCAGCATTATTATAAAAATAGTTATAAAGAGAAAAACCTGTAGATCCCGGTGTATGGGCATGTCTGATATCACAGTATTCATCTGCCAATATGTTGGCATTTGCCCTCTTGTTCTGTGTAGAACCAGGTAACAGCTTCAAAAATTCATCAGAGAAATTCCTTTTCCCCTTGGCATCTTCATCTACTTCATTTCTCTTCCCATTGGTAGAAGCCGCACTAACTTCTTTACTCATTTTGTTCTGTTTCACTTCTCTTTCACCGATATTGAAACAAATCTTCTCTCAGGACTCCTTACTCTTCTTTGTGCACTGAAGACAATTCAAGAACTTTGAAAACTGGAGAATCACCCTAAAATTGATCAATTCTTGCTTCCTAGACACAGAAAACCTAGCAAATTCTCCACTCTGAAATTCTGGATGTATGATGAATGAAAATAAACCTAAGATGATCCCTTTATGGTAACTTTTCAAAGTACTTAGTTCATTATTGAAGAATCAATCAATTTTGCCTTCAAGTTTACATGCTTGTGGTATTAATTGAATTCCTAGCCGTAGCTCATGAATGTGACAGGAAATCAAAATCATATGAGTGCATTTTTAGAAAAACCCTTATAAAATTTGAACAAAATGACATGTTTTGATATGGTTGGTTCTTCACCAGACATCTTAGCTACCCTTTTCGCACAGTAATTAATCTCCTATATTTTTATTGGATGATGAATCTCTATATTTTCATATCAACAACTGTCGCTTATTATCACTTTTCATATTTGGTGACCAAGCGACTATGCATTATCTCTTTGTCACTGATCAAATCTCTTAACTCTCAATTCTTCTAGAGATCTAGCGACTATATGATTTTCTTCACCTTAGCTTAACCATGATTAACTTCTGGTGATCACGCAACCAAATGAATCCAAGTCGCTAGTAGTATTGCCAAACTCAGAGTTTATTCAGAGACCCCGTGACCATGGTTACTTTTCATCTTTTAAGCTCTTATCGCTAAGTCTCTAAATGTTCTTTTCTCTTTACGAGACCCCGCAACTACCCTTAGTCGCCATATCGCTAAATAAAACTACTCTTTAATATTTCCTTTGGAGACTTCACGACATAGCCCATGAAATTTTATCTCATCACTTTAATTTTAATTCAGAGACTATGCGACTAAATCAAATCTCATTGTCGCAAGAACATGTTACTCTTATGCAAATTTGATAGAGACTCAGCGACTACCATTGATCCTATCTTATTCTGCATCTGACGGCTCTGCTAAGTTGCTTAATATATTTTTGAAACCCTAAATCATTTGGATACCACGCGACAATACATACCTTTACATATCTTTCCTTTTGAGAGACCATGCGACTGATACACTTTATTTTATTCACTGTGGACACTTGTCTCATTATTAGTTGTTTGTCTCCAAATCGTTGAAAAGATGTTGACTTACCATGTTTGACCAGCGACTACCCGACCACTCTATATTTCATTTCAATTTGCAGTTTGTTGCCAAGTCTCTTAAACCTTTTACTTAACTGACCTTTTAACTGGAGACATGGCGACTGAAGCTTTTAAACTTATCACTAACTGTGTTCTGATCTAGAGACCCCGCGACTGAAGGAAACGCTAAGTCTCGTAATAGTTTACTAACTGCAGGACACATTGTGTGACACCGTGACTTAACCGCTTATCTTTATGTCGCCAGATCAAATTTTCTTCATTGGGAGACTTCGCGACATGAAATACCTCACTAAGTCTCATGACTTACAAAGAATATTCTTTTCCCTTTTGAGACATCCCGACTACAGTTAATTTCCAAGTCTCATGACGAAACAAAATATGCTTTTAGGATTAAGCGACTAGGCGACCATTAAAAAAGCACATGACTTTTTATAACTTAAGTCTTTCAAAAAAGGTAATGCAAAAATAGAAACTCGATTGACATTTTTAGGGCTTCTTTGCATTTTCACCTAGAAGACAGCTCAAGGTTTTGGGTTTTTCACTATTCATCTAGATTTTGACCTAAGAACACAAAATTTTCACAAGGATAATTCAAATTAGGACATATGCTTTGATTTTAGATAAAAATTGGCAGGAGGACAACAAAATTTAGGGAAAACCACCAAAAAACTAGGAATACAACCAACAGGATGAAAGAAGGATAAAATATCACTCAGTATAGCTGAAGAATCAAAGAGGTAGTCAATGTTATCCGAGGAGTTGGAGGTGTACTTAAAGAGGAGACAGTGGTAAGTAAAATCTTCAGAACCTTACTACCTATATATGCTATTAGAGTTTTTGTTATTCAAGAAATGAGAGCAATTGAAAATAATACAGTTACTCTAGATAGTCTGATTGGTAGACTGATTTCATTTGAGATGAATAACTTTGATAATAGTGTCTTACCATCTATAGAATCTACATTCAAATCTTCTTTAAAGATAAGTAACTCAAGTCATAGACATGCTATTAGAAATGATAGTGAAAGTGATATGAGGATCAAGGACTTGATGAGATTGAAGCACCAATGGTAAGAAGATTGCAGAGAGGAAATGGTAGATACAAAGGTAAATTACCACTTGTATGTTTCAATTGTAAAGAGGTTGGACACTTTGCTGCAAGATGTCCAAACAGAAGAAAAGATGTCAGAGATAATGACAGGTCATATGAGAAGAAGTTTGATAGAGGTGATAATAGAGATTATTGAAGCAACCGACAATCTGACAAAAGATATATCCAAGACTACAAGGACAAAGGCAAGAAATCTTGTTACCTAGCCAAGAGCAGAGCTAGTGATACTGAAACCGAATCATAAGAAGACATTGAGATGGTATTTGTAGCCATGAAGGATGATTCAGATGAAGAAGAAGAAAGGTATGTAGAAACTTCACTCATGTCTAAAGTTAGTAAGAATGATGCCTGGATCATAGATAGTGGCTGCACTCACCATATGACCGATTATAAACAAAAGTGTGAGACTTTTGAATACGACAATGGTGGTTCAGTGAGAATGGGAAATGATACACCTTGTCTAGTTGAAGGTAAATGAAGTGTAATGTTGAATAACCTGATCAAATGTGAAAATGCTTACTGGGTAAAAGGACTGAATTATAATCTGTTAAGTGTTTCAGAGCTAAATAATATAGTTCACCGAGTGGAATTTGAAAATAAGAAGGCAAAGATCTTCAATGAATTAAGAAGGTTGATTGGAACTGGTGAGCAGACAAAAGGTAATCATTTCTATCTTGATGACACTAAGACCACTTGTTTAATGGGTAGAAACAAAGACATATGGTTGTGGCACAAAAGATTGTGTCATGTGAATTTTGACAACATGATAAAAATAAGCAACAAAAGGAATGTCAGAGGCTTACCAAGCATGACTAAGCCCGAGCATAACATGTGTAAGAATTGTTAGAAAGGTAAGATGACAAAGTCTAGTTTCAAGAGTAAAACCCATACATCTAATGCAATTATAGAATTAGTCCATACATATCTATGTGGACCCATGAGGATAAAGAGCTACTATGGAGATAGGTATTTTATTCTCTTTTTTTATTATTATTCTAGAATGATGACAGTCGTGTTATTAAAAGATAAATCATAAGCATTCAAGATGTTTAAATGGTATAAGGCTATGGTAGAAAAACAAAGTGAAAAGAAATTGAAATTCTTAAGGTCATATAGAGGAGGGGAATTTACTTTAAATGAATTCACTAACTATTGCAATGAGCGTGGAATTAAAAGATAGGTTTCTGCACCGAGGACACCACATCAAAATGGAATTGTTGAAAGGAGAAAAAAATCAATTGTTGACTGTGCAAGAACATTGATGATTAAGAAAAGCATCACTCAAACTTTCTGGAGGGAAGCTGTCAGTACTGCTGTCTACGCATTAAACATAGTACAATTGAAGAAGGATGCAAAGAAGACACCCTATTAGCTTTGGTATGGTCATACACCCATTGTAAGTTACTTTAGAATCTTTGGTAGTCAATGTTATATTTTCAAGGATGATAGAAATGGAAAACTTGACTCCAAAAGTGAAGAAGGTGTCTTTCTAGGGTATTCAACCAAAACCAAGGCTTATAGATGTCTTAACATGTCATCTAACAAAATCATTCAAAGTGCAAATGTGAAAATTGATGAATTTGCAGAAAAGAATGATAAGGAAAGCAAAAAAGAATCAGAGGACTACAATAGGTTTATTTATATAGAACCTGACACTCTACCTGAGCAACGATATATCACTTTTGAGCAACAGAACATTGCACCCAAGCATCAAGCTGCAATTATCAAAAATCAAGAAAATCCTCAAGATGATGATCTGAATAATGGAGACCAGAATGAAGGTCAAGACGATGATCAGAATGATGAACAAAGGGCTGAACCAAAAATTTCCAAGTATGTCAGAAGACATCATCTACAAAATCAAATCATAGGAGACAAGAAGGCTGGAATGAGAACAAGAAGTAAGTCAAAAAATACAAGATGTTTACTTTGTGATTTTGAGCCTAAATATGTTAATACTGCACTTGAGAATGAAGAATGGGTCTATGATATGAATGAAGAAATAGAACAGATTGAGAAGAATAGTACATGGACACTAGTATCAAGACCAGATGAAAAGAATGTCATCAGTACCAAATGGATATTTAGAAACAAGATGAATGAGAATGGAGAAGTCATAAGAAATAAAGCAAGGTTAGTATGCAAGGGATATGCAAAAGAAGAAGATATTGATTATGGAGAAACCTTTGCACCCGTTGCTAGACTAGAAGGAGTTAGAATCTTACTTGATTATGATACATTTAAAGGATTCAAGGTATACCAGATGGATTTCAAATTTGCATTCCTAAATGAAATATTGGAAGAAGAGGTATACATTGAACAACCAGAAGGGTTTGTTGATCCAGACAAGAGAAACATGGTATGTAGACTACATAAAGCCTTGTATGGATTAAAACAAGCACCTAGAGCCTAGTATGAAAGACTTCACTCCTATCTCATTAGCATAAAATTTGTTAGAACAAGTGAAAATAGCAATTTGTACTTAAAAGAAGATACCGATTGTAATATTCTGATTGCTGAAATTTTTGTTGATGATATCATTTTTGGGGAAATGAATTGGTATGCAAATCTTTTCCTAATGATAAGAGCAAGGAATTTGAAATGTCTATGTTTGGGGAGATCAAATTTTTTCTTGGTCTACAAATTCTTCAACAAGATGCAGGCATATATATCACTCAGTCCAGATACATCAAGGAAGTGCTGAAGATATTCAAGATGGAATATTCCAAACCAGTTGGAACACCTATGGCTACCGGATGTAAGCTGACAAAAGAAGAAAAATATAATGAGGTAAATAAGACCTTGTATAGATCAATAATTGGAAAACTAATGTATGTTGTTCACACTAGACCAGATATAGCGCATGCAATTGGAATAGTTGCAAGATTATCTGCTAATCCCAAAGAATCGCATATGACTGTTGTTAAGAGAATTCTTAGATATCTGAAGAACACCGAGGACTATGGATTATGGTATAAAAGAGAAGAAAAATTTGAGCTATAAGTCTATACAGATGCTGATTGGGCTGGAAACATTGATGACCAAAAGATCACAACTGGAGGAGCATTCTTCATGGGTGATAGACTTGTCACATGGATCAACAAAAAGCAAGGATGCATCTCTCAGTCTACTGCAAAAGCAAAGTATGTGGTTGCTGCTGCAAATTGCTCCAATATTGCATGGATCAAACAGTTGCTGGAGGGTATGAATATGAAGATTCTTGAACCAGTAATTATCTATTGTGATAACACCAGTGCAATTAACATTTCTAAGAATCCAGTCATGCATGCTAAGACTAAGGATATTGCTATCAAGTATCACTATCTGAGAGAACAAGTGCAAGAAAATGAAGTGATGCTAGAGTATGTTCAATCAAAGGAACAATTAGCTCATATATTCACCAAGCCATTGCCAAAAGATACATTTGAGTACCTGAGACAGAGACTAGGGGTCCAACCCTTGTCTATTGGTCAGTAAGCTAACTAGAAGGTTGAATCATCCTACACATAATATGAAGATCATTCTTGTTGATGTAAACACCATGATGAACAACAACAGATACATTTGTACACAACAAGGTACAAATCTACACCAAACACCAGAGACATTGTATTGTTGATGGATAGAAAAATTCAATGATATAGATGATTTTTTTTTGGAATTGTTGTCAAAGGGAGAGATTATTTCATTATCATCAGGGAGAGATTTAGGAGTGATTATCTCATTGATCAGAAAATATTATATCATTATCCATAAAGTAAAGTTCCTGAGAATCAGAAGGAAGAGTTAATCAATATTCAAAGGGAGAGAAATTGATTACATATGAAATATTCATCTTAGGGAGAGAAGTAACAAAGGGAGAGAGTTCATACATAGAGAGAAGATTGTTGTAAAAGGAAAAAGAGATTATCAAGAAGAGGAATAATCAAGACAAAGCACATATAAGAACATAGAAATTAGATGCTACATCTATCCAGTGAAGGGATTGAAGATTGAAGACAATCATTCTGCAAGAAACAAATCTAAGCTATATTTAAGCTTATAGAAAGTGAGACATTTATAATAGTTACAATAGGAAAGCTTGATGAAACTGTTATATTTCATATTGTATAAGTAATAGTATAGTATGATAATGTAGTGTGTTTCCATCAATGCCAAAGGCAGAGATTGAAGACATGTAACCGATTGAATATTTCAAGATGTTAAGTTGATCACTGAAATGCAGAAAGATAATGCAAGACATTAAATTAGTTAATGGAGTGTATTGTCATTGATGTCAACTTGATATAATCTAATGAGTTACAATCATAGTGTCAAAGACTTCATATAATTAGAGAGATAAAGATTATGCTTTTAGTGATGCATAAAAGATAAGCATTCACTATGTGACTTCAAACACCGATGGCTAGTGGAACCCGACGAAAAGAGCTAACTGAAAGTCAATTCATAGTGATGCCCAAGCAATGACACCGATGAGAATTACCGACAAGTAGAATCACAAGTATGCCCGATGACCAGAATCATAGTGTAAACCAACGGAGAAGCCCGAGGAGAACTCGAGTGTTGATCAAAGCTATCAAAGAGTCAAAACACTAAAATTAACTTGAGTTCAGAAATGACAAAATATCTAGCTGGCAGAGTGAAATATGGACTTAACTAGTAGTTATCATTGTTTTCATTGACAAGATAAAGCCATAGATAAGTAAAGGATTTAAAGTTGTTTTGTCCAGTTAGCAAGAAGATCTCTACGAGATAAAATAGGAGTTTTGCTTTAAATATGATTGGCTAAGATTGTGGATCACACCAAGATCAAGAAAATCAAGAACCTAACAATGGTGATATCATGTCTATAAAGAGACAACTTGATTCATTACGAATTGAGGGGATTGAATGAAAAAGAGGATGCTAAAGAGAAACTGGTGAAGAGAAACTTTATACAGTCCTAATCAATAAAGCTGGGGAAAGAGCTAAATTTTTCTGCAGACACCGAGCCAGAGAGCATAGCATCACTGAGCAGAACTAAAGTGGAGCAAAGGTATTAAAAGAGATATATTGATCAAATTAGTTTTATGAGCTTACAATAGATCTAAAAATCTACAATTATAAGTTATATATGTGAACATATCATACTGTTTTAGTTTAACTATTGATTCAGAAAGTCTCTTAACCGAGAAAGATTTAAAGATGCTTTCTATATTGAGATACATCCCAAGGAGTATCAAAAAATTTGATCACGAAGATAGCATGAGATGCCAGATACCTATTGATAGGCCAAGAGAGTGTTTGATCAAGGAAGGTAGCATAAAAATGCCCAATATCAAGTGATAGATTAAACTTTTAAATCCTCTAACAAGATCACACCTAACAGTGTGTTTGTAACCTTTAACAGGGTTGGCTCTTCACTGAGCTCACTTCAGAAGAGTGAAAATTTTGGGTTACTGGTCCCAAGTGGTTTTTCCCCTAATAGGGTTTCCACGTTAAAAATCCATGTGTCAATGTATTTATGAGTCATTACTTTAGTGTTTTGCATTGCACATAGCTAATATGGATTGATCAGTATACTCTAAGTAATTTACTAATTTTTGTTAAATTAATAGACTGGTATTCGGTAAACATACAGAATAAGATTTAACAAAGCATTCTGAGCAGTAGTAATTTGATAAGTATATTTGAAGGCATTCATCTTATAGGACTAAAGATAACTAGAGGCTTAATATTTTGGTACTAAGTTTTGTGTTGATTAATTGGAATATTTTTAAGGTCATTGATTCAACCCTCCCCCTCTCAGTTATTACTAACAATTTGTATCAGAGCTTGTGTGATTAGAAAGGGAGTTTAACAGCTCAAGCAAAAGATCACAAGATGAACAAACAAGATGTGCCTAAGTTGAATAAAAACAAATTTGCATCATGGAAAAGCAGAATAAGACTCCACCTATCAGGTATTGGAAATGATGTTACTCAATACCTTGATATTGAATATGTGTTGCCTATAGGACCTTGCAATCTTGAGAAATTAAGAGTAAAGAGTGAGCATAATTTCATGATGATAGAACTTGCATCATCACTCTCCGATGCTGAGTGTGAAGATGTCAAAACTTGCACCTCTGTAAAGAAAATGTGGGATAATTTGAAGTTGGTACATGAAGGAGATGCTAATGTACTAAGAGCCAAGGCAGAAAGCCTAAGAGGGAGGTTTTATGACCTAAGGATGAAAGAAGGAGAAAATATCACTCAGTATAGCTACAAAATCAAATAGTTAGTCAATGCTATCTGAGGAGTTGGAGGTGTACTTGAAGAGGAGATAGTGGTAAGTAAAATCTTAAGAACATTACTGCTTGTATATGCTATTAGAGTTTCTACTATACAAGAAATGAGAGTAGTTGCAAATAATACAGTTACTCTAGATAGTTTGATTGGTAGACTGATTTCATTTGACATGAATATATTTGATAATAGTGTCTTACCATATATAGAATCTGCATACAAATCTTCTTTAAAGATAAGTAACTCAAGTCATAGACATGCTATTAGAAATGATAGTGAAAGTGATAATGAGGATCAAGGACTTGATGAGATTGAAGCACTAATGGAAAGAAGATTGTAGAGAGGAAAAGGTAGACACAAAGGTAAATTACCACTTGTATGTTTCAATTGTAAAGAGGTTGGACACTTTGCTGCAAGATGTCCAAACAAAAGAAAAGATGATAGAGGTAATGATAGATCATATGAGAATAAGTTTGATAGAGGTGATAATAGAGATTGTCGAAGCAACCAACAATCTGACAAAAGAGATACTCAAGACTACAAGGACAAAGGTAAGAAAGCTTGTTACCTAGATGAGAACAGAGCTGATAACACTGACACCAAATCAGAATAAGACATTGAGATGGTATTTGTAGCCATGAGGGATGATTCATATGATGAAGAAGAAAGGTATGTAGAAACTGCACTCATATCTAAAGTTAGTAAGAATGATGTCTGGATCATAGATAGTGGTTGCACTCACCATATGACCAGTGATAAAAAAAAGTTTGAGACTTTTGAATACTACAATGGTGGTTCAGTGAGAATGGGAAATGATACACCTTGTCTAGTTGAAGGTAAAGGAACTATAATATTGAATAACCTAATCAAATGTGAAAATGCTTACTAGGTAAAAGGACTGAATTATAATCTATTAAGTGTTTTACAACTGAATAATATAGTTCACCAAGTGGCATTTGAAAATAAGAAGGCAAAGATCTTTCAATGAATCAGGAAGGTTGATTAGAACCAGTGAGCAAATAAAAGGTAACCTTTTTATCTTGATGACACTAACACCACTTGTTTAATGGATAGAAATGAAGACATATGGTTGTGGCACAAAATATTGTGTCATGTGAATTTTGACAACATGATAAAAATAAGCAACAAAAGGAATGTCAGAGGCTTACCAACATGACTAAGCCCGAGCATATCATGTGCAAGAATTGTCAAAAAGGTAAGATGACAAAGTCTAGTTTCAAGAGTAAAACCCATACATCTAATGCAATTCTAGAATTAGTCCATGCAGATCTATGTGGACCCATGAGGCCAAAGAGTTACTATGGATATAGGTATTTTATTCTCTTTGTTGATGATTATTCTAGAATGATGGCAGTCATGTTCTTAAAAGATAAATTAGAAGCATTCAAGATGTTTAAATGGTATAAGGCTATGGTAGAAAAACAAAGTGAAAAGAAATTGAAATGCTTAAGGTCAGATAGAGGAGGGGAATTTACTTAGAATGAATTCACTAATTATTGCAATGAGCATGGAATTAAAAGATAGGTTTCTGCACTGAGGACACCACAACAAAATGGAATTGCTGAAAGGAGAAACATATCAATTGTTGATTGTGTAAGAACATTGATGATTGAGAAAAGCATCACTCAAACTTTCTAGAGGGAAGCTATACCCCAAGGTGAGAGAACAAAATGATGTCCACCAACAAATGGGTCAGTGTATGTCTTCTATCACTGCCCTCTGAATTGATAGGTACAGCTCCCTGATTGTGTATGATATTCAATGAATTTGTCTTTATACGGATCACCAGGTCATCTCTTGTGTGATTTAACCAAATTTCTTGTAGACACAAACAATTCAGGCAAGGATAATGTGGAGATAATCTACAACCTTCAATAGAATGCTGATTATAGATCATCAGAAAGACT
>MU226477.1:7386913-7415017 GCA_018584345.1 Thuja plicata
TAAAAAGGTGTGAAAGCCACTCAAACACATATATATACATAATGTAAAATGTAAAGAGAAGACAATACAATATAATAAAATTTCACATATTTGGATAGTTTTTAATCAACAAGTATAACATGGACCTAGATGTACTATATATTTTCAAAATCAATAAAGATAAGTCTTTTTTCTTTCACATGTGTAATAGTTTCATTATCATTTTATAATTAGTCCATCGGATAAACCAATAGAACTTCTTCAAAGTGATATTTTGATGTGCATGCTACCTGATTTGATTCATAGTCTATATTTTCAATTAGTTTTCTCATTTTGCATGGTTAAATTATGTTGATTGAGGCCTTAGTCAATTGGTCTGTCATTTGAGAAGTATTACCCATTTGAAATATCTCTGAATTTGTTTTAGGTTGCATGTACATTCCATAACACCTTTGAAGTAACAAGTTTTCTTGTAAAACTATCTTTGAGGTTGAACATAAGATTGGAATGATCTTGACTCTATTGCCCATGGTAGAATAAGGCACTGGTCTAATCATTATTTGGATTATAGTTATTCAGTTCATTGTTTATAATTTTGTGATATCTTATCTATCTGTTCATTTCAAATTACATACACATTTACTAAACATTCTTTCAATTAGTTAAAGTATTTCAGTTTACAATTCATGATATATTGCTTTTAGTTAGATTTCTTTCAAGTTCCTTTACATACTTGAGAGAGAAGGTTGAAGTGTTTCTTATCTGCTATAAAAGCCTTGTAACTTGAAGGATAAGTCAAGGTATAGGCCTACCAGCCTTGGTTTTGTAGAGCCAAAATTGTAGAAGTTCCAACCTTGCTCTGGTTGTGACTTGTTAGTTGGCCAAATCACTTGGGTTTCCCAACATTGGATTGGCAAGCCCATAGGAAATCTAATCTGTCGATTTGAGCACCAACACACCAGTCTACACTGAGAGACAACATTTCATCGAGAAAAGAGGATCTTATCTACACGTCAGCTAAAGCACTTTAATCTTTTAAATAGCTTTTTTCTTAGCTATGTAACCATTTCTTTTGGATCAAGAAAATTATGGATGTAATTAGTTAACTGATTGTATTCATGCAAACTAGGACATCAAGGTCAATTTGTAAACCTTTTATCTTGGAGTTTTTCAAGAAAAGCGTGAAACCTAATTAGGTCAAATCTTGTATATATAGGTGTAATAATCAATCAATAATGAGGTGATTGTAGCTGCCAAGGACATTTATGAATCAGACAAAGAGTTTCATGCACAAAGACAAATAAAGGAGAATTCAGTTTATAAAGAACCACATACAAGGCTACCAAGCATAATAGAGGTATTATACATCACAATAAGGCTATATATATTTTGTGTACTTGATGGATCTGTAATCAACAATTTGAGATTGCAACAATTAGGTCATATATTTTGTTACTCTCTAACAATTGTAGCAATCAACAAAATCCTTTCACAAGGTGGACTTAACAGTCTTTTTGTAAATCTCTTAACCAAGTGCAAACATACATTGTGTTGCTAAAATCTCTTTACCGAGTAGACTTAACAAGTCTGACATGTTACTCCTAATAGGGTAAGATCATCAGCAGTGATCACAACTTGTAGCCCTAATAGGAACCTTCCGTTCTACATATAGTGAAGCTTTTTGGGTTTCATCCCCACCACATTTTTTACCTTCTAACAAGGGTTTACGTGTTATCAAATACTTGTTTCATGAGTGAATGAGTTTCATGAATGTTTCAATGTTTGTTTACATGCATTTACATTTATGCTATGATATTGCATGCATGAAGTAGAAAAGCTACAATGGTCGGTTATGCAAGTAATAAGTACTAAGGTTTAATTTGTAAAAGTTTTTAAGGGTATTGATGCACCCCTCCCCTATCAATACACACCCTTCCATTATTCCAACAATTGGTATCAGAGCTCGTTCTCTTATTTGGAAAATTTTAATCACTTGAGAGAAAAGATCTTACAATGGAAAGGTATAAGCTTGAGAAAATATTGAGAATCAGAAGTTGCAAATATAGATTTTCTTTGAGCAATTGAAAGAGGCAAGAAACAAAATGAAAGAGTTATTAGTTGAAAGAAAAGTCATGACATCTCACTACAATGAAACTGACTATCATGAAGAAGAGATACCTGAGCTATTTGATTCATCTGGATATGGATCTGGTAGTATATCTGACACATCTGAAGGAACCATTACAGTACAAAAAGAATGGATGAATTTCTGAATGGACAAAGAAGACTCAACAATAATACTGGTTTAGGGTATACCGAGCATGGAGAATCACCAAATTGAGTTGATCAAAGGAATGTCTACACAAATCCAAGACCAAAGAAGTGTTAATGTAATCACTGTGGAAAACTAGGCCACACATCAAATGTTTGGAAGAGCTTGTTAGTAATAACTGAGAGGGGGGGGGGGGNGGGTGAATAAGTGGCCTCAAATTTTATCCTTCAATCTTTAACCACCAATAAATACACCTCAGATTATTAAGTCCCTACAAGATGCATGCCATGAAATACTTATAATATTTGATTGTCTGTCGGTTTACCTTATCTGTCCTTATTCTCCTTGATAACCGATAAGCAGTAAAACTATTTATCGATACTCAGTAAATATGTAGAGTATACCAATCAATCTAGAAATGCATATGCAAAATGTAAAATAGTAAAGTAATAAACCATACACACATAACACATGGATTTAACGTGGAAACCCTGTTAAGGGAAAAAACCACTGGGATCGGCACCCTAAATTTTCACTCTTCTGAAGTGAGCCCTGTTAGGAGTCAACCCTGTTAAAGGTTACAAACACACTGTTATGTGCGACCTTGTTAGAGGATTTTATACACAGAGGTTGTCACTTAGTATCTGGTATCTATTTTTCTACCATCCTTGAATCAACCTCCTTCTTAGACTGTTAATAGGCTTTAGGCAAATCTTGCTACCATCCTTGGATCAACCTTCTTCTTAGGTTATCAATAGGATTTATGCAATTTCAATGCTACTTTCATGAATAAACCTTTTTGGAAATTTGTTAGGATATGCCTCAATTATAGAAGATGGTTAAGTCCTACTCTGTTAAGAGACTTGATGCTTCAATGGTTAAACTGAAACATTATGACTTGTTTCTAATGCAACTTGAATTACAGATTTTCATATCTATTTAAGTACAATACCTCTCTGATCAATGTATCAATTCAATTCTTTGTGCTCCACACTTTCTGCTTTGTGATGTTGTGCTTCACTGTTCGTCAGTGTCTGCAGAATTCTTTAGCTCTCCTTCAACTTGATTGATCAGGACTGTATGAAGTTATCCTTCATTAGTTTCTCTTCAGCATCCTCTTTCTATTCACTCCCCTTTCGTGTAAGTGATTTATTTTGGAAATGAATTATGCTTGTCTCTTATATAGACATGATATTCCTTAATTCTTGATTCTTGGCATGAAAAACAATCCAGCCAATCTGATTTACAGCTTTAACTCCTGATTTATCTTGTAGTTATCTTCTTGCCAACTGTACAAATCTTCTTTAAATCAATTACTTAACTCTGGTCAAATAAAACAAATAAAACAACCATTTAAGTCTATCCTTAAGCTCTGCTAGCTAGATATTTTGTTGTTTTCTAAACTCTCTGTTCTGTCGGTCAACTCTGCAGTTAGTCATCGATGATAACTGCCAATTCCGTCAGTGTAACTACAGTTAGCTTTGGGATCTCTATCCGTCAGGCATCATTGGATTTTGCTCCATTGGGCAACACTGTCTTTTGCTCATCGAGAATCACTGTGACTTTTTCTTTGCCTTTTACCGATGGTGTGCACTCCGTCGGTGTTATCTGTCACTTAGTGAATACTTGACTTTTATGCATTGCTAAAAGCATAATCTCTGTTCCATTGATTCTCTGAAGTATTTGACATTATGTACATGACTGTACAGATGATATCAAGTTGACATCAATGACAATACAAACCATTAACTGATTTAATATCTTGCATCATCTTCACCTTAACATTATCAAACATTCAAACAGTTACATGTCATCAATCTCTCCCTTTGGCATTGATGGAGACATACTATATTATCACACTATACTATTTCTAATACAATATGAAATACAATAGTTGAGATTCATCAAATTACCAAATAGTTTGTTTTGATAACTGATAAAAATGTCTGACCGCTGGTAAGCTCTGTGTTAGCTTAGATTTGATTCTTGCAACTTTTTGTGTTTCTTGTACTGATGTGTTGTGTTCTCTTCTTGTGTCAATTTCTCTCTTTTGACTGCTCTTTTTCTTTGATGTCTCTGTCTTTTGTCAACAAATCTCCCTTTGTATATGATTGATTTATACAAATTCTCTCCCTATGGATATGATCTCTCCCTGTTTTGAGTAATCTGATAATGAATAGTTTCTAATGATAATATGGATACATTCTCTCCCTTTGACAACAATGCCAAAAAAATATTTTACAAATATCTGACATTCATGTCAAAAAATTATTTTCTTCTATCCATAATATATTCCTTGAATTTCCCTTATCCATCAGCAATACAACAATATGATCTGCCGCTCGGTTCTGATATATACCTTTCTGTATATAGATGTAGCTTTGAAGTTCATCTTTTTCTTGCATCAACATGAATGATATTCTAATAATATATATGTTGATGTAGCATTCAGTCCTTTACTGACTGGTAGAGAAGGGTTTGACCCCTAGTCTCTTTCTCAAGTACTCAAATGTATCCTTGGGCAGTGGCTTGGTGAAGATATCAACCAATTGTTCTTTTGATTGCACATATTCAAGTATCACCTCTTTTTCTTAAACTTGTTCTCTTAAATAATGATACTTGATTGCAATGTGTTTAGTCTTTGCATGCATGACTGGATTCTTGTAAATGTTTATTGCACTTGTGTTATCACAATAGATAATCACTGGTTCTGAGATCTTCATATGCATACCTTCTAGCAACTATTTGATCCATGCAATATGTGAGCAGTTTGCAGCAGCAACAATATATTATACTTTTGTAGTAGACTGAGAGATGCATCCTTGCTTCTTGCTAATCCACGTGACAATTCTATCACCCATGAAGAATGCTCCTCTAGTTGTGTTCTTTCGGTCATCAAGATTTCCAGCCCAATCAGCGTCGGTAAACACTTTTAGTTCAAATTTGCCTTTTCTTCTATACCATAAGCCAAATTCCTCAGTATTCTTCAGATATCTTAGATTTTTTTCACAACAGTCATATGTGATTCCCTGGGGTTAGCAGAAAATCTAGCAACAATTCCCACTGCATGTGTAATATCTGGTCTAGTGTGTACAACATACATGAGTTTTCCTATCATTGATCTATACAAATTTTGATTTACCTTTGTTGTCTTGTCTTCTTTGTTAATTTGCATCCAGTAGCCATCAGTGTTCCAATAGGTTTGGAATCTTCCATCTTGAATATTTTTAGGACCTCTTTGATGCATTTGGACTGTGTAATGAAAATACCTTCACTTTGTTGAATGATCTATAGACCAAGAAAGAACTTGATCTCTCCAAACATAGACATCTCAAACTCTTTGCTCATCTCATCAGCAAATGATTTGCATAGCATATCATTGCCTCCAAATATGATGTCATCAACAAATATTTCAGCAATCAGAGTGTTAGCATCAGTATCTTCTTTTAAATAAAGATTACTATTTTCACTAGTCCTTATGAATCCAATACTTATTAGATAGGAATGAAGTCATTCATACCAGGCTCTGGGAGCTTGTTTTAATCCAATATACAAGGCTTTTTGAAGTCTACATACCATGTTCCTCTTGTCTGGATCTACAAACCCTTATGGTTGTTCAATGTATACTTCTTCTTCAAGTATTCCATTTAGGAATGCTGACTTGACATCCATTTGATATACTTTGAATCCTTTGTATGCAACATAAGCAAGTAGTATTCTTACTCCTTCTAGCCTAGCAATAGGTGCAAAGGTTTCTCCATAGTCTATACCTTCCTCTTGTGCATACCCCTTACATACTAGTCTTGCTTTGTTCCTTGTGACTTCTCCATTCTAGTTCAACTTATTCCTGAATATCCATTTAGTACCAATGACATTCTTGTCATCTGGTCTTGGCACAAGTGACCATGTTTTGTTCTTCACAATCTGTTCAATCTCATCATTCATAGCACATCCATTCTTCATTATCTAGTGCAGCATTGACAAATTTTGGCTCAAACTCACAAATTAATTAATTTGAGTTTAAAGACTTACTTCTTGTTCTTGTACCAGCTTTCTTATCTCCTATGATCTGGTCCTCTGGATGGTTCCTTCTTACATATCTTGCAAGTACAGGTACACATATTTGTTTATCCGCTTGATTTTCATTACCTTGCACATTATCTTGATCATTATCCTGACCGTCGGTAACAACATTCTGATCATTGGTTGCAACATTCTGTTGTTCTGGAATTAAGCATTGTTGCTTGGGTAGATATATGGGTTCTTCACATTATACAAACTTGTTGTATTCTTCTGGTTCTTTTGTGCTTTTCAGCTCATTCTTTTCTGCAAATTCATCAATCTTCATATTTGCACTTTCAACTATTTTGTTAGAAGCCTTGATTAGACATTTAAAAGCTTTGCTCTTGGTAGAATACCCCATAAAAATACCTTCATCACTTTTGGTGTCAAGCTTTCCATTTCTATCATCCTTTAAGACATAACATTGACTACCAAACATTTGAAGTAATTTACATTGGGTGGTTTACCATACCATAGCTCATAAGGTGTCTTCTTTGTGTCCTTCTTCAATTGTACAATGTTAAGTGTATAAATAGCAGTGCTGACAGCTTCCCTCCAGAAGATTTGGGTGATGTCTTTCTCTATCATCAGTGTTCTTACACAATCAACTATTGATCTGTTTCTTCTCTTAGCAATCCCATTTTGCTGTGGTGTCCTTGGTGTAGAAACCTATCTTTTTATACCATTCTCATCACAGAAATTAGTGAATTCATCTGATATAAATTCTCCTCCTCTATCTGATCTTAAACATTTTAGATCTTTACCACTTTATTTTTCTACCATATCCTTGTACCATTTAAACATCTTAAATGCTTCAAATTGTTCTTTTAGAAACATGACTGTCATCATTCTAGAGTAATCATCAACAAAGAGAATAAAATATCTATGTCCATAATAACTCTTTGTCCTCATAGGTCCACATAAATCAGTATGGACTAATTCTAGAATATCATCAGATGTATGGGTTTTACTTTTGAAACTAGACTTTGTCATTTTACCTTTTTGACAATTTTTACACATGATGTTGTTTGGCTTTTTCATTGTTGGTAAACCTCTTACACTTCTTCTTTTGCTTATTTTCATCATGTTGTCAAAATTCACATGACACAATCCTTTGTGCCACAACCATATGTCTTTGTTTCTAGTCATTAAGCAAGTGGTGTTAGTGTTGAGCGTTGTTTTAACACAAGCCAACTTGCTAGGATCTCGAGATTCAATTTCCTCTCTTGAAAGAATAACAAAGTTATTCCCAAGGTTCTCTGGGGTCGAGTCACAACCTACTTGGTTACTCAATTGAAGATAAATGTGATTGTTCATGAGGAGGCCTTTGCTGGTACGTTCAAAATAGCAAACTGCAAAATATTGTTAATTCTCTTTTTTTTGGTATTTTCTATTTTAACAAGTATGGGTGTTGTAAATAAAATGCAATTTTGTATTTTCAAGATGGTAATTTTTAGAATTAATGACAGCGTTTTAAAGAGGGAAGGGTAACGAGAAACAAAGCAAATTGCGAGAAAAGTGAAATCCTAAGGACATAAACCGCCGTAAGTTCTTCCTTGCAAATTGAATGCTGGGGAGATTTGGAACAACCCACGAAGCATAAATCAGACCAAGTCACAATTCACTACTCCACAGATGCAAGCATTTGGAGAGAAGATGTATTCACTTGTGTAAGATATTCAAAATCTATCAAATCATGAAGCCACCAAGATGTGTGCACCCACGAGATGGATTTATCATTAAGCCCAAAGATGATCTCCTCCACGCATTCATCATAACAAAGTAGATACACATCAGAAAACTCTAACTAAAAGTAGCACGAATTGGAAACACAATAACACAAAGGGCTCTCTGAAAATAAAAAATAATGCAAGCATACATTCAATAAATTTGCATAGATAGCAGTAATTCACACACCTCGAATGAAGCACCCAATGTAGATCTTTATTGTATTAAAAAGTTGGCCTTTTACATTGCTTTTTGATTACAATATATAGAGTTTTGATCTACAACTCTGATTTTCAGAGTTAGGGCATCAGAGAGTCTAAACTAAAGAAATAGAACTAAACTAGAACTTTGCTATAGGTAAAATACTTGCTAACTGACACTATGTAACTTGCATGGATTCTTAGACCCATTTACAATCCATTTGCCTATGCAAAGAGGGCAAAATCTGCCAGTGAAGAGAAAGAGAAAGAAGATGAATTCCTTTTGTGAACTGGGAGTCTTCTTCTTGATTCTGGTGGTCCTTCTTGGATTCTTCACCTGGGCTATTTTTTACGGTGGGAACTGATAGGAGACCCTTAGTTCCTCTGAAATGAAGTCAAGTTGTCCATTGATATGATCTGGAGTCGAGTTGGTGTTGAAAAAAGTGACCTCGTTGGAAACACCCAGTTTTTTCAGACCCCGACCTCTACCCCGAAACTTTAATGTCTTCAAAATTTCCCAGGTGCTCTTTAAATCTTCAAACTCAGAGTTCCAAAAGTTTGGACTTGTCGTGGGTCGAAAGGCCGAAAAAATTTGAGGAGGCCGAAAGGCTGAAAAATACTCTTTGTTGTATGGGCCGAAAGGCCGAAAAGTCGGAGGTCAAAAGGCCGAAAAATACTGCCTTAGTGAAATTTGACCAAGTGTGAAAATCTTGCCTGGTCTATCTGGTGATTTGGACCATGGGAATTTATCTAGTGAAGACTTCTGGGTGAGCTTCCCGGAGCATCTACACCATCTCCTGGACTTCCTCAAAATTGATCTCTTTTCTTTTTATCTTTGTGACCCTTCGTTCTTGCTTCTCTCTAAAGATAGTCAATTCAGAAGTGAAGAACGTGATCTCTTCTTCATGCTATGACATCCTGTGTATTTTGTCCTTCATGTAGAATAGTTGCTGCAAGGCCTCCTTGGTATTGACTTTGGCATAAACATCCCTAAAATGTTGGACCACTTCTTTGGAGGGACGTAGAGCCTGTTGGCTTTCATCTCGGTAAATGTTGAGGCCAACCCCTGTGAAGAAGGTATCTATATCTTTGATCCATTTTATTACCTCCTCCCGCTTTTCATCTATAAGGGATTGGTGTTTCTTATAGACCTTAATTATTTTGGTCATCTGTTTGATCCAAGTCTCAAATTTATCCAATTCTTCGCCCTCATAGATTTTTACCAAAATTTGGAAGTGTTGCTTTCTAATTACCTCCAAATCCTGGAGAGCTGCCTGCCACTTACCTACCTCGGCATCCATACCCCCATCATCTTCCACTAGGTCAATGAGTGAATTAACCTCAACCAAAATGGTCCTATATGGCCTGAATATTGATGGGATTGCCTTCTCTCTGAACTATTTGAAGTCATTTATCCAATCGGTGCTCGCCTGGATGAAAGAGGGGGTTAATCCTGCCGGCAAATTTGGTGTAGCCCTTTTATCAAGCATGGCATGTAATGAAGCCTCTGAACAATTTGGGTCAATAGGACCCACCATCTTTTGGATGAACCCTTTTAATGCTTCATTCTGGTATGTTAAAGCCTTGATGGTTTCTTCATCTTTATTCATGAACCCTAGAGCATGCTTCAGTCCTAAAGCTGCTAGTGTCTTTCTCCCTTCTCTTGTGGGTTCACCCAAATCTACCTCCTTGAATGTATAACCTTCTGATGAAACCATGGTTTGAGAGGTGCTCGGGGGTGGGATAGCTATTTGTGGTGTCCATCGACCCTTCGGGTCTTGTGTCACATATGACATGGTCTAAACAGGCACACTCACATCTGCATGGTGGAAAGCTTGCTTCACGACAGTTATATTTGTATCTTCTCCATCCAGTTCACTTGTGTAGGTTCTTTTCTGAGGTTGTATCTCCTTGGTAAACCAAGTAGGTTTACCAGAGGCAGTTACTGGCTCATATGGTGCCACATGGAGAATTAAGGTCAAGCCTTGTTTCCCTAAAGCTATTCCCTATTCTGATTCCTTCTCTGCACCCTTTCCTTGTCCATCTTCTCCTTATTCCATTCTATCCCCTTCTGTATCCCTTTGTATTTCCTCCTCTTCCTTATCTTTCTCACTGACCTCCTTTTCCCTTTCCTTCTCTGGGCCTTTGTCGGCTGATGAATTAGTTTCCACTTCTGGCCTAAGACCGTTCATGGCCTCTAGTGAGGTCTAAAAAGGTGATGTGTCTTCTATGCATACTGCTCCTTCGGTTTCCTGAGTGGCACATGTTGACGAGATTGAGGTTGCGGGAATAAGTGTTGGCATGATTGGAGTGGGAGATGAGGAGATGGTGGTAATAGATGGGGGCAGAGTTGGTGCAAGAGTAGGTGTTGGAGTTGGTAGGGAAACTGGTGGGGTAAGTATATGAGGTGGTGGGGTGAAAACATAACTCCCTCCATCTACACTGTCTGTTGCTAAACTCTGAGTTACCCCACTATCTTGGGTTTTAAGCCCTAGAGTAGAATCAGAGCTTACTAGTGGAGTAGGAACATTCACCGGAGGAATGGTGAACTAGACTGGTGGAGGAGTAAGGGCTACCTGGGGTTGTATGAGCGGTGGCCCCCCACTGTGTGTGTCTTGGCCCTGATCCAAAAAGCCTTCAAGTCCTTCAAAATCAGAGAGTATAAATTCATCCGGTCCTAATGGATCTATAGGATCATCCTATTCTTTGGGATCCTCTCTATGTTTCTTAGTAGTCTCCTTTTCTCTCCTCTTCTACAACCTGGTCCTCTGGACTAAGGGCTCACTTGAATCCTCTTCCTCTGGCTCTTCTTGTACAGTTTCTAACTGCAGAGATTCAAAACTATTCTTCCTCTTATAGGTTTTCTTCTCAGCAGTGGGGGAAGATTGGCCAGAGGTGGATGGGCCCTCTCCTGATTGGTGTTGTGACAATCCTGTTGGTGGGTCAATCTGGCCCGTCATTCTGGTTTTCTTAGGTCTAGGATTGGAGCCATATTCAACTGGTTGTTCATGACCATACACCGTTCTTGGCTTCTGAGGGGGAGCCTTCTTATATTTAGGAGTTGTTGAATTCTCTCCTCGTTGTTTCTCTACTTTCCTGGAGGGATCCATTAATGTTTTCACCAGGATCGAACTCATCTGGTGTGGCTTCTTGATCCAAGATATAGTGGTTTTTATCATGTGCCTTGCCCTAAAGTCTATGTCATCATTTTCATCTTTGTCTACCTCAGCGTTCATGATTGGCCAATCATACACCTTATCTTGTGTGTAAATTTCTTCTAAGACTTCCTCTGAATCACATTCCCATATCTTCGGGGAAATAGGAACCTTCAACACCTCCTTTGTCAGAGCTAGGTTCATTCTACAGTAATCTCAAATTCTGACCTCATGGTCATCTATACAGTTTATCCAATGATCTTCCAGATGTGTCTCATGGACGTAGAATCTGTCGATGATATGGCTATAAGTACATATAGGATCAAAGCAGGCTCTTACTATCCTATAAAGCTGTAAGGGATAGTCATCCCATTCAAAAGAAAGGGATTTGCAAACCTTCATGTCCTGTAGTGTATAGGGTCCCAAAGAGATGGGAAAGTCCCAACAGTGCTTCTTCTTATGCTTGATGTGCTTGTATGCATCTGCGAGCTGCCTGGCCATCTCCAATATGATTATCTAGTCAGATGGATACCTGGGTAGCTTCTTTGTTTGTATGGTTGACCCAGCTATCCAAATGTATGTGAATGTCTTAAACTGGATGAAATAGGCCCCAATGGCCCTTACCTTAGTAGCAACTTCTTTTGACATTCTTTTAGCAAATTCACCCTCAATAGATCGGATGACTGTGAATATGAATGCGTCGTTGACTATTCTATAATCAGGGGAATCCTCTGACATGTTTGCTCCTTTTACCAACTGCAGGTATACAAGATGGGGCCATGCATTTGGATCATTCAGACTTCCCCTCTTGGTGAGGCTGGGATAATCTGCCCGTGCAGCTAGTAGGTACATTGTGTAAGTGCTCATATAGAACTTGGGGTTGTGCTTCACTGCTGTCAACTGCTCATCCAGATTGTCACTAATAATAGTGCCCCAGTCGAATCTTTCCTTTTGTTCCCTGATCCTCTCTATCAGCAGGATCATCTAGTGCTCGAGTTGGGTGGACTGTGGTAACCCATACACCCTGCTTATCATCGTTATAACTACCTGGATATCATCCTTCATATAACCTCTCCGAAGGTCTATCTTGTCCAATTTGTTATTGGGGAGTGGTTTCTTGAGGTATTCCTTATTCATCATCTCATTTACGATTTGCTCCCTGTTATCGAACCACTTGGCCCCCTTTTTAATGTAGAAGTCATAGAACTTGTCTATGCCTTTATGGAGGTGAAAGACATCCTCAATGACATATGGCCTGATGTCCAATACAACCTGATCTTCTAAGTTTACTACCACCCTTTTGTCTGAATCATAGTGGTGAGCTAGGGTGGTGATCAATTCTGAAGATGCAACAGCCACGGGGTGTGCAGCTGCATTTACTAGACCGGATAGGACTAATGAGGTACGGTCCTTGGATCTATTTGTCGGTTGGGAGCACTGAGTCAGGAATTCATTCGAATCCACATTCCTGATGTTGGTATCAGTTATCTCACTATGTTTGTTCCCCACCTTTGAGCTAGGGGAATTCCCCTTGTACTGAAACTTCATTGGGGATACTGTCTTTGGTTCAGTCATTATTGCAAGAAAAGACAAATATCAGTAGCTTATTGAACAGAAAAACAATTTAAACTATGAAAGCAAGTAAAGAAAGCTGAAAAACAATTTAAAGTGTAAGTTTTCACACTTCGGACCCTTCGGGGTTTTGGACATCGAAAACTAGTTATGAGACCGAAAAGTCTGAAAGTGCGAATAGGCGAATATGGTAAGGCCAAGTCCATCGGGGGGTTTCAGAGTTTTAGACATCGAACTGGGAATGGTTTTCTCAAGAACACTGAATTATCCAGACATGGTGAGGAGCCCGGATGGATTGATCAAAGGTTTTGCTTGTTCAGCTTTTTGGACTTTTAGATGTCTGAAAGGTTGAAACGTCTGAAATAGCATTTGGCGAGGATGAAGATCTAGTTTTTGGCCTTTCAAAGGCCAAAAACCTGCGGTAAGCATCGTGACTGACAAAAATTAAAAACCCTAAACCTAGACCTAATGACATAAGAAAACCCTAGGGCCGACAGGGAGGGACGTCCCTGTCGACGCACGAAGACGCAGAAGCCCAAAAGGGCGACGAAACAAAATGCCCTGGGCTAGACAGACACTAGGCGCACTGAAAAGACAAAAAAGAACTAGACCTAGATGAAAACAAGAAGTGAAAAGAGAGCGAGGAGGACTTACCTTGGATGAACGAGCAGGGGAGGACAACCAGGCGGCTCAGAGGTGGAAGCGGTCGGTGAGGAGAAACAAGCGAAATCGCGAGCGGGAGCACAACGCACAAAAATGAAAAGTGAAATGACAAACGGAGGCTACCCCTTTTATAACCCACAGGCTGACATCAGTGGGTTTGAGGTTTCAAACACTGAATTACCGAAGACCTGAAGGATGACCGAGAACCTTTCATCCTTGTAGCCATTTTGGACTTCAAAATCACCGAAAGGTCGGGTCTTTGGCCTTTCGGCCATTTCGGTATTTCGGAGGACTTAAGTCCTTCGAAATACCGAAAGGGCCGAAAGAGCAGGTCTTCGGCCTTTCGGCCATTTTGGTATTTTAGAGGACCTAAGTCCTTCAAAAGGCCGAAAGGGCCGAAAGGCCAAAAAAGGGTTCTTCCTTTATCTTCTTTGGTTTCAGTAATCTTTTTCGGTGGCTGACTGGATCTCTACGAGGGGCAGACACGACGAAAGGAAAAAGACAAAAAAGAAGGGGGATCCCCATGGTCAGAGGACCTAAAATGGGGTGTGTTTTATGGACCCACAACAAATATCCCCAACAAAAGGATAAATAACCAAGGCATTTCTTTATCATCAACACTCTTTCAGAAAGTAGCTTTGCAGTAGAACCAAACCAAGAGGCGGTGGAGTCAATGATTCTTCAATGACCTCTAATCTGAGGTTCTTCTGTTAGTTTCACTGTGTGTGTTCATTTCTTGACCTTTGGTTGTGATAATCAAGGCGCTTGCCAGTTATTCCCAACCTTTGCCAAATAAAACCAAGGCTTCCTAGAAAGAGCTTTGCTGCCAGTCAGGCATCCATAGCCCCGATAAAGTTTTCCCTGAGTCCCAATTATAACCTTGCTCTACTGCCATTCGAGCATCCATAGCCTCGGTAGAGGTTGTCATAAGCACCCAAGTCTGTCTTGTCTACTTAGGCTACAACTCTTTCTTTGTGAGAACTCCGTTTTTGGAAAAAATCATTTTGTTTCTCCTATTTGCTTGGAGACGTATCAATCCTTGGACGCTAGTGTGTTCCATGCATTTAGGTCCATAACCTCTTTTCTTCTTTCTTTTTCTGATCTGAGCAATGATTAGGCGGTGTTGCCCAGACTTTTCACTTGTGACCTCTTTGGGGCACTTTTCTTTTGAGTGTCTCTTTCGCTTTCCCTTTTGGGCTCTTATTTCTTTCATTATTGCCTTTACATTCAATTCAGACTTGGGTTCTTGGATCGGTGGGTACCCAAACCTATGCACTCAGGTTGGCTACAATTGACAAACACCTTAGAAACCAACACGCTCTGGTGTTTGTACCTTAATGTGTCTTGTGATCAGGATGACCAAACTTTGAACTTCTTCTTGTCTGTCAATGATAATCATCACTACTTTGTCTTTTGGGAAGGTTCTCTTACGCTGCATGCATCCTTGGAGAAATTTGACTAAGAAATACCTCTACTACTCTTGCGAAATACCCTAGACTGGATCCAAAACACACTGACCCAAAACAACAAACAAGCTCTGACAAAAGGACAAATACGAGTGGAAGAAAGGACTGACGGTGAGGACAACAAAGAAAAAGGAAAAAAAGCAAAAGTGACTATGGTACAAGGGACGAAAGACAGTCCCATTTAGGATCCAAAGTAGTGTTTGAGGAATTGCCCATTGACTGGCAATGGGGTCAACTCTCCATCCAATGTGCTGATCCTAAAAGTGTTCTCCCCTAGTATCTCTGATATTTGGTAAGGGCCTATCCACAGTCTTTGGAACTTGGTGTGGCTGCCTGGCTTTTCTTTCACCTTATCCCACATGAGGACAAGGTCAGAGATCCTGAAGGATTTGATGGTAGCTCTCTTTTCGAACCACCTTTTGACTACAACCTGATGCTTGGATACATGTTCCAGGGCCAAAGTTTGTTTCTCCTCTATCTTTAGGAGATTCATGAGTCTGACTTGTACTTAATCTTCTGCCCCTACGTATTGGTCCACGAATCTTAGAATTAGGATCTTCAGGTTCATAGGAAAGACCGGTTGCAAGCCGTAGACTAGTTGGTATGGAGACGACCCTAGGGCATTCTTGATCCTTATGTGATCAGTCCATAAAGCATATTTCAGATGAGTGTGCTAGTCCTTGGGGTTTTCATCCAGGAGGTGTTTGATTACTTTTGTCAAATTTGTGTTTGTAGACTCTGCTATGCCATTGCCTTGCGGATAGTAATTTGAAGAGAATTTGAGGATTACCTGGTTTTCAAAGGCCCATTGTGTGAGTGAGGCTGAAGAGAAAGAGGGGGCATTGTCACATACCAGATAGAATGGCATCCCAAACCTAGTTATGATGTGTTCCTCCATGAATTTGGTCACAACCTCAGTGGTACAATTCTTCAATGCTTGCGTCTCCGTCTAGCGCATGAAATAGTCGGTAGCTGTTAAGATAAACTTGTGTCCTACAGATGAAGGGGGGTTAATCACTCCAACAAAATCCAAGCCCCATTGGGAAAATGGGTGTACCTCATAGACTGGTTGTAAAGGCATTGCTGGATTTCTCTCTCAAGTCGCACTAGTTTGGCAAGTGTGGTAGGATCTCATGTGCTCGTCAGTATTTTTAAATATCGTAGGCCAAAAATACCCTGCCCTCAAGATTTGTTAAGTTGTGGCCTCCGCCGATCCATGTCCCATTCTGTATTTGTCATGAAAGTCCACCAGTATTTGTTTTGCCTCCGTTCTATCCAAACACCTTAGGTACAAACCCTCGTAATTGCGTTTGTAAAGTTGTCCACTCTTGAGCATGTAAGAGCTACTCTTGATCTTCAAGGCTCTTCTCTAGGAATTTTTCATTTCCTTAGGGCAGCGATTCTACAATAGATAGCACACTATATCTTGGTACCATACATCGGTGATCACGCCTTGGTCCGTGTACATTTGGTAGACTAGACGTTCTTCAAACTCAGAGATCAACTTAGTCAGGCCCTGGCCTCTTACCAATTTCATCGGTTGGATCTCTAGGTCAAACTCTTAGAGAATTTCCATCCATTTTCCTCTCCACTGTCCCAGTTCATTCTGCATCAGGAGGGATTTAACTGTCACATCTGGAACTATCCCAATGACTTTACTCCTCAAAATATAATGCCTAAACTTCTTCACCGCCTTGACAAGAGCAAATGATTGTTTATCCAGGTTTGGGTATCTGAGCTCTACATCTTTGAAAGGGCAACTCATAAAGGCTATGGGTCTTTTGTCTTTGCTATTCTTCTTCTACGCGAGAATGCCTGCGCATGAGTGTTCCGACACGAAAGAGTAGACCTTAAAAGGGATGGTGTAGTTAGGACTGGCTAGAACTGGTGCCGTGGCAATGGCATTCTTAATCTCTTCGAAAGAATTCTTGGCTAGGAGAGCCCATTCAATCTTGGTGTCTTTCTTGAGCATGTCATTCAAAGGTTTCACTATTTATGCGAAGCCACTAATGAATTTCCTGACGAAGTTGATCTTTCCAAAGAAAGATTTTAGTTCCTTGCAGCTATGAGGCGGTGTCAATATTAGGATCGACTCCACCCTTTCGAGGTCAATGGATATCCCCTTTTCAGAGATGATATGCCCCGATAGCTTTCCTTCAGTTACCTCGAACACACATTTCTTGGGGTTGAGGGAGATCCCAAACTCTCTGCACCGCTGGAGGCATTTTCTGAGGTCGCTTATATGGTCAACTCTTAGTTTTGAGTAGACCGTGAGATCATCCATGTAGATGATAATGCACCTTCCAACTAATCCTTTGTATGCTATGTCCATTTCTCTCTGGAAGGTGGCCCCAACATTAATCAGCCTGAAAGTCATCCGTCGGTAGGCGAAAGTCCCCCACTTAGTGGTGAATGCCATTTTCAACCTGTCCTCTTCCTGTACCATCACCTGATTATACCCTGAGTAGCCATCCAGGAATGAAATCATTTGAGCTCCATTAACCTTTTGCAGCACTTCATCTAGGGACGGGGGCAGATAATTATTCTTTTGAGAGGACTTGTTGAGGTTCCGGAAGTCTACGCACAGCCTAATATCTCCAGTCTTCTTCCTTAGAGGTACTAGGTTTGCAACCCATGTAGAGTTTCAGATTGGGAAGATGATCCTAGCGTCGAGCAACTTTTGGACTTCCTTTTGGATCAAGGGCTCCATAGTGGGATTCACGGGTCTCTGTCATTGCCTAAAGGGCTTAGAATCCAGTTTTAAAGGGATGTTGTGTACTATGACTGAGGTGTCATATGTCTTTAATTCTTCATAACTCCATGCTATGACATCTCGATATTCAGTGAGAAGCTGGACCATTTTCTCCTTTTCTTCTTTGGTCCCCACCTTTCTAATTTGGACTTCTCTTGGTTCCTCTTCTATGCCTAGGTTGTAAGTGTCGCATTCCTTGCCATTAGGTGTTACATCAGGGCATCTTCTCACAACAGTCTTATCATTGTCAAAGATCCTTTCTAGTTCTACCATTCCCTTGGGTATGGCATTGGTCTTTAGGTTTATGATGTCGTGATCATCAGGCTCTTCAGGTTCAGCAGTTTCTTCACTGTTATCCTCCTCGTCTACGATATGCTTCTCGAACATGCCAGCGCACATGATAAATTCTAGGATATGCTGGTCATCTTGGAAGACTTGAAAGTTAGTAACATTATCCAGAATGGTCGAGGCTACAACAAGTTCAACCGAGAATTTATTTAGTTTCAATTTCTCCATTGGATGTAATGAGTTGGCTGAAATAGCCAACGCGTCAGCAACAATGTTCTTTCTTCTTGGGATGGTTTTGATGTTGAAAGCGTTAAAGTCGTTGATTAAATCCCATGCCCTATTTCAGTAGGCTGAGAGCCTCTTATCATTGCAAGTGTACTGACTACAAATCTAATTGACAACCAATTGTGAGTCTCCTTCCACCGTCAATATTTTGACTCCCTTCTCATGAGCTAGGAGGAGTCTGTGAACCAACGCTTCATATTCTGCAACATTGCTAGTGTAAAGAAACTGTAACTTATAAGCAGCATAGAAAGACTTACCCCTCAGATTTATTAATTTGATTCCCGCACCTGCTCCTTGTTTACACTTAGAACCATCAAAGTGTAGTTTCCATATCTGAGGTGGTTTAGTAGGGCTGGGTTTGGTCAAGCTTTTCTTAGAAAAATCTTTGGTCCTTGGTTTTTGGCCCCTCTCACCATCGCTGTCAGAAGAAGTTGATTCTCTTGTATTTTGAGTATGCCCAGGTTTGAGGAGTTCGTTGTCTTTATCTTCCAGTATTTCCTTGTGAGGGGGACATGCTCCATCATCTGAGGTACTCCAGTCACTAAGCATGTTCAGGGCAAGGCTTCTATCTTCCAGATCTGAACCCCTGTCTTGATCTTAAGGTGGACTGTTTGCAAGGACTAGGTTGTCCATACCTGGTGAGACGTTGCTCCCATATTCTATCCCAAGTACCTCTCCTTTTATCATCCATGCTTTTGGTGGCTTATTTGGTCGGGCAATTTGAGCCAACAATTGTGATAGTGCTTCTTGAGAATTGGGGCATGTGAACTCAGAATGACTAGCCTGATGTAATTGGCAGTATCCAGGTAGCAATAAGATGTTGGGATCTGCGTCTTGACCCAGGTGCTGCAGGCTAGCTGTTGTGCTATTGATAAAACTCTGGAAGATGTCATCACTAATCTTCAGCTCTAGGAGACCTTGGATGGGACTATGGTCTGACTCTTCGCCTTCTCGGATTTGAAACATGAAAACGTCATCCAATCAATAAGTGCCCAAATTGGTTTGAGTGAACAAGACTTCATTTGAGGCATTGTATTCGGTGATCATCCTCTTTAGCTTCGGTTCTACATCTATCTTGATCTAGTTGTTCAAACCTCTCCAAGGTAGCCAAAGTTGGGTGAAATCTGTAGAGAGCCATCCTCTTAATCATTTAGTCCATTCTCGGCTTAATAACATCCCATAATTCTTGGGGATGTCCACTATGTGTATATCAATGCATTCTTGTATCTGGCGATCTATGACTAATTGAATGTGTACGTCTTTGAGCACACCAATTACTCTGACCTCAGTTTTGTCTAATTGTATGACCACCCGATTTGTTACTTGGGGCACATCCCCAACTTTTGGCAGATTGACAGGGGCAAAATGTTGCATGAGGCTCCTGAATCGATTAGGCAGTTATGTAGGTTCTTCCCGAACATTCGCAAGCTAAGTAAGAATGGTGGGACCTCCATCCTATCTATGAATACTGCTGGGAACGCCTCAGATGTGTTAACATTGGACATGGGCACCCTGGTGCCGTTGGACGATGGGCCAGGTTTTGAATGATCCAAGGATCTTAAAAGGGCTTCCTTTTGAGATGGGCAACCCTACAATAATTTGAACATAGAGATGTTTGCCTTAGTTTTCTTGAGTTCATCTACTACATTGTACTTTTCATTTGACCAGGACGTTCCTCGATAGCCAACATATGTACCTATCGTCAGAGGTATGGCGTTTGGGCCCCTTGGAGGTATGGGATTGTTACTAGCCCGAGGATCTGGTGGAGTCGGTTGCTTTCCTGGAGGTATGCCGTCGGTGAGGGTTCCTTTCTACTCTGAAGGTTATGTGGGTTTCGCTGATCATTCTGGAAGGCATGAACCTCAGAATATTCAGGTTCATTTTCTCTCTGAAAAGCGAACATGAATTCATCTTCTCCCGTATAAGCTTTTGAGCTTCCCTCCTTTCCAGACTCATAAGAATCGAACACCATAACATTGAATTGTACCGGGGCCCCCTCTGGATTCTGGGTGTAGTGGTCTTGGGAGTTGTTCACATATTGATTACTGTCTTGATGCCTACTTGGAGCCCCGACAAAATTGGCCTCTAAAGCCTCATAAGTATTGGCGTTATCTGCTGGGATGCTGCCATTATTTGGTCTATTGTTCCAAGGCTAATTTGGCCTTTGCTGCCCAAATGGTTTCTCCTATGCATTGTTGTTGCTATATGCATTGAAACCTCAGTTTGGATTTTGAGGATATGTATTTGGACTAGAAGATGCTCGTTGGTATCCACCTTGATTTTGGGGTGGGTTTAGCTTCATTCTGGTAACTTCACTAGTGAGCTGGGATAAAGTCTTCTTTACGACATCTAACTCAGAAGCCATGAGGGCATCAGGCTCATTGTGGGGTACAACCCTCTACTCTATGAATGTCATTTTATGAGCTTCGTATCCTGGATAAGTAATAGATGGAGGCACGGTTGTACATGGTTATGCTGGCATAGGAGTTTGCATGGGCAAGTGGTTGGCCAAGGCTTGATTATTTGCTACAAATGGGTGTGGGATAGCAAGACTACTTGGGATGGGCGCAGCCGCATAGCTTCCTTCTTGTGGGTCCATTTGTTGAGTGAAAGTGATGGCTTCATTATACACCTTTTCAATTGTATCCCTATCTGCCGGGGGAAGCCTTCTTAGAAAGATTGAGGTGAATGGGTCTAGAGCCTTTAGGTAAACTTGTGTGACAACCTCATCTGGTATAGTGTAAGGAGCTTCTAGCCTTTGATGCATTTTGTGAAACTGATGGTTAAACATAGCAATGGGCTCCTTAGGATCCTTCCTCGTGGTTATGAATTGGTGATATGTCACTGCGGAATCGACATACAATTTGAACTGATTAAGGAATTTGGTTTCAAAGTCATTCCATACTGAGATAGACCCTCGTGGTAAATTAAGGTACCAATTGTATGCAAATTATCCCAAGGTATATGGGAAGAGACGACAGACAATGTCTTGGTGGGCAATCTCTTTACGATTGCAAATTTCCTTGAAGGCACAGATATGTTCTTCTGCTGTCCTAGATTCACCATATATGAATCACGTACAAAACTTCTCTATATATTTAGGTAACTCATGGAGCTGCCCAACAAATTTCAAAGGTGAGCTTGTTGCGTTAGCAAAAAAGGTCATCGAACGAGGTTGCTGCAAGTGTTGATTTGGCAAGTTCTGATTTTGATTGATGGCTGCAGCAATGGTTGGGGAAGCGATGTGTGATTGTTGTCCCAAAGGATCCTGAGTTTCGGCAAGGTGATGGGAAGATTTATCTTTTTCTTTACCCTTGTCGCTGCGAGCCCTTCGGTGGTGAGTGAGTTCAAAAAACTCACCTCTTTTTGGAGATAATCTAAGCACACACTCAAACCTCTCTGAGGAGAAAGATCCAATATTATCCAGCTCTTGAGTCTTGAGGCCCTCCTTCTACAGTCACTTATGTTGAGTGTTGTTTTAACACAAGCCAACTTTCTAGGATCTCGAGATTTGATTTCCTCTCTTGAAAGAATAACAGAGTTATTCCCAAGGTTCTCTGGGGTCGGGTCACAACATGCTTGGTTACTTAGTTGAAGATAAATGTGATTGTTCACGAGGAGGCCTTTGCTGGTATGTTCAAAATAGCAAACTGCAAAATATTGTTAATTCTCTCTTTTTTTGGTATTTTTCATTTTAGCAAGTATGGGTGTTGTAAATAAAATGCAATTTTGTATTTCCAAGATGGTAATTTTCATAATTAATGACAGCGTTTTAAAGAGGGAAGGGTAACGAGAAATAAAACAAATTGCAAGAAAAGTAAAATCCTAAGGACATAAACCGTCGTAAGCTCTTCCTTGCGAATTGAATGCTGGGGAGATTTGGAACAACCCACGAAGCATAAATCAGACCAAGTCACAATTCACTACTCCACAGATGCACGCATTTGGAGAGAAGACGTATTCACTCATGCAAGATATTCAAAATCTATCAAATCATGAAGCCACCAAGAAGTGCGCACCCACAAGATAGATTTATCATTAAGCCCAAAGATGATCTCCTCCATGCATTCGTCACAGCAAGGTAGATACACAGCAACAAACTCCAACTAAATGTAGCATGAATTTGAAACACAATAACACAAAGGGCTCTCTGAAAATAAAGAATAATGCAAGCATACATTCAATAAATTTGCATAGATAGCAGTAATTCACACACCACGAATGAAGCACCCAATGTAGATCTTTATTGTATTAAAAATTCAGCCTTTTACATTGCTTTTTGATTACAATATATAGAGTTTTGATCTACAACTCTAATTTTCGGAGTTAGGGCATCAGAGAGTCTAAACTAAAGAAATAGAACTAAACTAGAACTTTTCTGAAGGTAAACTACTTGCTAACTGATACTATGTAACTTGCATGGATTCTTAGACCCATTTATAATCCATTTGCCTATGCAAAGAGGGTAAAATTTGCCAGAGAAGAGAAAGACAAAGAAGATGAATTCCTTTTGTGAACTGGGAGTCTTCTTCTCGATTCTGGTGGTCCTTCTTGGATTCTTCACCTGGGTTGTTTCTAACAGTGGGAACTGATAGGAGACCCTTAGTTCCTCTAAAATGAACTCAAGTTGTCTATTGATATGATCTGGAGTCGAACTGGTGTTGAAAAAAGTGACCTCGGTGGAAACACCCAATTTTTTTGGACCCTGACCTCTACCCCAAAACTTTAATGTCTTCAAAATTTCCCAGGTGCTCTTTAAATCTTCAAACTCGGAGGTCCAAAAGTTCAGACTTGTCATGGGCCGAAAGGCCGAAAAACTTTGAGGAGGCCGAAAGGCTGAAATCTTAGAAGGCCGAAAGGCTGAAAAATACTCTTTGCTGTATGGGCCGAAAGGCTGAAAAGTCAGAGGCCAAAAGGCCAAAAAATACTTCCTTAGTGAAATTTGACCAAGTGTGAAAATCTTTCCTGGTCTATCTGGTGATTTGGACCCTGGGACTTTATCCAATGAAGACTTCTGGGTGAGCTTCCCGGAGCCTCTGCACTATCTCCTGGACTTCCTCAAAATTGATCTCTTTTCTTTTTATCTTTGTGACCCTTCATTCTTGATTCTCTCTGAAGATAGTCAATTCAGAAGCGAAGAGCATGATCTCTTCTTTGTGCTGTGACATCTTATGTATTTCATCCTTCATGTAGAACAGTTACTGCAAGGCCTCTTTGGTATTGACTCCTATTAGAACGTCCCTGAACTGTTGGACCACTTCCTTGGAGGGATGTAGAGCCTATTGGCTTTCATCTCAGTAAATGTTGAGGCCAACCCCTGTGAAGAAGGTATTTATATCTTTGATCCATTTTATTACCTCCACCCACTTTTCATCTATAAGGGCTTGGTGTTTCTTATAGACCATAATTATTTTGGTCATCTGTTTGATCAAAGTCTCAAATTTATCCAATTCTTTTCCCTCATAGATTTTTACCAAAATTTGGAAGCGTTGCTTTCTAATTACCTCCAAATCCTGGAGAGTTGCCTGCCACTTAGCTACCTCAACATCCATACCCCCGTCATCTTCCACCAGGTCGATGAGTGAACTAACCTCAACCAAAATGGTCCTATATGGCCTGAATATTGATGGGATTGCCTTCTCTCTAAACTCTTTTAAGTCATTTATCCAATCGACACTCGCCTGGATGAAAGAGGGGGTTAATCCTGCCGACAAATCTGGTGTAGCCCTTTTATCAAGCATGGCTTGTAATGAAGCCTCTGAACAATTTGGGTCAATAGGACCCACCATCGTTTGGATGAACCCTTTTAATGCTTCATTCTGGTCTGTTAAAGCCTTGATGGTTTCTTCATCTTTATTCATGAACCCTAGAGCATGATTCAGCCCTAAAGCTACTAGTGTCTTGCTCCCTTCTCTTGTGGGTTCGCCCAAATCTACCTCCTTGAATGTATAACCTTCTGATGAAACCGTGGTTTGAGAGGTGCTCGGGGGTGGGATAGCTATTTTTGCTGTCCATTGACCCTTAGGGTCTTGGGTCACATATGACATGGTCTTAGCAGGCACACTCACATCTGCATGGTGGAAAGCTTGCTTCACAACAGTTATATTCATATCTTCTCCATTCAGTTCACTTGTGTAGGTTCTTTTCTGAGGTTGTATCTCCTTGGTAAACCAAGTAGGTTTACCAGAGGCAGTTACTGGCTCATATGGTGCCACATGGAGAATTGAGGTCAAGCCTTGTTGCCCCAAAGCTATTACCTATTCTGATTCCTTCTCTGCCCCCTTTCCTTGTCCATCTTCTCTTTCTTCCATTCTATCCCCTTCTTTATCCCTTTGTATTTCCTCCTCTTCCTTATCTTGCTCACTGACCTCCTTTTCCCTTTCCTTCTCTGGGCCTTTGTCGGCTGATAAATTAGTTTCCACTTCTGGCCTAAGACCGGTCATGGCCTCTAGTGAGGTCTGAAAAGGTGATGTGTCTTCTGTGCATATTGCTACTTCGGTTGCCTAAGTGGCACATGTTGATAGGATTGAGGTTGCAGGAATAAGTGTTGGCATGATTGGAGTGGGAGATGAGGAGATGGTGGTAATAGACGGGGGCAGAGTTAGTGCAAGAGTAGGTGTTGGAGTTGGTAGGGAAATCGGTGGGGTAAGTATATGAGGTGGTGGGGTGAAAACATAACTCCCTCTAGCTACACTGTCTATTGCTAAACTTTGATTTACCCCACTATCTTAGGTTTTAAGCCCTGGAGTAGAATCAGAGCTTACTAGTGGAGTAGGAACATTCACCAGAGGATTGGTGAACTGGACTGGTGGAGGAGTAAGGGCTACCTGGGGTTGTATGAGCGGTGGCCCCCTAGTGTGTGTGTGTCTTGGCCGTCATCTGAAAAGCCTTCAAGTCCTTCAAAATCAGAGAGCATAAATTCATCCGGTCCTAATGGATCTATAGGATCATCCTGTTCTTTGGGATCCTCTCTATGTTTCTTAGTAGTCTCCTTTTCTCTCCTCTTTTGCAACCTGGTCCTCCGGACTAAGGGCTCACTTGCGTCCTCTTCCTCGGGCTCTTCTTGTACAGTTTCTAACTGCAGAGATTTGGAACTCTTCTTCCTCTTATAGGTTTTCTTCTCAGCGGTGGGGGAAGATTGGCCAGAGGTGGATGGGCCCTCTCCTGATTGGGGTTGTGACAATCCTGCTGGTGGGTCAATCTGGCCCGTCATTCTGGTTTTCTTAGGCCTTGGATTGGAGCCATATTCAACTGGTCATTCATGACCATACACTGTTCTTGGCTTCTGAGGGGGAGCCTTCTTATATTTAGGAGCTGTTGACTTCTCTCCTCATTGTTTCTCTACTTTCCTAGAGGGCTCCATTAATGTTTTCACTAGGATCAGACTCATCCTGTGTGGCTTCTTTATCCAAGATATAGTGGTTTTTATCACATGCCTTGCCCCTCGGATCTATTTTCTGGTTGGGACCACTGAGTCAGGAATACATTCCAATCCATGTTCTCGATGTTGGTATCAGTTATCTCACTGTGTTTGTTCCCCACCTTTGAGCTAGGGGGATTCCCCTTGTATTGAAACTTCATTGGGGATATTGTCTTTGGTTCAGTCATTCCTATAAGAAAAGACAAATATCAGTAGCTTATTGAACAAAAAAATTATTTAAACTATGAAAGCAAGTAAAGAGAGCTGAAAAATAGTTTAAAGTGTAAGTTTTCGCACTTTTGGACCTTTTGGGGTTTCGGACACCGAAAAATAGTTCGGAGACCGAAAAGTCTGAAAGTGCGAACAGGCGAATATGGTAAGGCCAAGTCTATCGGGGGGTTTTAGAGTTTTGGACACCGAACTGGGAGGGGTTTGCTCAAGAACGCCAAATTATTCGGACATGGTGAGGACCCCAGATGGACTGATCATAGGTTTCACTTGTTCAACTTTTTGAACTTTTGGACCTTTCGGATGTTCGAAAGGCTGAAACGTCTGAAACAACACTTGGCGAGGATGAAGATCTAGTTTTTGGCGTTTCAGAGGCTGAAAACCTGTGGTAAGCACCGCGACTGACAAAAATGCAAAACCCTAAACCTAGACCTAATGACACAAGAAAACCCTAGGGCCGACAGGGAGGGACGTCTCTGTCGACGCACGAAGACATAGAAGCCCAAAAGGGCGATGAAACGAAATGCCCTAGGCTGGACAGGCACTAGGAAGACCGAAAAGACAAAGAAGAACTAGACCTAGATGAAAACAAGAAGCGAAAAGAGAGCGAGGAGGACTTACCTTGGATGAACAAGTAGGGGAGGACAACCAGGCGGCTCAGAGGTGGAAGCGGTCGACGAGGAGAAACAAGCGAAATCGCGAGCGGGAGCACAACGCACAAAAACAAAAAGTGAAATGACAAACGGAGGCTACCCCTTTTATAACCCGCGGGCTGACATCAGCGGGTTTGGGGTTTCAGACACCGAATTGCCAAAGACCTAAAGGACGACCGAGAATCTTTCAGCCTTTCAGCCATTTCAGACTCTGAAATCACCGAAAGGTGGGGTCTTCGGCCTTTCGGCCATTTCCGTATTTTGGAGGACCTAAGTCCTCTGAAAGGCCGAAAGAGCGGGTCTTCGGCCTTTTGGCCATTTTGGTATTTTAGAGGACCTAAGTCTTCCAAAGGGCTGAAAGGGCTGAAAGGCCAAAAAAGGGTTCTTCCTTTATCTTCTTTGGTTTCAATAATCTTTTTCGGTGGCTGACTGGATCTCTACGAGGGGCGGACATGACGAAAGGAAAAAGACAAAAAAGAAGGGGGGTCCCCATGGTCAGAGAACCTAAAATGGGGTGTGTGTTGTGGACCCAAAATAGTTAGTATCATTCAGATAGAATAAGTTACCTTTAGTCTGTTCACCGGTACCAATCAGTTTTCCTGATTCATTGAAGATGTTTGCCTTCTTGTTTTCAAATTCTACTCTATGACCTAAATTATTCAGCTGAGAAACACTCAATAGATTATAATTCAATCCTTTTACCCAATAAGAATTTTCACATTTAATCAGGTTATTCAACATTATTATTCCTTTACCTTCAACTGGACAAGGTGTATCATTTCCCATTCTTACTGTACCACCATTATAATATTCAAAAGTGTTAAACTTTTCTTTGTCACCGGTCATATGGTGAGTGCAGCCACTATCTATAATTCAGATATCATTCTTACTAACATTAGATATGAGTGTAGTTTCTTCATACCTTTCATCTTCATCTGAATCATCCTTCACAGCTACAAATAACATCTTGATGTCATCATCAGGTTCGGTGTCAGTATCTTCATCTTTGCAAGCAGCTAGGTAGCTATCCTTCTTGCCTTTATCCTTGTAGTCTCAAGTATCCTTTCTTTATGGTCGTTGGTAACCTCTGTAATCTTTTCTATCACCTCTGTCAGATTTCTTCTCATAAGATCTATCATTACTTCTGTCATCTTTTCTTCTGTTAGGACATCTTGAAACAAAGTGTCCAATCTCTTTACAATTAAAGCATACAAGTGGTAGTTTGCCTTTGTATTTACCTTTGCCTCTTTGTACTCTTCTAGCCATAAGTGCTTCTATTTCATCTAGATCTTCTTCTTCACTTTCACTTTCACTGTCCCTTCTAGATGAGTATCTATGATTGGATTTGCTTATTTTCATAGAAGACTTAAATGTAGACTCT
>MU226477.1:7435554-7452688 GCA_018584345.1 Thuja plicata
GCGGAAGCTGTGTTTCACTTGCAGGGAGCCTTGGACTCCAGATCACAGGTGCCTTGGGAAAGGCAAACTTCATTACATTGAGGTAGCTTCTGAGGATGAGTATGAGCAGGGTGAGGGTAGTGATGAGAAGAACAACGAAGAGGTGGCTCAGGTTGAGCCAACATCGGAGGGAAAGAAAAAGAAAGCACCCCACGAGCAGCCCCCAGTTACTTTAGCATCGCTCTCTGGGATTCATACATGTCACCCCTTTCGTTTGAAAGGAGTAGTTAGAGGACAGAGGATTGTTTGCCTCTTAGATACAAGTGCTACGCACAATTTCATCAGCACAGGTATGGTCTCCAGGAGACGGCTACAGGTGGACGATATCCCAGAATGTGAGGTCAAGGTGGCAGGAGGGGACCTTTTGAGTTGCACAGGGAAGATCTCTGGTCTTCCAATACACTTTGGAGACTACCTGTTAGAGGTAGATTTTTATGTTATTGACTTGGATAGTCTGGATGCGATTTTGGGTATGCAGTGGTTGCAGGTCTTAGGCAGGTATACTATCGATCACACGCTGAAACAGTTAGAGTTTTTACAGGGTGATCAACAGGTGGTTCTTAAGGCCAAGCCAGATGGCGGGCCTAGATTAGTGTCTACACACAGGATGGAGGCCATCATGAGACACAGTGACATGGAGTGGGCAGCCCAGTGCTTCGTATCCACAAAACCCACACCGGATTCAGGGCAATAGGTTCACCTTGATATTCAACAGGTGCTTGATAAGCACAAGCGGGTCTTTGAGGACATACCACCAGGCATACCTCCAGATAGAGGGTTCGAGCATATTATTGAGATGGAGGGCGCTAAGCCCGTAATTACTACTCCTTATCGTCATCCTAGGCACTACAAGGAAGAGATAGAGAAGACAATAAAGGAACTCTTGGACATGGGACACATCAGACCTAGCTCTAGTCCCTTTGCTTCTTCAGTGGTATTGGTGAAGAAGAAAGATGGTACTCTCCGCATGTGTATTGATTACCGTGCTCTGAATAAGAGAACCATCAAGAACATGTATCCTATTCCCCGAATTGATGAGCTGCTAGATGAGTTACACTGGGCAGTCTATTTCTCGAAGATAGATCTTCGATCAGGGTACCACCAGATTTGTGTCCGAGAGGAGGATGTGCATAAGACAACGTTCCGCTGCCATTATGGACACTACGAGTTTCTAGTGATGCCATTTGGGCTCACTAACGCTCCGGCTACGTTCCAGTCTTGCATGAATCACATCTTCAAAAAACAACTGCACAAGAGTGTATTGGTATTCTTTGATGACATATTGGTCTTCAGCAAGACATGGTAGGAGCATTTGAGACACTTGGACGAGATTCTGAGCATCATGGAGAATCAGTCTCTGTTTGCTAAAGAATCCAAGTGTGAGTTTGGATTGACCGAGATTCTCTACCTGAGACATGTGATAGGGATAGATGGAGTCAAGATCCATCAGGAGAAAATACAGGCAATCTTGGATTGGCCGCCACCGCGGAATGTTTCAGAGTTGAGAGGATTCCTTGGTTTGTGTTCTTACTATAGGAGGTTCATAAAGGGATTCTCTCAGGCAGCTGCACCCCTCACCGATATCACTCGGAAAGGGGCCTTCAGGTGGACAGGTGATATTGAGATAGTCTTCGACAGGTTCAAGACTATCATGAGAACATGCCCGATTCTAGCATTACCGAATTTCTCTCGTCCCTTTATTCTTGAGTGTGACGCTTCAGGTACCGGGATAGGTGCAGTGTTGATGCAAGACATGCATCCTATAGCTTATGAGAGTAGGAAACTCAGGGACAATGAGAGGTTGTACTCTACGTACGACACAGAGATGCGAAATTCAGACAATATCTGATGGGTGGCAAGTTTATTGTCAAAACGGATCACAACAGCTTGCGATATTTCCTGGAACAAAGAGAGCTCAATGAGAGACAATAGAAGTGGGTCAGCAAGATACAGGCATATGACTTTGATATCGAGTATGTCAAAGGCAAGAATAACATTGTAGCTGACGCACTCTCCAGGAGACCTTCAGAGGTAACTTGCTGTGTACTATCCGAGATTTCCGCAGATTGGAAATCTCACTTGTTGGTTGAGTACTCTAAGGATACTCAAGCATGTTAGATAATGGCATCACTAGAAACTCGTAGTGTCCATAATGGCATGTTAGGGAGTGCCAGACTTGTCAGTAGAATAAGTCAGAGCACACTCATCCAGTGGGTTTACTGTAGCGCCTTCCTATTCTGGCTCAAAAATGGGAGGGTATTTCTATGGACTTCATCACTGGGTTGCCAAAAGTGCAGGGTAAGGACACTATTTTTGTGGTAGTCGACATACTCACCAAGTTCGCTCATTTCTTTGCCATTGCGGCAGATTGGACAACTTCACAGGTAGCCAAATTATTCTTTCGTGAGGTTTTCAGACTGCATGGTCTCCCTAAGACCATTGTGAGCGACAGGGACAGCAAGTTCCTTAGCACCTTCTGGCAGGAACTTTTCAGGTTGGCAGGCACAGAGTTGACTCCCAGTACCAGTTACCACCTACAGACAGACAGGTAGACAGAGATTGTGAATAAATGGGTGGAAGGCTACCTCAGAAACTATGTATCGAGGCAGCAGAGAGCTTGGGTCCGTTGGCTATACTTGGGGGAGTTCTGTTATAACTCCACTTATCATATGACCATAGGCATGTCGCCATTTAGGGAACTCTATGGCAGCGAGCCACTATCTTTCATAGATTTGGCTTTACAGGACAGCAGGGCTCCGATAGCTAGTGATTGGTTATAGGATCACCAGGACATTCTCCGTTCTCTCAAGGAGATTATTCAGAGAGCATAGAGTCAGCAGAAGATGTACGCTGATCGTCACAGGGTAGAGCGGAATTTTGAGACAGGGGACATGGTTTACCTCCGCCTACAGCCTTACCGGCAGAGCTCGCTGAAGAAGAGTGGATCAAAGAAGCTCAGGCCTAGATTCTATGGCCCTTATCGCATCTCGAGGAGAGTTGGTGAGGTGGCCTATGAGTTGGAGCTTCCAGCAGATAGTAGGATTCATAATGTTTTCAACGTCTCTTGCCTCAAGAAGGCGATAGGACAGCAGACAGTTGCTTCGGGTAGTTTACCTCCATTGGATGAGGAGGGTAAACTGGATTTGGTTCCAACAGAGATTATTGAGGTCAGGGAAAGAAACCTGCGGAACAGGGTCGTTTGGGAATACTTGATCCGGTGGAAAGACTTGCCGTATGAGGATGCCACTTGGGAGGGTGAGTCTATCCTGCAACACCGAGCGTTGAGATTGCTTGAGGGCAAGCAATCCCGGGAAGGGAGGACTGTAATGTCCCCTTTTCTTCAGTAATGCATATTATGCCTGATTAGCCTATATAGCCATCCGGATAGTCTAATGGCCGCTTTATTGAGGATGCCAGTCAGTCACATGGTTACTTGGGCATTTATTTAATATCTGAGTTCAGACTCTATAGTTGGGGTACTTTATTTCATAATTTTATAAAGTGACTAAGTGACTAAAAGACGAAAGTGCTTTTTATCCCACATTGTCTAGTTGATGGAATGGCTCTCATTTTGAGGTTATAAAGGAAGGAGATCTTCCTTGGGAAAAGCACAATGAAGAAATTATAAAATTAAAGCTTTTACATCTGGTTGCTTAAATGTGACTTGATTTCTTGAGGATGTAGCCCCAATATTCCATCATTGGAGGAGTCATTCAGATTTCTCAAAGAGACCAAATTGGAGAAGACACAGATTCAATAGAGAGACTATTAAATATCAAATCCAGCTAGCTAAGAGATAAGTATTTGTGGATTACATATCATAATACAGTTGGTCAAGGCATGGTTTCAGCAATACAAATTATATATTGATCTCAGCAAGCGAAGATTAAATAATCTCAGAACACACTGGTGTTAGCATCATATCTTCATGAAATATCAGTTCGAGTGAATATCACCTACGGCTGAAGGCATAAGGAAGAAGGACTGGTATTTATACAGCCAGCTAAATACCTGCAGATTAACATCATCTAGTGCCGTCATTTACTGGTAACTATACACTGCGGGAAAGTCCAGAAAAAGAGCAGTAGTCGTGTGAGGAGTTAGCAGTCGGGGTCGAGTGAGGAAGTTACCTTCACCCCGTAACAACAGCTAGTCTGGAGTAGATCCACACAGGGAGCAACACTCCTGAGCATTGTTCATCCTAAGTCGGGTGGTCTGGGAACTTGCACGCCATTCACCATACACGTGCTTGGGTAGCGGGAATAGCCCCGAGCTGTGAGTCATCGCGACAGGATTGGTGGAGGCATCCATAAGACCAAGAGACATATCGCGGGATTGGAATGTCGCGCCCAGGCACATTATCCAGCAACAGCATTAGGTGCCTAACTTAGTTCGTTTTATCTTATTATCCGCATGCATTGTAACAAGTCTGGAATTAAATACTAAGCCAGTCTGAATGTGTGGAACGTTATTATATACTGCTGTCAAACATTAGAAGTAGCAACATTCTGGATTTTATATGTACGGTCATATCATAGACTGTTTCAGTTCTGTTAGCAGCACCCTCATGGATTATTCTATGCATTCTATTTTTCATACATTGAAGAATTAAATCAGAAGTAAATCTACCATATCTTTGGAATCTTAAACAAGGAGACCATTCTAGGCAGCGAAATCCTGTAGGTAAATTGGTTAATTGGCAGTCAGGGACTTTACAGAATTAGCACCCACAAATGATGTAGTGAGAGTATAGTATCCCTATTAAAAGATTTAGCCCTGTTAGGAGCTTATTACAACATTACAGTACATAGTCTCTGTTAAAGGACAAACCCTGTTAGGAGTCAAGAGTAACAGTGGGCTCATTGCCCAGGCACACTGCCCAAAGAAGGTTAAAGCCACCCTCAAGGATTAACAATCCGAACAAGTGTGTATAAGAAATATACAATCCAGTGAACTGTCTGATAGCAACTGTCTTTGCTAGGTCAGTTCCAATGAAGTACTATAATCACAAACTCTGCTCTACATCCAACAGCCAATCCTGTAATATTCCCGGTGATGCTATTTAAGTTTGAACACAAAAAATAATAACTTTCCAGAGTATTTTATAACGGTTGAAGGTATTCCTAATTCCAGACTTACAAATTTCCAGAAATCCAATTCAAATTTTAATGAACAATCTCAGTTCCACGTTTCTGTATATATGCAAATTTCATATATTGATAAAGTCTCGGCAAAGAGATATATGCACCTTATGATAGTTGTATTTCTTCAAACACTAATGATGCTTGGGCCGTAATTGATTGCTGCATCTGTATCAATGTGGTAGACTGCGTGGAAAGACTCTATCGTATTCCGTAAGTCTATTGTCTGTATTGGCCACAAACCTTGACTGGTCACCTGCGTTTTGTTTATTCCGCAACTGCTGGCACACCCACATGTTACGGACTACGTTGCAATATACGGGAAGTGTTTCTTAACTGCTGGCTGCTCCACGTGGAATCTGTCTTCTATTCATTCCCGCGTTCCTATCATACTCCACAACCACTGAAGATGCCAAGTGTCGGCCGTATGAAGGCATAAGGAGACGTAATTACTAGTGCTGTAGCCATAAAAACGGCTCTTCTCAAACATGGCCTTACTATTATGTGCTGTTACAAATATATCATATCGGATGTTAATATTCCGCAATAATTTCACTAGAGGCCCGAGCCTCGTCACCCTTGATGGACACGTATCATCAAATATTAAACCGATACTTCCTCTCGACCAGAAGAATTCTGAAATACGTATCTATACCTTCAGTTTCGCCGTCTTCAGTACCGCCGTCTGTCAAGGAACACACAGTAATGAATTGTTGTAATGCACAAGTGTAAGGCTTTGGAATGCCAACCTGACAATCCACTAGGCCAGAAAACTGGGTTCTAACGAAAGGAATGATTTTGTCTTCTTCTGCAAATACTTTCATAAAAGTCTTCCCCCCCCCAGTTCCTCCACGGAACCCATTATTAAACAAAGCCAAAATTGGTTGAAAAGTCCCGTATAGGAACTACCAACTTATTCGAACCAAAATCTTTTAATCAAACCATAACTTATAATTATTTAATATTAATGTGACTTTAATATTAAATAATTACCTCCTTATTAATCAAACTTACTTAATGGATTATTAAGTAATATATTAATTCAATATTTCAATCCGGGACATTACAAATCAACCTTCGCAGCTTCCACACTTCTCTGCCTTTTCAATTACCTTCTCATCATTCCATTATCACATACTACTACATCTTTTCAAGATAAAAAATTTCTCATATATACCCTATTACAATAATTGATTAGGTCAGCCAATTAAGCTTTCTCAATATACAAATAATTATTTAACCCCTTGCTAAGATACACAAGGTACCTAAAACAAGTAAACATCAATTACAATACATCAGATATACTCCAAGATCCGCAATCCACGCTCTCAATCCATAATATACACTACATCTCTGAAGTCGGCCCCAAATAGTTCTCCTCCAAAATACACGCCACAATTGACGTCACCAACAATCACACGACTAGCGATCAACAACAAACATTCCTCAATGTCTCTTCAATCATCCCTTAAGCTCGCATAACCTGAATCATCATCGCCTGTAAGATATACCCAAAACACAGAGACTTGCTCTGTCAAGCATCACTGTCACAATCCAGAAACCAGTCTTCACTAAAACATCTATAACATCACCAATATGCAATATTAAGCCAAGCGACCTTAGGAATAAGGTCATCACACATCCTTCTTCATATCCTCATCTTCGATCGCTTTGATTCATCCGTACAGTGTTCGTACACTTCTGGTAGTCATCATACAATAGTAATAACCAGTCTGTTCACTCCATAGAAACATATGTTGACATCAGTGACAAAACATGAATGCCAACAACATCAGTAGTATCCAATTCTGATATCATCCAACATAAATATGATGCATGAGGTATTTTATTTATAATTTTATTGGCAATTATGGATTTAAGAGTATCACACTTCTAACTTATTATTATGGTAACATAGGTGTGACCGCACTCCATGCATAATGGTACCTGACACAGAGTGTGGTTCAAATGAAGTTGAACCAAATGCTGACATTGATGCCTCTGATCATGATCATGATGAAGATGAATATGAATATTAAATATAAAATATGGCTTGTAATTTGAATTTTCATTGTGTAATGACATTTTGAGACTTGCAAATTATGAATATGATGTATGAGGTATTTTATTTATAATTTTATTGGCAATTATGGATTTATGAGTATCACGCTTCTAACTTATTATTATAATATGTTTGAAGTTTTAAACATGTATGATTTATATATAAATTTGTAATATATCAATATGTATGCATATATATGTATATGTGTGTGTATTATGAAAAAATATATGTATTATGCCGAAGCCAAACCCAAGGATTCTTTTTTTGCCAAAACCATGTACCTGAACTCGAACCCGAACCCATATCAGAACCAAGATCAGTAACTTAGGTAAAGGTTATATATAAATAAATAAAAAGTAGATAGTGTGGAACACTAAATGGCGTTGTAAGATTTTTTCCCTATATAAACATGATTTCTTATGTAATGAGAACATAGAGAACCAAATTCTAACAATATAGTCATATCAATTGGTATTAGAAGCCTACTTGGTTAGGCCTTTCCTATGAAATTTATTGCCTGTATCAAATTTCAGATTATTCAGCCTTTGGTATTGTCTTAGTCTATATTTGGGGCACTGGCTAACAATTAAACCTTCCTGTATCCAAAATTTGTCATGTTTTCAAAGTCCAGATTATTTAGCATTTAATATACTCCTTATGTATGCCTGGCACACCAGCCTTTGCATATTTGAATTTTTTGCATCAAACCTGCCAAAAAACACCTCCAAACTTTCACCAACGAGTATTCAAGGTTAAACCACCTCTGAACAGCCTTGAAAGAACCTGGTTTAGGCAGCATTTGGGCCAAATGAGTCTCACGCCTAGCTTTAGGTGCTTGGAGAAATCGTACGGTCTAATCCCAAAAATCACTTCAAATAAGGTTGGTCAGGCATGTGGAAATCTGTGGATGTAATCACAAAGAATTTTGAACCCTCCATCAACTTCTGCACGCTGAATATGCATGGTATGGCCAGCTAGGGCACATGGACAAACTTTCAAATGGTATGACCAGCAAGACCAAAACCAAGAATGCATCAAACTCACACCTAAAGCTTTGAAAATCAAATTTTAATCACTTTCCAGAAATCTGCATTCAAAAGATATAAAAAATTCCTAATTTTGAAATCCCAATCTGCAAACACTATGAATAACATTGGCGATTCCTGTCTTGAACCACTCCAAACCAGCTAGGGGTTGTAGTCCAAATCCAAAACCAGCTATCTAATGAGGGCTTTTGCCCTCACAAGATCCAAGGAAGAACACACAGGTTCAATCCAATAACATTTCATTATGTGTAGTCCTGAATAACCAAAATGAGAGCCCAACACCTCTATTTATAGCTTTGAAGGGATAATAATTCCATTTGAAATTTAAAATAATACATTTCCACCCAAAACACTTTCAAATATTAAAATGTCCTGTGTAAGTCCTCTTCCCCTAGGCGTTCACTTTAGGGAGACATAACATGGCTTTATAAAATATAACACTAAAGCAAAATAATTTAAATAACATAAGAAATTTAATGTATATTTTAAATACCTCTGTCCGAGTTGCGGAAGTATTGTCGAGGCATCAAGCTCAATTTAAGCATGCCAAGATGTAATTGAGATAGTGGGATGAAAACTGGTGCCAACTCAAAGACTTAATAAAAATAGGTGTGTTCTCCAAGGAGTTTGGAGAACAACTTGGGAGTTCAAAAATGCTTTAAAAAGTGTAAATGCAATCCATGACACTAATTGGGCTCAAATCCATGAAAACCAAGAAAGACTGAATTGGTGCAGTCCAAGGTATGTGAATTCCTCTTACCATTACCAATTAGCCTATGGGAATCCAGGAATAGGCTAATGGTCACCCTAGCTAATTAGGCTTGAGAAGGGGACTTTACAGTCCCCCCTCTCCAAAATTGCTTATCACCAAACAATTTCAAGTTTGGATGTTGTAAAGTCTACTCACTCTTCCAAGTAGCATCCCCCACAAGTAGGGTCTTCCACTTCAAATATTCACTGATGGTCCTCTTCTTCAAAGTACGCTTTCTATAATTAGTAATTGCATCTAGAACCAACACAAGCTTACTTTCCTCATCCAAAGGCTGCAACTCAAAAGAGGGAACAACATCATGTCCAAGCGCCTTCTTGAGGCGTGATCCATGGAAGACATTATGCACCTCGCTACTTTCTTGTAGCTCCAACTCATGTTCCACATCTCCAATCCTCTTGGAGATATTGAATGGTTCATAGAAACATGGCTTAGCTTCTTTGATCCACTCTTCTTGAGAGTGGATTTCCTAGATGGTTGCAATCTCAAATATACCATGTCGTCTACCTCAAATGCACGTTCTATATGGTGCTTTTTCGCATACACCTAATGATTCGAAGCATGTTGGAGGTTGTCTTCCAAGGATTTCATTAAGTCCCGACTCTACTGCAATAAAGCCTTGGCTTTGGGTACTCTATTATCACCAAGGAGTTGCATACCCATACAATGCTATTAAAGGAGACATCTTGATGGACACATGATAGGTGGAATTATAGCAATATTCACCCAAATGTAACCACTTCACTTAAGCCTTCCGCTGCCCTGAAACATAGTTCCGAAGGTACCCTTCAACCCACTTGTTAACAATCTTTGTTTGCTCATCCATCCGTGGGTGGTAACTAGTGCTGGAAGTGAGTTCAATCCCACTTAAGGTTAATAAATATTGCCAAAATAAACTCAAAAACTTGTTGTCCCTGCCGCAAACAATGGTTTTTGGCGATCCGTGTAACTTGGGAACCTTTTTGAGAAACAAATTTGCCACCTTTATTGCCGTAAAAATTGACGAAATATCAACAAACTTGGGCATATTTGGTTAATTTGTCAACAACCACATATATGTAATCCTTCCCTTGCACTTTTGGAAGCTGTAATGAAATCCATTGAGACACTTTCCCATTTTTGATTGGGAATGGACAAGGGCTGCAAAAATCCAGCATGAAATGTATGCTCATTTTTGTTCCGTTGGTACATAGGACGTGCTCTAACATACTTAAGGACTTCATCCTTAATACCTTTTTAATATAATCTTTCTTGGATCTGCTTGTAAGTCTTGCAGAAACCAGGTTGTCCATCCATAGATGCATCATGAAATGTCCTCATAATTTTCATCTTAAGCTCTGATTTAGGTACTAAAAAGATTCTCTCCTTGAAAAGTATGAGTTCATCCACTACCTTTTCTCTATTATCATTCAAAGTACCATCTAATATACTATTGGAGAACGAGTTCTTAGCATACACTATAAGAATTTGTTCTTTTCAATCAACTGTAATTTCCACAAATGTTCATAAATGTGGCCTTTTTGACAATTCATCAACCACTATGTTTTTCTTCCCTTTGACATATTCAATTTCAAAATTGTAATCTTGTAGCTTACCCATTTCAGCTGCTTGTCATTAAGATCCTTTTGATTAAATAAATACTTGAGGCTATTGTGATATTTTTTGACAATGAACTTACCTCCAACAAGGTATTGTTTGAACTTGGCAGAGCATGCATTATTGCAAGCATCTTCTTATCATAGACGGAGTAGCTCTTCTCTCCACCTCTCAACTTTCTACTCTCATAGGTTATTATGTAATGTCCCCTTTTTCGTGAGTGTCATCTTTCAGAGGATTAGCCTATTTCCTAACCCTCATAGGCTAATGGAGTTGTTCAGAGGGTCCAGTTGGCAGAGCCAGAGGTCAATTCCCACTCCAGTGGTCAAGGATGTTCAGGATTGCTCTTCGTTTGAGTCAGATCGACACACTTACAATTTATAGTAAGTGTCTATTTTAGGAAAACTCAGGGTTTCTATCTGTAGCAGGGCGTCTCAACAACTGGGTGACAGTGTTGAGATTAGGTATCTTGACTGGAGCAGTTATTCAGAGACTTACTATTTATAGTAAGTCAATTCAATTTAGGGTCAGTGCTATATTTGGCAGGGCACCTAGACTCATGGTATGCACAGTGGTTGACTCATTCGTCAGTTGGCTCAGTTTGAGGGACTTACTATTTATAGTAAGTCATTTATGCCCCATGTTGCTATTTTTGGCAGTGCACCTGGACTTGGTGTTAGCAGGGTTCATCAGTTGACAAAGTGGAATAAGTTTATTGTCTCGGGTTTAAGGTATCAATTATTAATAAAGAATCCTTTATTAATAATTAATTATTAAAATTTATTATATAAAGTTTTTATTAAGTGGGGGCCAATTGACTTTATAATTGCATTAAATAAATGTCATAATGAGGGGGCCTATTTATTTATTATTTCCCTAAGTCAACGTGGGACATTAAAAAGGAATCTTTAATGGTTATTAATTATATTATGAGAGTTGGCGCCAAAGTTGAAGGAATTAATTAATTTATTATGAAGTCAACTTTGCATCAAAAAACAAATATAATAAAAAGCTAAGTTATGGCTTTAAGTTAATAAAAGTGTGAGAGTGAAGCTTTGGGTCAACTTCCTCTTGGCATTTATAAAAGCCTTTATTTGGTGAAAATGAATTCATTCTATTGGGCATTTGCTTTTGTTGATTTGGGTGAAGTGAAGAAACAAGGGTTTGAAGGATTTCGAGTTTGAAGAATTGTGAATTCTTCTAAGTTATTTCAGCATAGTGAATTGGTGAAACACCCAACGAATTGTTCAAGAGCTTTGGCTCCATCCAGAGGCCAAGATTGATTTCATTGTTGCAGAGATTGATGATTAGCAGCTCCATTTTAATTTCAGAATTGTTTGCAAGGGCCGAAGACTTGTTAAATGCATATTGTAGCACTTAAATAAGCCTGCGTTTGGAATACATAAGAGGCCGCAGGTCATTAGGGGCCACAATAGCTGAAAGAAGGTTGTGTTTGGGGTTTTTGGTGCCTTGTCTTTGCTTGCTGGGTTCTCCATCTACTTCCCATCCTTGGCGTTAAATCTTATAGCATCCGCATTCAATTTGATGGTGTTAAATGTGATTAGCGAACCAGTTGGGGTTCTTACAGTGGTATCAGAGCCTGCATGCAAAGTGTTTGACAAAATGTCAAACATCCAAAATTAAACCACAGTCCAGTGTTTGTCAGAGTTAGAACCCCAGTGGTTCCTACAGTGGTATCAGAGCGGTTTCCTGCCATCCCGTTGGGGGAGGCCTCGTACATTCAAGATAGAGGGTTTGTGTGAATCATGGGTAAAACAAAGTCTATACAGAATCTTATGCCAAAGCTCATGCATGCCCTACAAGATTATAATAATGCCTTTTAGGATTATAATAAAAATATATCTGGGCTTCTACAACATCCATAAATCTTGGATCCTTTTTTTGCAAAGAAGAAAGAGGAAAACACTTATTCAAATACCAATAATGGTTCTGTTTTTTATGACAGTAGTCCCTTGCCTGAGCATAATGATGGTGTTGATGACAGGGCAAGTGCGGAGGATGTTGTGGGTGTCACCTTGAGTCTTGATTCGCAAGATGAGGATTGCATGGAAAATATGAGCTCTAACAATTCTGATTTCATGACAACAATAAGTGATGTTTGCATCAGCTTGAAACATCAGAGAGTTCACATGTAGATGATGTTGGTTCTTGAGATTTGGGTACTACTGATACAAATTATGATGCAGACTCATGCTACATTGAGTCTGATTTTTCATATCAGACTTTAGAAAATGAATTAGAGAATTCATTGGTTGGTAATAGGTCCCAGGATCGCGACTTGCAGTTACATGGGAAGTGGGAGCATGCGAGGAGACTGTTATAGCAACAACTTCCACTTTATCAGATGAGCCATCTATTGAGGTGCTTAGCAGCAGTACCTCGGTTGTTGATATGTGCAGAGATGATAGCACACACAATGCTATTTGTCATGAGGTGAGCGATGCTGATACAACTTCATATCATAGTGCGTATTGTGGGTCAGAGAACTTGCTTGAGTGGCAGGAATTTCAGAGACATCAGTTGGTTGGGTAACTAAAGGTGAATGACAGTCAGATTACCACAACGATTGAGCTTTTTGATGTTGTTCGTCAGATGTTAGCTATATTTGGTTGGGGTACTCCTTTGTCAGATGAGCATTGTGATGGTAGACTTTCCCTTACAAAGTTTCATACATCCAAGAAGCCATCAGATTAATGAAACAAAACTATCTACAGTTGTTGGCTGATAGAGACTACCTTCTCAAGTGGGGTTGCATTTGTTATGATGCGCTGAGGGGAAAGGAGGAGGAGGTAGATGAGCTCACCCATGAGCTAGGAGTGACTATGGATTCAGTTGGTTTGGTTGTTTGGTGACAATGGTGCTGTCAGGACTGGTTAGGACTAGTTTGGAGAATGCTCTGCATTGAGGTTTCTGAGCGTGCGGTTTGGTGGACATGTTCCTAACGTCTGTGCAATGTTCCAGTTTAGATATCTTATATTTGCTTGTTCCGCAAGCGAAGATATGTTGTTTTGTGTTCAACCTCATTGTCTGTGTTGGTCTCTGACCAACTGAGTGGATTATTTTGATTTGACTAATGACTTTTTGGTTTGGATATGCTTTGGAGGAAGAGTTAAGAGGTTGATATGGATCCTACTGTGCTGTGGTTAGTTCCGCATTATGATATGTCCATTGGAGAATGATTTTGAGTTGACTGGTTAACGTATTTTAATGCTTTGCTACATGTTACGTTTGATGCCGCTTTTGGAGGGTGTTGTGTTGCATGCGCTTCGATTAATTCAATTATGGGAGGCGTGTTTTGATGTTTTTGGGTCCCCTTTATTTCCTAGGGTGGACCGCATTGAGTGAAAGTATTCATGGTGGCCTACTTTGTGTAATGTTGCTTATCCTTACCGTGGATGACCTATTTGAGGTTTTTGATGATCAAGTTGATATATAAAGGCGAGTGGATGTTTGAGTTGAGTATGGATTGAGTGTGGATTGAATGTGAAGTCAGTGTGATGCGAATGTAGAAGAGTAGATGTGCGAATTGATAATATCTTTCAGAGCTGACAAAGTTTGTGCCAATGAATGTTTGACATGATCACGAGATCCTACATCTTTTCAATTCATCAATTCCTTCTGCTTGCTTGAAGGTAGTGAGCTCTTTTGGTAGCTTGTATAGTCTTGTATCTTGCCTTGAAGGAAGTGATCCTTAGTGATTTGCAAGTTATTGTATCTTACCCTAAGGTAGTGCGCCTTAGTCTGCAAGTCCTTTTATGAGCAGTGAGCTCCTTGGCCTTTGGCCTAAACCATTGTATTCAAGTTATTCATATTGTGGGTGTGATTCTAACCGTGGTTTTTCCCACATCGGGTTTTCCAGGTAAAAATTTGGTGTTCATGTGTATGTGTGTTCATTGCAATATCTTTCATTGATGATTAGTTGGATAAAGATAAGTGATATGTGTTTGTGACATAAAAAGTTTAAATTTTGTTTAAGACTGATTCACATCCCCCATCCCCCTTTCTCATTCTTGTGGTGTGTTCAATGCTAGCTACATAGAAGTCATCCTTGACTTCATAATTGCCCAACTGTAAGCTCATTTGGGTATCGTCCTAGTGCAAGTGATTGTGAAGCCATTAGCTACCATAACCTTAAATGCATCCACCTCTACCATTTTGAGTCCTCTACAAGCCACTACTCCATCATCATTAAAATTATGTGTGGCTCTCGTGTCAATCAAAGTCACTACTTGTTGCCCTACAAGGACTCAATGAACCCTGAAAGACTAATTTTTTTGAAAACCAGAAAGTTGGGCAAGAGTGCCTTCACTTTCCTTCTCCTTCTCTGATTCTTCTAATGACTTTTCCTCTTTCTCCCACAAATCTGATTGGTGGTCTCAATTACGCCGATTCATCAATTGAAGAGTACTCTATATAGTGACTTAATAGAGCACTTATGATCTGGGGCCCATGGTTCCTTGCATGTGAAACATAATTTCTTTCTTTTCAAGTCATCTAGGAGGTCTTCATCTATCTTTGTTGAGGACTTTTTTATCTGATGCAAATCTTTGTGATAATGCTTCTTATCTTTCTTTCTTTGGAAAGTCGTTGATGAGAATTGATTCTTTGCACAACAAGCTCCATGCTCCTAGCCTTCCTCATTGCCTCCTGTAAAGATGGTGGATCAAAATCCTTAACCCATTATCTAATGGGCTGTATTATTCCTTCACTAAAAAGGACTACAAGTCTTCTCCTGTGATACCTAGGACCATGACTGAAAGTCTTAGAAACTTTGAAATGTAAGTATCAAGGGAACCATATTGTTTTTAATTGTGCTAGCTCTCTGAAATGCAACTCTAGATCCTTTTTATCAAATCTGTTGATGAGCTTGATCATGAACTCATCATAAGTGGTGGTAAAATTGTGGCCTACTGTGACCAAGCCATGGTACCACCACTTATGAGCTGCTCCATCAAGATGCAATGTAGTGAATTTGATTGCCTCGTCTTCATACATAGAGACAGACGATTGTCCAATTTCTGCATCCAAGCTCTAGCAATGCAATTGTCACTCCCATTGAAGTGTGCCCATTTCACCTTACCTAGAGCATGCTGGAAGTCTCTCTGCATTGTTGGACCTCTGTACTCCAGTCTACCATCCCTCTTCTTTCTCTGACTTAGATACTGATTTAAAGTCAAAAGATTCCGAATCTAAGCTAGTTATGAAGCATACTTCATATAAGCTGTCCTCACCTTGTCTGCTAAAGGTATTTGAACTTCATGAACAACCTATAACTCCTCTCTATGATTAAATGTGGGCTGAAGTAGTCTAGGAACATACACTGAAACTGCTTCAGTAGTTTGATATTGATTTTTTCTAAATTCCAGTAGATGACACCTACTGGTTCTGTCATTTGATTGCATAGGAAGAAATCTCACAGGTTGGCAGGATCCAGCTCTAATATCATTGTATTGTCTTGATTTTTTTTTGAAATATAAAACTCCAGCTCACAATTATAATTGTTTGCACAATTGATATAAATATGAAATTATCCCTTAAATTTTAGTCTAATAGTTTATTCTCCAATCAAATATAATGTTTAGAATATAGCTCAGAAAGACCAAATTAATCCCTTTTGGTTGGTATTTTGCAGTGATCTATTAATTGGTGAAAATACCTTTTTCTGTCCTCGGACTGCCTTAAAATATCACTGTAATTTGCTCTTGAAATGCTATGACCAGTTGGTGGTTATAAGGATATTTAGTTCAAATTGAAATTTATCAATTCACACAGTGGTGATTTTCATGTGTAATTACTCTAAAAAATTGTGGGTTTCGTCCTCCAATTCCAGATCTAGAGGGGTTTCATCAACGGGTTAATTGAACTGTAGTTCCATGCTCCACAAGGAGTAGAATCAAATGATAAAACGTCTTCTGAATCTTCTCCTTCCTTGCTCAGACTCTTTTAAATACCTTTGCCTTCCAATGGTCACAATTCTTTATGTCCCTTGAAATTACTAAAAGTAATCTTTAGTTATAGCTAGTAATATTTTTAATCCTTGCTGAAATTGTATTCTCTCTTTGTATAGAGGATCCACCAAGATTGCCAAGCACTTCAAGTAATTGTTACTTTAAATCATTTTCTTCAAAGTGCTGGGTACTCCTGTGATTAATCTTTATTATTAAATTCTTTTTTGTCTTTTCTTAATGCTGGAAGTTGCATTGCCCTTGATAATTCATCTGCTGTGTAAATTTCATACATCTGGTCATGTTCACAGGTTGTTGATATAGTTTAAATTCCAAGAGGGGACATTACATAAATTCTATATTTATGACAATATGAAAAGAAAGCATCCTGCTTGTGTTTCCTTCTCTTATCCCAATTGTCTTTCATAATTCCTTAGAAATGCACAAAATTCTAATATATGGATTCTATAATCTATTCATTATGTATACCATGGCTGCAGAAATGACTTGCGAAT
>MU226477.1:7469500-7493464 GCA_018584345.1 Thuja plicata
GAAATTTATTTTAAAACGCTAAAGAACTTAAAATGTTTGTATACGTCTTAGAATCTTAACGATTTGATATGCGGATTCAATTCAGAATCGCGCTATCATTAAAATTCCTAAGCAAAACTTCGCAGAGGCGCAAAATTTTAAAATAGAATTTAAAATCTATTACTTATACAAAGTAAGCTTATACTTTAGGCGATCAACCAGAAAAGATCATTCTTATATTGTCATTGGAAGAACATGGAAGACTGCTCAATGCTACTGAAAAACCCAGGACGCCACTCAAAACTGGAAACCAGAAAACAAGACGCAAAACAAAAAAGAGAAAAACAAGAAAGGACTTTGACGTTTAGTTAGAAGATAGAACAATCGAAATCAAGGGATGACTGAGTCCATTGAAAAATATTCCTTCCATAACATCGACACGCTTAGAGAAAAACTCCTAGCAATCAACTGAGAATTGTGTGGGGTTGCGCCAATTTTGGGAAATGCAAAATTGAGGACAACAATCCTTACACCATGATCAGATTGTGACCTATCAGGACTTTGTGGATGGGTTAGTGGAAAGATTTGACAGGAAGGACCCAAAGTCCTATTTCAGAGAGCTGGCACAACTCAAACAAATAGGCAGCCTGGAAGCCTTTATTGGGGAATTTCAGAGAGTCTCAGTTAGGGTTTATGACATATCAGAGAGGAGGTGTGTTATGCTGTTCATTGAGGGGTTAGTGGAACCTCTTAGGGGTTGGGTCAAATCATTTGACCCTAATTCATTACAGTTGGCAATGAAAAAAGCTAGAGACTTGGAGTTTTCAGCTCCACGCAACAAATTTCCTCCAAGAACATCAAGTTTTTCCTATGATAACAAGGCTGCTCCAAAAAGAAATGAAGGGCCAGAATTCAAGAAACTAGTGACAGGGCCTCTAGATCCTGAAACACTTAGCGATTTGAGGAGATTGTGTTTCTATTGTAGGGGTCCTTATTATGAGAAACATGAATGCCCATTGAAGCCTAAAGGTAGGAATAGGCTCATGGAGTGGTATTATGAAGACAAACGCAATTCTGATTTTGAAGGGCAGCAAGTTGATCCTAAAGATGATGGCTTAGAAGAGACAGTTAACAGTGAGAAGGTGGAAGAGGATTTTCACCTCAAGGTTGTATACCTCTCTAGTATGCAGAAAGAGGGATCTTTCAGGATGAGGGGCCTCTTAGCAGGGCAGCGTGTCATTGCTTTGTTGGATACAAGAGCCACACATAATTTTATAGATTCACGTTTGGTCTCTAAGAGAGGCATACAAACAGAGGAGTTTGAGGGCATTAGAGTGAAGGTGGCTGATGGTTACACCTTGAAATGTGACATAATGATTCCAGATCTCCCAATGAAATTAAATAACTATGAGTTCAAGGCTGATTTCTATGTGGTTGACATGGGAGGTACCGATTTAGTTTTGGGTATGAGTTGGTTACATTCTATTGAGGCTTTTTATCTCAGCCTCAAAGATATGGAGATGAAGTTTGAGATAGATGGCAAGAAACACATACTCAAGGCCATTAGGGAAGAGAACTTGAGGACTATTTCACTTAGACGTATAGTTGAGTGGGCAACAGAGTGCAGGATTTTACCCACACTTGAGGAGTCAGGGAAATCAGTTTATCACCCTGACATACAGGAATTGAGAACTAAACACTCCAAAGTGTTTAGTGATTTACCACATGGCAGGCCACCCAATAGGGGTATAGAACACATTATTGAGCTAGAGGAGGGCACTAAGCCCATCATGATTACTCGTTATAGGCATCCCAAGCGCCTGAAGGATGAGATAGAGAAGACTATCCAAGAGCTGATTTCTATGGGGCATATTAGGCCTAGTAAATCACCCTTTGCTTCTTCAGTTGTTTTGGTGAAGAAGAAGGATGGTACCCTCAGGATGTGCATAGACTACAGGATGCTGAATCAGAGGACTATTAAGAACAGGTATCCTATTCCGTGCATTGATGAGCTGATAGATGAGTTGCATGGGGCATGCTACTTTTCTAAGATTGACTTGAGATCCGGTTACCATCAGATCCGGATGCGGGAGGAGGATATAGAGAAAAGAACATTTCGATGTCACTGTGGACATTTTGAGATTTTAGTCATGCCCTTTGGGTTGACTAATGCTCCTGCCACTTTCCAGTCTACCATGAACAGGGTCTTCCACAGTTAGTTGAGGAGGTTTGTTCTGGTTTTCTTTGACGACATATTGATTTATAGCAAGACGTGGGATGATCATCTTACTCATTTGGATACTGTGTTGGATATTCTAGATAGGGCTTCTTTGTATGCAAAGGAGTCCAAGTGTGCTTTGGGTATGATCGAGTTGCTGTATCTTGGTCACATTATCAGTTCAGAGGGAGTGCGTATGGATCCAGATAAGGTCCGAGCTATTCTGGATTGGCCTGCTCTTGAGAGTTTGACACAACTCAGAGGGTTCATCAGGTTGTGTGCCTTCTATCGTAGATTTGTTGCAGGGTTCTCACAGCATGCAACTCCTTTGACTGATTTGACCTGTAAGGGTGCTTTTGAGTGGACTTCTCAGGCACAAGAGTGTTTTGAGAAGTTCAAGTTGATCACGACATCATGCTCGGTTTTGGCATTGCCAGATTTTTCTAGGCCTTTTGACTTGCATTTTGATGCTTCAGGTGAGGACATTGGTGCGGTACTTCCCCAGGATCACCACCCTATTGTATTTGAGAGCCGGAAGCTCAGGGGTCTTGAGAGGGTCTTTAGTGTTTATGAAAGGAAATGTTAGCCATTATGCATGCTCTGGCTAAATTCAGGCAGTATTTGGACGGTAGTAAATTTTGCATCAAAATTGATCATAACAACTTGAAGTATTTCCTTGGGCAGCGTGATCTCAATGAGAGACAACAGAAGTGGGTTAGTAAACTACAGTCTTATCACTTTGATATCTCATATATCAAGGGTACTAAGAATGTGGTTGCTGATGCACTTTCTTGGAGACCTCATTTGTGTGCTATGACAACAATTTCTGAGGATTGGAGGCATTTGATTGTTGCAGAGTATGCTAGGGATCAATGGGCTGTTGGTTTTATTGATGGGACCATAGAGGACAGCAGGTATACACTTGTAAATGAGTTGATCATTTACAAGGAACGAGTGTTGTTGGTTCTAGGATCAGGTGTTTGATTGGTGGTGCTGAGAGCTTTCCATGATTCTCCCTTAGCAGGGCATTCCGGGTTTTTTTAAAACGTATAGGCAGGTGCGGGAGAGGTTCACTTGGAAAGGCCTGAAGTATGATGTGCAACAGTATGTTAGAGTGTTTGGTTTGTTAGCAGAACAAACAGGAGCACACCTATCCAGCCGGGTTACTGCAGCCATTGCCCATTCCTGAGCGGAAATGGGAATGTATCTCTATGGACTTCATTGTGGGCTTGCCTAAAGCTCAGGGTAGGGATTGCGTTTATGTGGTGGTGGATCGGCTTACGAAGTATGCCCACTTCTTTCCGATTACAACCACTTTCTCAGCGACATAGGTTGCAGATTTATTTTTCCGGGAGGTGTTCAGATTGCATGGTTTACCCCGGAATATAGTGAGTGATCGAGATGGCCGTTTTATGAGTCACTTTTGGCAGGAGCTTTTCCGATTGTGTGGGATAGAGCTGACCCCCAGTACTAGTTACCACCCTCAGACTGAGATTGTTAATAAGTGGGTGGAGGGCTATCTTCGGAATTGTGGGTCTACTCAGCAGAGAGCTTGGGTGAAGTGGATTTATCTGTGTGAGTATTGTTATAATACCACTCACCATATGTCTATTCGGATGGCTCCTTTCCAAGCTCTATATGGATATGATCCTCCTAGTTTTCTGGATTTTCTTTTCAGTGATAGCAGAGTTCCCAGTGCAGGTGATTTGTTGCAGTACAATCAAGATATTATGGGAACTTTGAGGGACAATATTCAGAGAGCTCAAAATCAACTAAATCAGTATGTTGATCAGAAGAGAGTTGCTTGCTCTTTCCAAGTTGGAGATATGGTATATTTGATGTTGCATCCTTACAGGCAATCATTTATCTGGAATAGCGGAGCTGAGAAGCTCAAGCCTCGATATTACAGACCTTTCCGTGTTGTTAGACGGGTGAGAGAGGTTGCTTATGAGTTGGATCTGCCAAAGGACAGTAGATTGCATAATGTTTTTCATGTATCGCGCCTCAAGAAGGCATTAGGCAGAAATGTTCCGTCCTCTCTGTTACCCCCTCTTGATGATGAGGGAAAGTTGGAATTGATTCCTGAGGTTATATTGGAGACTCGTGAGCGACAATTGCGTCGACGAGTTATCAGAGAGTTTTTGATTAAGTGGTCCGGTTTACCGATTGAGGATGCCACTTGGGAATTAGAGGACATTCTTCAGCACCCCGGTTTGCGATTGCTTGAGGACAAGCAATCTTGGGGAGGGAGGACTATGATGTCCCCGATTAAGCAGTTGTCTGTGGGACAGGATTATTAGCCCATCATTGCAACCCTCGTGGGCTAATGCTTTGTTTTGAGGGTCTCTTGGTCAGGACTTACTATTTTGGGTAAGTTATCTCTTGCCAGTTTCTATTTCTGGATAGTGGAATTCAGTGTTCAGTATGATTTGGAGATGGATCGAATTGATTAATTAAATCTTCCCTATTTAATTAATCTTGGAGTTATAAGTTATATCATTAATGTTTTAATGATATCTTATGGTTTATGTGATACTATATTATAAAAGCTGAATATGATTAATTTTGCTTATATCCTAAGTTGGAGGGAATGAAGCTTTAAGTTATTTGAAGTGTGTGGATGAAGATTGTAAAAATTGAGCCTTCAAGGAGAAGATTCAGTTTTTATATTGGTTTTCGAAAGCTAAGCATTCTTCTTATGCATTTTGATAAAAATTGTGACTTGGAGAGGGTTTCAGAACTTGGCTGATTGAATTGTGAATTCGATTTGGTGTGCAGCACTTTGAATTGGACTATTAATGTCCAGTGAATTGTGTGGTGTGGCGGCAGTGTTTCAAAATTGCCATGGTGGTATAGCTTCACGCGTTTCCTGTGTATTGAAGTTGCGGTTTACTTAGAGAAGGTAGTGTTCGCGTGGCGTGGGGAAGACATAAGGTTTTGGCGTCATTTGCTACTGGGTCTGCTGCATTCAAACTACAAGCTGTGGCCAACCTTTGGGGTGTGTGACGGTATGGAGATGTAATGCGGCCAGCAGTCATGATGTGGCCAGCATTTGAGTTTGCAGCCAGCATGCGTGGGAATATTAAGGTAGTGTAGATGCTTAGCATTTGTTTGGATTTTGATTATCCATTGGATGATACTTACAGCTCCTCTATATATCATGATTTGTATTTAGTCCACGGGAATTGAGAGATATTTGATGTCATTTAACATTCTGGTTTATATACTGAAAATTATTAAAAAAAAAAAAATTGATTTCATAGAAAGTATAAAGTTTATTTTTCAGTGCAAAGTGAGTCTTGCATTTGAAATTCCAAGGAAGAGCCAGGTAGGCTCTTTACAGAAATAAATTAAAAATATAATTTTCATTGGTTACGGAAGACCAGGTCGGCCTACTTTGGAGGATGTGTCTCCTCAAACTTAGACGCTTATATAAGGAGGCCCAATGCACTCATTTCTACGCCAATTCAAGGTTGTTTATCTCTGCATATGTGGCCAGCAAATTTTATGCATATTAGCAGCGAAATTCCATTAGAGGTGGTGGGAATAGATACAAAGTTATTACGATGCTATGAACCCCCCCCCCCTGAAGTTTTGTTTTTTCGATTTGATGGAAATTAGAATTCCATTCCCTCTAGATCAAAGCGCTAAACATTATAATATGGAAACGAAAAATCAAAGTTATAATCTTTTTGGGATTAAACTGAATTAAGTCAAAATTGGATGAAAATGGTGAAGTCATTGAAATAAAATTAAGTCTTAGTTAAATAAAGGAGGTGAAATCTAGAAGAATTTTATTTAGTGAAAATTCTAAGTTTCTTCATTTTGTCTATTCTCATCATCCCACAAACTCAATTCGTTTTTCTTCTTGTTTTGCAAGGACATTATAGAAAAGGAAGGGGCTTGGTAGGAGGAGGGTGATGGCAAGGTGATGATCAAGAACTTCAAAGGACCAAGTGCAAGCTATGGGAATGCTGGCCCAAACTTGAGGTTTCAAGCCGAGAATTAAGTCATCAAGGCAAGTTCAACCACATGAAGACATCATTGAGAAATTTGGAGATAAGGATCAAGTGTAATCCAATTCAAGTTCACAAATGCAGTCAAGTTCAATCAAGTTTACAATTTCAAAATGCAAGCTCAAGTTCGAAAATGAGGGCTAGAAGGTTCAAATTTGCAAATCCAAGTCAGAGCCATGGAGAAAATTTCAAAGGACGGAGAAGCCTGAAAGATAAAGCAATTTGGGAATATGCTATCCCTTTTATTCTCAAGATTTTGATAGTTTCAGAAGAGTTAATCAAAGTTAGAAATGTTGAGTATCAAGAGATTTTCTCTTCATTAGAAGATCGATCAAGCCTATAAGATTAGAATGATGAGGTGACACCTAGTTGTCTTCTCCAATCAAAAAATTCCAGATTCAAGCATAGTCAATCAAGTCATGCCAAGTGTCCTATTTTCTCATTGGCTATCAAGTACTTTGTAATTTACTTATTGGCCCATGAATTGGTGCCCTCATGTAATTGGTTGCAAATTTGGCAACCCTAGTTAGGGTTTGTAGGGTTGAATCTCAACCCTTGATCTCGAATCGATCTTGGCCCTTCATTGTAATTGAACATCTATAAAAGGCCAAAGCCTTCTCATTTGTAATGCATTAGATTGGGAGATTAGATTAGAGGAGAAGCACTGAATAGCTAGAAGTAGAAGTAGGCTAGCTAAGGGAGAGACTTGATCAAATTGTTGCTTGACGCTTACAAAGTAATTGACAATTCATTGTTGGTTCTTCATGGTGAATTACTTGATATTGCTTTGAAGTGTTGCATGGTTTCCTCAATCTTTCGCTTGGAGTAGATTTCCTTTCATGTTGAAGTAGTTTAGTTGAATGAAAGTAATTGTGGATGTTTGCTTGATTAACTCGACAAATCCGGGCCACTAGTCTCTTGCTGATTTTAAGTATGCCTTGTGTGGTAAGCTGGTGATTGAAAGCCCTTAACTTCGATTGATGTTCAATCTTTAGTTTGCATCCATTGATGGGATTGAAGAGGGTAGATATTGATTTGAAAACCATTTGTGTATTCCTTAGAAGCTTGCACTAGGTGGGTGGAAGTCGCTGATAAAACCGCATCTAGTAGAGTCCAAGTCATCCACACTTCCTTCCATTTATAGTTAGGAGTAGAAGTAGAGGAAGTTAAGTTTGAGTTTAAGTTGAAGTGGATGTTTGAAGATCAAAACTATATTTTCATTGCACACTGTGAAGCCAAATCTTTAAAAGTGCAAGAGTTGATATCCATTGAATGAATAGTTTCAAGGTTCCTTTTATCGTGGACAATTGCCACAAATGGAAACTGACAGTAATAGACTTACTATAAATAGTAAGTCCTCAACCAAGACCCCAAAATCAATCCATTAGCCCACAAGGGTTGCATTGATGGGCTAACAATGGCGTGTCCCAGACACCTGCTAAAACGGGGACATCACAGTCCTCCCTCCCCAAGATTGCTTGTCCTCAAGCAATCGCAATCCTGGATGCTGAAGAATATCCTCTGACTCCCAAGTGGCATTCTCAACAGGTAAACCATGCCATTTCACGAGAAACTCCTTGATGACTCGCCTGCTCAAATGCCTCTCTCGGGTATCCAATATAGCTTTAGGAATCAACTCTAACTTCCTCTTATCATCCAGGGGTGGAAAAATAGATGGGACAACATGCCTACCTAACGCCTTCTTGAGGCGCGAAACATGAAATACATTATGCACACTGCTGTCCTCTGGCAAATCAAGCTCCTAAGCAACCTCGCCTACCCACCTGACAACACGGAAAGGGCCATAGTACTGAGGTTTGAGCTTTTCAGCTCCGTTCTTCCGAATGGATGATTGCTTGTAGGGTTGCAACATCAAATATACCATATCCCCAACCTGGAAAGAGCGATCTACTCTCCTTTGATCAGCATAATGCTTTAGTTGATTCTGAGCTCTCTGAATATTATCCCGCAATGTTCCCATAATATCTCGACTGTCCTGCAGCAAGTCGCCTGCACTGGGAACTCTGCTATCACTGAAAAGAAAATCCTAGAAACTAGGAGGATCATATCCATACATAGCTCGGAAAGGAGCCATCCGAATAGACATATGGTGAGTGGAATTATAACAATACTCATAAATATATCCACTTCACCCTAGCTCTCTGCTGAGCATACACATAATTCCGAAGATAGCCTTGTTGGTTCCCAAATTAATAGATTGGAAATCCGATGAGCTTGCCTACTCAATGCTGGGATTATCCAACTATCTTGGCCAACGAACGGGAGTGATCGATTGATCTTCCCTACACTTAAGGCTCTACAGAACCAAGGCGGGTGAGCCTATACCTCAACCAAACTTCTTGGCTTAAAAGGCTTTTTTATAGCAGATAACAATTATACATTAAAGTTGGGTGATCTCTCATGAAGGTAAGTGAACTCTTGAGATAGATCGAATTGTGAATATCGCAACTATTAAATATTTGGATTCTGTGAGAATGCTTTAACAAGATGCTATTGAAAGAATGTATTATTTGGTTTGAAATAAATGCTAATGACTGCTTTTTGCTTGTAATTTTCTCGAACAGAGACTTCAACTTAAGGATAATAGAGCAATGCCTTTCTTCTATTGGGCAATAGAGACAAATCCTTCTTTAATCCTATGTACAACTAAGTGAGACAAAGAACACCACCTAAATGCTCCTATCAACTGCTCCTCTTCAATGTCTTTGATTATTTATTATGCTACAATCAGTATTATTGAATTTAACCCAAGCTTAATGAGCCCAATAAGATAGAATTAATAGTGCCTAATAATTCTAGTGATTAAATTGCAGAATAACGGGAATAATTTCCAAACATAAAGTTTTAAAGCAGCTTTATCTTCTGGAGATAAAATCACAAAGGACTGATCAATCGGGAACGATCAAATCCATAGCTCCAAATTAGAGAAAATACTAATTTATATTAATGCTTCATAAAGTTTTCTGTACAATATATCACTTGCAGAAAGTGCTGTAGAAAATAATAAGTTTTTTACATTGTTGATGATGATTTTTACCTTTACATTTTACACCACATATATATCTGGATGAATGGTTTTCACACCCCTTTAGGGTGAAGAGACACCACCTTATGCTAAAATTAAAAACTTCTTTTGAAAAAAACTAATCAACAAGCTAACTAATAACTACCTATCTTTCGGATTTGGCTTTGGTAAAAATCCAAAGCAGATTGTACAAACATAAGATTTTTACTGGCGATAGGAAATTTGATTTTCCGAACTTGGTCTATTTTAGATTGTTAAATTTCGATCATTTTCATCCTCGGGCGACATCATTTTTGTAGCATGTCGAAATTACAGCATCTCTGAAATCTCTGCTCATAGAATTTTGATTGTTCTTTTCGTCATTTCGCAACTTGTTAAAAAGTCCATCGCGAAATAGCGAAAATCGCAATTTCGCTACTCCCCTTAATGCCATTCGCGAGATAGCAAAAAATTGTTGTTTCGCTGTCTTTGTTTTTTGCTCCTGTAAAATAGCGAAATTTTGCCATTTCGCAGTTGCCACTTTTCATGATCGCGAAATAGCAAAAAAGGTCCCTTCTGAATGTCTCAAAGGTATTTTCTCATTTTGGATCTCTGCAATATGCCTTCATATTTGATTTCTAGATAGTCTTTATGCTTCAAGATGCAAAATTTCAAAAAATGGCTCAACAAGCCCTCCACCCATTTATTAACAATCTCAGTCCGACCATCAGTTTGAGGGTGGTAACTGGTACTCGGAGTCAACTATGTCCCACATAACCTGAACAAATCCTGCCAGAAGTGACTCATAAATTGGCTATCTCGGTCACTTACAATATTCCGGGGTAAACCATGCAATCTGAAAACCTTCCGGACGAATAACTCTGCAACCTTTGTCGTTTAAAATGTAGCAGTGATCGGAAAGAAATGAGTATATTTCATGAGACGATCAACTACCACATAAATGCAATCTCTACCTTGAGCTTTAGGCAAGCCCGCAATAAAGTCCATAGAAATGCATTCCCACTTCCGCTCAGGAATGGGAAGTGGCTGCAGTAACCCAGCTGGATATGTGTGCTCCTGCTTGTTCTGCTGGCAAACATAACACTCTAACATATTGCTGCGCATGATACTTTAAGCCTTTCTAGGTGAATCTCTCCTGAACCTACCTGTAGGTATTGGAGAACCCAGGGTGTCCAGCTAAAGGAGAATCATGGAAAACCCTCAACACCACCCGCCTAACACTCATTCCTGGAACCAGAAATACCCTCTCCATGTAAATGATCAACTCATTTACAAGAGTATATGCGCTGTCCTGTATAGACCCATCAGTAATACCAGACGCCCACTGATCTCTTGCATAATCAACAATGATCAAGTGTCTCCAGTCCTCAGATATCTCAGTCATAGCACATAAATGAGGCCTCAGTGAAAGTGCATCAACAACCACATTTTGAGTACCCTTGATATAAGAGATATCAAAATCATATGACTGAAGTTTGCTGACCCACTTCTGTTGTCTCTCATTGAGATCACGCTGTCCAAGGAAATACTTCAAGCTATTATGATAAGTTTTTATGCAAAACTTACTGCCAACCAGATACTCCCTGAACTTAGCCAAAGCATGCATTATGGCTAACATTTCCTTGTCATAAACACTAAAAGCTTTCTTAGCACCCCTGATCTTCTTGCTCCCAAAAACAATGGGATGGCGATCCTGGGAAAGTACAACACCAATGCCCTCACCAGAAGCATCACAATGCAAATCAAACGGTCTAGAGAAATATGGCATCGCTAGAACCAGGCATGATGTCATAATCTGCTTGAACTTCTCAAAACACTCCTGTGCCTGAGAGGTCAACTCAAAAGCCCCCTTACGGGTTAAATCAGTCAGAGGAGCTGCATGTCGAGAGAACCCAGCAACAAAACTGTGGTAGAAAACACACAGACCAATGAATCCCCTAAGCTATGTCAAGTTCCTTGGAGTAGGCCAATCTAGAATAGCACGAACCTTATCAGGGTCCATGAGCACTCCCTTTGCACTGATGATATGACCAAGGTACAACAACTTGGTCATCCCCAAAGCACTCTTGGACTCCTTTGTATACAAGGAAGCCCTATCCAAAATATCCAGTATTGTATCCAAATGAGCAAGATGATGATCCCATGTCTTACTATATATTAGAATATCATCAAAGAAGACCAAAACAAATCTCCTCAACTGGCTGTGGAAGACCCTGTTCATAGTGGACTGAAAAGTAGCTGGAGCATTAGTCAACCCAAAAGGTATGACTAAAAACTCAAAGTGTCCACAATGGCATCTGAAGGCTGTCTTCTCTATGTCCTCCCGAACTCTGATCTGATGATATCCGGACCTTAAATCAATCATAGAGAAGAAAGCTGCACCATGCAACTCATCGATCAACTCATCAATGCGTGGAATAGGATACATGTTTTTAATTGTCCTCTTGTTCACCATCTTGTAATCAATGCACATTCTGAGTGTACCATCATTTTTCTTCACCAAAACAACTGATGAAGCAAAGGGAGACTTACTCGGCCTAATATGTCCTATAGATAGCAGCTCCTGAATTGTTTTCTCAATCTCATCTTTCAGCGCTTAGGGTGCCGGTAAAGAGTAATCATGATGGGCTTAGTGCCCTCCTCTAACTCAATAATGCTCTCAATGCCTCTGTCAGGTGGCCTGCCATGTGGTAAATCACTAAACACTTTAGAGTGTTTAGTTCTGAGCTCCTATATGTCAGGATGATAAGCTGTTTTACCCGACTCATCAAGTGTAGGTAGTAATCTACACTCTGCTGCCCACTCAACTGCATCATGACTAATGAGACACTGCACACGTCTGAGTGAGATAATCCTAAGATTCTCTTTCCTGATTGCCTTAAGTATATGTTTCTTTCCAATGTTTCCATTAATTTCAAACTTCATTTCCATATCCTTAAGGCTGAGATAAAAAGCCTCAATAGAATGCAACCAACTCATGCCCAAAACAACATCAGTACCTCCCATGTCAACAACATAAAAATCAGTTTGAATTCATAATTATTTAATTTCATGGGAAGATCTGGAATCATCCTGTTACATTTCAAAGTGTAACCATCAGCCACCTTAACTCTAATGCCTTCAAATTCTTCTTTCTGTATACCTCTCCTGGATACCAATCGCGAATCTATAAAATTATGGGTGGCACCTGTATCCAATAAAGCAATGACACGCTGCCCTACTAAGAGGCCCCACATCCTGAAAGATCCCTCTTTCTTCATGCTAGAGAGGTATACTACCTTAAGGTTGGAATCCTCTTCAACCTTTTCATCATTCACTGCTACTTCATAGCTCTCTTCCTCATGATCAGCTTGCTGTCCGTCAAAATGAGAACTATGTTCGTCCTCATAATACCACTCCATAAGCCTATTTCTACCCTTAGGTTTCAAAGGACACTGATGTTTATTATCATATGGGCCCCTGCAATAAAAACACATTCTTTTTCTCCTTAGATCAGTAAGTCTTTCTTGATCTAAAGGCCTTGTCACAGGTTTCTTGAAATCTGATCCTTCAATCCTTTTTGGAGCAGCCTTGTTGTCATTTGGAGGATTAGATGGTTTAGGAGGGAATCTAGTACGTGGTGCTGAAAATTCTAAATCTCTTTCTTTCTTCATGGCTGCTTGCAAAGATGTAGGGCCAAAAGACTTAACCCAACCCTTGAGAGGATCAACTAACCCCTCGACAAACAACATCACAGGTTTCCTCTTTGAAAGATCATATACCATCATGGAAATCCTCTGGAACTTACTGATGAAGGTCTCCAAACTGCCTATCTGCTTGAGTTGTGCCAACTCACGAAAATAGGACTCTGGGTCCTTGTCAAACCTCTCTACCAGTCCATCCACGAACTCCTGATATGATACAATCTGATCATGATGTAATGAAACTAACCCGTGGTACCACCAGTCATGGTCTATGCCATCCAAATGCAAAACAACAAACCTGATAGCGTCCTCTTTAAACATAGGACGTAAAGATAGATAAGTGTCAAGCTTGTGAATCTAATGTTGTGGTTGCTCTCAGTGGGAGCATGTAGTTTGTATACTATTTGTAGGAATGTATTGCTGAAGTTTGAAAGATGGTTCATGCAGAGATTTGTGCCCTTTGTCCTTGATGGCAAGGGGGCAGAAGAATACATTAAGGGGGAGAGAAATTCATGAGAGAGCTATTGTAAAAAGGAGATATTTGTTATTTGATTGTTTGTCTAAGGGGGTTTTTGCACTGATGATGGTGATCATATTTATGGTGTTGCCATCAATGACAAAGGGGGAGATTGTTGGAAATATGTGTTGGCGTTGCTGTCATTGATGTTAACTTGATGTAATAAGACTATTAGAAACATGTATTGAGATGTTCCTATGTTCTCTAGTGTTGCTCGTGTGTGATCATTTGAACTTTTTGGATTGCTTTAGTGTTAGAAGATGGAATATACAGGAAAGAGTATTTGAAGTTTGTATGGGAAAATGCTTCGCATTCCTCCGCATTTGGTGATGAGAGATTGTGGTTCTGGATATAATGACTGTTCAGTCGATGTTGCACTCTAATGGTTTTAGGTTATCAACATTACAATTGATAAGGTTGGTATTGAAGTTTGTTGACAGTATGGCTGTCTATTAGGATTGGTCTGGAAAATGCCCTGTGTTGCTCTACATTGCTTTGCGTTGCTCTGCATTTCTTTGTGTTGTTTTCAGCATTGTGGTTTGGAGGACATGCTTAGAAGTTAGAATGCTTGTGCAGTGTCTTAGTTCAGTTTTCAGATGATTTTTTCCTCCGCAAGGATAGTTATGATGTTTTGTTTCTCTACAGTGTGGTTTGTTGTAGCTCTCTGGCCAACTTCTTGGACTTGTTTTGGAAGTTGAGTTAAAATGTTGTTTTGGGTCCTACTGTGGTGTGTGAAGATCCAGATTGAATTATTTTAAGTCGAATTATGTTTTTGGGTCGACTGGTTATGCGACGCATTATTTATCTACAAGTTATGTTTGTTGACGACTTTGGAGGATGTGTTCTCGCGTGCGAATCATTTAGAGCTACTTAGAAAGATGTGTTATGATGTTTTTAAAACCCCTTTATCTCCTGGAGTGGACTGTAATCATTGCAATTGTGTTTGGTGGCCAACTTGATAGGACATATGTCTTCTCTTTTTGGCTGACCTAATTAAGGGTTTTGATGAAGTTGATATAGTTTGAAGATCATTTCAACATATTGAAGTGTGGAGAAGAGTGTAATGTGTTGTGTGAGTATGTGTTGAAGATAAGTGTGGAGATCAGTCTGGATTGCGTGCCACCATGATCATATCAATCAAGTTACCAGTGATGAGACAATAGATTTGTGTATGATGATTGCCAAGAAGTTGGTTGCTTGAGATAGTGATTCAAGGACAACTTCTTGCTTGGAGAATCGCTGGAGGCAGTATGTTGAAGGTTTGTTCATTTTGATTAGGACTAGATTTGTATCTTGTCCTGAGGTGGTGTGTCTTAGTCTGAAAGTCCTTTACATCTTGCCCTAAGGTTGTGTGCCTTAGCTTGCAAGTCCAGAGCAGTGAACTTCCCTGGTAGTGAGGCAAAAACTATCTTTGTACTCTATTTTTCATATAGTGTGAGTTGGATCTCATCATGGATTTTCCCTTCTTGGGCTTTCCACGTGAATCTAGTGTTCTCATGTGTATGATCATTGCTTTATCTTTCTTTGCTGCTAATGTGGTTAAGGTTAAGTGATGTGGAATTGTGATTGAAAAAGATAAGTATTTGTGCAAGACCGATTCACCCCCCCTCCCCCGGCCCAAGTCTTGGGGTATGTTCAACATCTTGCAACCTTCAAAGGAGTAATCTGCCACTATGAAAAAGACTTTGCCAATTAAAAAGAAAAGCCCACGACCATTTAATGATTGTGCAGAAGCCTTGTAGGTACCAACGATGAACCTGGTAACCAAAGACCTAAGTGCAACTGAGAAGGTGATCCACATGAAAGAAAATAATTCAACTAATAAAGGAAAATGCCATGACAATTAAGGTATTTGATCAACAAATGAGAATAATTTGGCTTGAGGTCAATGCCAAAATCCCTTGCTTGTGGGGGTAAAACTAAGGTTTGTGTGGACGAAAGGCATTGTGAAAAGCATAAAAGAGGTTCCAACTTGAAAAAGAGGACTTGCAAGCACACTTACCTCTTGTAAGAACCCTTCACAAGCTCTGTTGCTGTACTGGATGGTTTTTGTTTGTTTGTTTTGCAAATTTATGTTTTTTTGAAATTCTTTCAATAAGGGTTTTGAATCAAACAAGTGACTGAAATAAAAATGCTGAAATAAAATCAGACTACTGTTGCAATTTTATTTAATTTCACCATGTAACGCTAAGTACAAAGATAACTGATTCCGGCCAATGAACATACTACAAAGCATAAGGAACCTGTTTTATTTCAGAAGACGCTACTGCAATCTTATTGTCATAGTAAGGGCTGAGATTTTTGACCCTCATTCTTCACGCCATCCCTTTCCTTCCAAACTTCTTACCCACATGAATAACTAGTAAAATGATGCGACACTGTTCACGCACTGTATTAGCACTATTCACGGTACTGTAGCAATTTTACTATTCATAGTACTGTAGCAAATCACTATTCACGCGAACTGTAGCAAATCACAATATTGAAGCACAATAAGAATCTCTGGATCTGTTGTAGTTTTACCTTCCAATCCTTCGAACCCTAGATGGAATTCTTCACTTTTATGCACAAATAGAACTCCTGAATGAAGCTCTCTTGAATGCCAAATTCATTGGATATTTCACCAACTCAAATGGCTGCAACACTGAAGATTTTCCGTTCTCCAGTGGCGGCTCCAAGTAGAAACCCTCGTTCTCCAAGCAAGAGCAAAAATCAACCAAAGTTCAATAATAATTATAAACATAATCAGAATGACCTCTTAAGTCTCTTTTATTCTTTTCTTGTGGGAGCTCAAATACTTTCCTGGCCAATGTGGGATAAAAGATATATTCCCACTTTTTAATTCTTTTCACTTTAAACTCTATAGTTGGTGCGTAAAGAATTCTTTTAAAATTAATTGTTCTCTTGGCCCCATCTATGATAAATTGACCCTTCACTTAAGTGACTTAAGTTATAATATATAATTATATTATAACTTCACAATATAAGTTCAAAACTATTAATATTTTTTTTAACCAAATAAATATTAATATCTCCATTATTACTCATCATCTCTGCACGTCGTTTGAACTGGAAGCTGAAGTGACCAAGCCGCATACGACCATACCCCATTTCTAAAAATAGCAGGGGTCCCTCTCTATTCCCCTAAAAACTTGCTATAAATAGCAATTTCTGCATACAAAGTCCTGGAGACCTCGAACGAAAGCCAAACCTGCAAAACCCTGACCACTGAAGAAGATGCATCCCTCAAAGGACCCTCTAACCAACCACATTAGTCTGCGAGGGACAGAATAATAGGCTAATCCCTCAACTTTGATGCTCATGAAAAATGGGGACATTACACCTCTGCCATGATAAAAGATTCAATCCATGTGACCAAAAAGGGCAGTTGCTCCCAAAAGTGGATAGCATGGGAAGCTTAGAAAGATCTTGTATTGAAGGCAAAGCCATCTATAAAATTCATGCACAACACTTAAATATTTTGTTTCAGATTTGTAACAAAGAACAAACACAAAGGAAAGGTCTCTCGTGAAGGAAAAATGTATACTTGCAGCAACATACACAAGAGAGACTTGCCATAGAAAATTATCTTGCGCATACCAAAATGAAAAATGACGACGTAGAAAATGCCATAGAAGGATTTTCTGAGGGCAATTAGGAATGCACTTGGTATCAATGGCTTCGGAAGGAGGAACAGGGCATCCATGGTTCCCCACTCGCAAATAGATACCAAAACTAGGGTTTGGTAGCCAATAAAAGAGGATCTGCTTGAGAAAGAGCTAGCGGACTAAAGAACAAAAGATAGAAAATGTATACTGGAGCTATACACGATGTGTGAACATCATTTATAGCAAAAAGGAAAATCTAGCTTCTAACAGTCTAAACAAAGTTGTTAATATGAAGGGAAAATGTAATGACCCGAACTGGGTATTTCCCAAAAACCCCTCAAATGTAACCTAGAAGATTTAAACATATACTTGCATGCACAGGATATTGATTTAAATGAAATAACCAGCTGAAATAACCAGCAAATATTATTGCAATAACTCTTCAGAAAAATGTTATCGTATTATACAACAGCAATACAATAACCACGAATTACAAACTTCCCAATCTGAAATATAGAAATAACACTAAGATTGGATGATAAAGAACCTGTGAATACAATGGCGAACTCTGCTGTGAATCCGCACCGGAGATGAACTGGGTTTCTGTCCAATCCACCGAGAAAGCCTGAAGGTTTCCGTCCTCAGGTTTCAGAACCGAAAGCTGAAGCTCTCTAGATTCTCCAAGAGAAAATAAATTCATAAAACTAAGCATACTCAATGAGACTCCAAGGCTTCTTTTAAGGTTGCACCTGTGACTCTTTAGTTTCCCCACTTTGTCTCTTCATATTCCACTTAAAGTCACTTTTTAAATAAATATAACCGTTGAGTTATAAAGTGACATAATAAAATAAAGTAAGGAATCTTCTAGCATTAAAACAGTGAGCCAAACGAACTCGGATGAAGACGTGTGATAGCTTGTCGGAAAGCTCTCGGCGAGACGCTCCAAGTCCACTACTGAAGTGCCAGGAAACTGAGTTCTGCCGACTTACTATAAAATAGTAAGCACCTTGGAAACCTTGTGGAAACTGCTTTGATTGGCCTGAAACTGAAAACGCCTAGGCCAAACATCCCTCTGATCACCTGCCAAGCCTCGATTAGCCCACCATACCAAGATGAAAAGGCTAACTAAAAGGCACGAAATAATGTGCCCAAAAAAGGGGACATTACAAATCATCCCTTCTTGGAGATTGCTTGCCCTCAAGCAATCGGTATCTGCATGCTGTGATCATAATACCTGGATCCCAAACCAAACTCAGGGAAGCTGCTCCACCAATCTGTTGTGTGAAACTGAAATAGATATTATGCCCTGACCTGTGAAGCCATTCACACAGCAACAAAACAACAACCGGTCTAATGCCAGGATCCCAAATCACTACAGGATTAGTCGTACCAATCTGCCTTGTGCTGCCATCATCTGTGAGAAAGTCCTCAACCAAACTGAGAACCTCACTCCAGCTGAGATCACCAGCACCTCTACGGTCAGATGCAGGGGAAAACCAAATCTCACACCAATCGGCTCCTTGAATAAATACCACCCGCAAGTACGTCCCTCCTGGATCCCATAAGCAAAAGGGCCATCCATCTCGCCAGCTGGCTGAAATATCCTGACGCCCTATGCCCATACTGAGTGAATCACCAGAAATGTCCAATTGCCACAACACTGCCCCTCTAATCTGTAGCCCAAATCGAAATTTGCACTGAAGAAGCAAACTATCAAAACCGCAGGACATGGCTTCCTCCTTCAAGAAGGGAAGCGTACCAAACCAATCACCCATCCCACACCTATACAATAATCGGAAAAGAAAGTCCTCCGTAGGTGGGCTGAATGGGAAACAAAATGCATCCCATACAATGTTGCCAGAATGTGATGCACTACCCAACTCCTTTGGAAATCCTGAATCAACATTAGGATTCCATAACTGTCTCACTATACCCGGAGTCATACAATGCACATCCCTGTGTGAAAAATTCACACCATCAAGCACAATCATTAGACCAAGCTCAACAACTAAATTTTATCTTTCTTTGCATGCCCCTTTATAGTCTGAAACAAATCTTCCTTCCTTTCTTCCACATAATCCTCAACTGTAGATGCACCCACCATATTATTTCGCTCAAAATCAAAAGAACTCATACCTTCATGTGGCTGATCACTCATTGTGGTCTTTGAAAATTTCATGACAACATACTCATAATCCTTCTTGTTATCACTGAGGCTTGTGTGATTCACACTCATGGATGCATGAAATGATTCTCCTTCTATATCCTCTTGTAAATCTCCTCTCAAAGATGATGGAGCCTCGTGTGAGTCACTCCCCAATGCTATCATTTTGTTCTTTTGAACTAAATCTGCTTGTTTATCAAACTCCGTTGAAGTTTTCTGCATACCCCTTTTGTATTTCCTTTTCTCTTAAGCTGCTGCTTTGAATTTGTAGAATCCAAACCATCATCATCCTCTTTTGGAACACCCATACATTGTGCAAAGGGAAGATGGTCACGTATCTTCTTAGGAAGAATGCAATACTTCTGGTGGCTGCTCATAATTGCACCATTTGTTGCTATGGCATGACGCCTCTTACTTGCACCTGTAGATGGTGATGAAACCTTAGGGGGTACAAATTTACTGGATAGTGTGTCACTTAAACGTTGCAATTCAGGTTGGAGTTTTTGTTGTGTTTGTTCAAGATCTTTCCATGCTTGTGTGTTGCTAAACAATCCCTCCATCATGACCTACCCTGCTGTTCAAACTAAGAACCAATTCCAACTATGATAACCCTGGCCAAATCTGTTTTATGCTGCCCACATCAATCTGGAAAGTACAACAATATAAGAACACCTTCAAGGTCTGCCCAAAACCTGGTGGAATTGTTTTGTCATTTTGTCAACCAATTGGCAAGGAGAGTATTGGAATTCTGATTATTTTTATTTCTCACAAACAGAATGAAAACAGTCACAGATATGTAGATCTTCCTTCACAAATAGTAGAAAGTTTCAATGATCTCCCTCCAAAATTCACGTTTCCTGTATTCACACTGTAATAACTGCAGAACATTGCCAAATTCTGTATGGACTACACCAAAGGTATTAACCATCGTAATAATCCTTGTTACTGGAGATATGTATAATTGCTTGAGACAATTGCATAATTTATAGCTGTTGGCAAGTGTTCTCTGTGATATGTATTCTATATCAATAATTGTCCTGAAACAAAGTCTGAAACAGCTCTCAGGAACTACTAAACCAAGTCACCATTAAACCAAACTCCCTGAACTTCCTTTCCCTTTCATATTACATTCCAGAGCAACAATCATCTATAGAAATCTACAGCAGATTTATTTGGACTCCAAATCACGAGCCAATAAAGAAGCTAACTCCCGAGAAAGAGAGTCGCAGCCATACCATAAACACGCCAAACATAGACCCAAACACATTTGTTCACTACAGAAATAGCCTTGCTATTTTGAGTTGACTTCTAGTTCAACGCTCTTAGAGAAATTCTCAGCACAATAAGACACCCACGGCTCATAGCTACCATGCGTGATATATACTGGAAACATCGGGCCTGAAGAATGGAGCTCATGCATGGACAATCATCTATCTTCAACACTTGGAAATAAACGACATGGATTCTGATATGAATCTGCAACTACAAGTTATTACCCGGAGAAGAGTTCCCAGAATGAATGCAATCCTTAACTCCAGCAATCCTAAGCATAGGTATAGCATATTATCACGCCATCTGTGATCTCCAAAACCAATCAAATGCAAACATGTAGTAACTGAAATATCCCCATTGACTAGCATGTAGTAACTGCAGTCATCTGTGATATCTTGAAGTACCAGAGATTATTGGTTGTATACTACTTTACAATTCACTGTGACTGAAAAATGAAGTTTAATTCCCAAATTGATGTGAAACTAATAGAAGCCCAAACCGTCTGACTACTTCAATGTATCCTTACTCCTCCACTTGAATGACTGATGATTCTCATATTTGTAGTAGGCTTCAGTTGTAACACTCAGAAATGTAAACAATATTCAAGAAGCCCAACTATATCCGCAAGCCATGTAGAGCAAAAAAGATGACAGAGTTAACTAGAAACTCATGCGTTTACCATTATATGTTTCCCACACACATACCATAGTCCAAATGTATTCTTACCGTCCTTGGTCAACAATTATTCCGGCCTCCAATCTTCGTTCCAACTCTAAGTCATATTTTTTGACGTTAGAATAGGAAACGTCACTCCACACTGTGATAATCGACCATTGGAAATAATTGGATAATTGGAAGTTTCTCTGTTCCGAGCTAAACGACACCAAACAACACTCTCACGGGCTCGTCCTTTGACGTTACTCACACAAAACTGGTAATTGCTTTCTTCTGAGACATGGTAACTTCAAAAGGTCCTTCAAGCTTCAACAAAACAAGACTATGATGCCCACCGTTTGCAAGGAGGGGATTAATTACGACAACCCTTAATATTTCATACTCAGACTATATGCGGCAGAATATGTTCCACGGGAAATAATATATATAATTTGATTAATGGACGCCTTATAAAACAATAGCCACGACCAAGACTACCCTCCAAGACAAATATTTATTCAATACGGGAATTTGTAAGCTTGGGCAAATAAATTTAGGCATCCGCTAATGTTCTCATCACAATCTTCAATCGATACCAATGCAAACCTTATAATAGTTTGCTAAAATAAAGATGAGGCTGATAATAAAACTTCATTAAAATATCTGATTTTACCTCCACGACAATGTTTAAATTGGAATTTCAGAATATTAGACCCAGCAATAGCCGACTATAGTGAGATAAGCAAAATCGCCACCAATTAAAAATTCGGTCCCACCAAGGTATTGATCCACTAGATTATTCACTCGGTGATTAAAAAAAAAACCGCTACCTTATAATATATCTTCTTAATAGGAGAAATTCACCGCGTTGAAATATTTCACCTGCCAAAACTAAATACTCTTCCGTGACTAAAATGTGTCTTGGGCTCAATTTAACATTAATCTCGAGCGTATAGCAAACTTCCCAAAAATATAAGTCTTCCTTATTAGTCGATTAATATGTTTCCTTATTTTTCCCAATACCAAAATATCAAACTCACCCGCAAGTGTTTAACTCAACGGCAATAACTTCTCAGCCATTAAACATTTCCGCCCAATAAGAGATGAATAAACAATAACCTCTATTTCTGTCAATTTTGAAACCTCACAGGATGGTAGAGAAACCTTTCTGGGATTTTGTATCTGAATAAACTCGACAGGCTGGCAGGAAAACCAACTCTCATACCATTGTAATGACCCGAACTGGGTATTTCCCAAAAACCCCTCAAATGTAACCCAGAAGATTTAAACATATACTTGCATGCACAGGATATTGATTTAAATGAAATAACCAACAAAAATAACCAGCAAATATTATTGCAATAACTCCTCAGAAAAATGGTATCGTATTATACAACAACAATACAATAACCACGAACTACAAACTTCCCAATCTGAAATACAGAAATAACAGTAAGATCGGATGATAAAGAACCTGTGAATACATTGGTGAACTCTGTTGTGAATCCGCACTGGAGATGAACTGGGTTTCCGTCCAATCCACCGAGAAAGCCTGAAGGTTTTCATCCTCAGGTTTCAGAAGCGAAAGCTGAAGCTCTCTGGATTCTCCAAGAGAAAATAAATTCATAAAACTAAGCATAATCAATGAGACTCCAAGCCTTCTTTTAAGGCTGCACTTGTGACTCTTCACTTTCCCCACTTTGTCTCTTCATATTCCACTTAAAGTCACTTTTTAAATAAATATAACCGTTGAGTTATAAAGTGACATAATAAAATAAAGTAAGGAATCTTCTGGCATTAAAACAGTGAACCAAACGAACTCGGATGAAGACGTGTGATAGCTTGCCGGAAAGCTCTCGGCGAGACGCTCCAAGTCCACTACTGAAATGTCAGGAAACTGAGTTCTGCCGACTTACTATAAATAGTAAGCACCCTGGAAACCTTGTGGAAAATGCTCTAATTGGCCTGAAACTGAAAATGCCTAGGCCAAACATCCCTCTGATCACCTGCCAAGCCTCGGTTAGCCCACTAGACCAAGATGAAAAGGCTAACTAAAAGGCACGAAATAATGTGCCCCAAAAAGGGGACATTACAGAAAAGTAGCTACATCATCTTAGGAGATGATGCATTTAATGAGTTTGAAGGCGCCCATAAATAACTAGAGACAATGCATGAAGAAGAACTTGAACTTCTTTGCTGCTCTATGCTCCACTTGAATGAGAACTGCTTAGATTTGAATTCTTTTTTAAATATCATGCTTGGGGCCCCATCAATTTTAATCAGGTAAACATCTGGAAGGTTTGAAAATTGGAGCAGGTCACCATATATCCCCCACTTGAGCTTCTATTCACAGTGAAGAATAGGGGAACCAACTAGAAATGGCTTGAAATGCACATAGGTTCCCAAAACTGTCAAAAATTTTCATGGATCTAATGCTACTATTGGCAGAATCTAAGCAGTGCTCTATTGATTGCAAACTTAGTTTTCTAGAGATGTTTTTTCCTTCTTCAATAATGATTCCAATGGATACCTCTACAAAGAAATTGGGCCAGAAAAAATCCTTTTAAGGAAGTTGCAACCCAGCATTATCAATTATTTCATTTGAGAAAAGAAAAGAGTCTCCAACATCAACAAATGACGTGGTCAGAGTTCTCCGAAGTTCTGTTAAAAAATGAGGGCCTCTTCATGCACATTTTGCTAAGAAAGCACATATTAAAAGGTACAAAATCCCTCTCTAGGAGGTACAGATGATCAAGTGTGCAACTTTTGAACAAAGAGCAGTGTTTTTTCTATTTCTTTTTCATGTC
>MU226477.1:7496212-7523687 GCA_018584345.1 Thuja plicata
TGATGTTGTCATGGAGTCTCTCAACATGACATCCACCGTGGCTACTCCCAGAGGGTGGAACAAGGGCTTTCACCTCAAACTTCTCTCTCACAGAGAAGAATGCATTAACAAGGGCTTGCGCCTCAAACTTCTCTCTCATAGAGAAGAATGCATTAAAGTACATCTCAAGAAATCACTGACGTTGAGACTCCCTCTCAGCAAGGGCTTCATTCTCCACAATTCCAAGCTTGTCTCAAAAATGCACAAACTTCACTCTGGCAAGAGGCTTGGTGAGAATATCGGTTGTCTGATCATCAGTGCTAATGTACCTCAACTGAATAGCATTCCTTTGCGCCACATCTCTAATATAGTAATATTTGATCTCCACATGCTTTGACCTATCATGAAATACAAGGTTGGAGTCTGCATCACTTTTGGTGAATCCCAAGCTCACCAAGTATCCACCTATCCAGGAATATCACGACCTAGGTGTCAGCATAAAGGCCTTCCAGCCTACACACATGGGACTCCATCCCATGAATCATAGTCCTCTGACTGCTATAATTTCCCAAAGAGGAAATCAATCATCATATCTCACTGATGCAACTTCCATCCCATGACTAAATTGGAGAAGTCATAGACCAAATGGAAGTATACTTGATCAATTGAGAAACCATCTCGACATGGTCCACTCCCTCTGAACCAATATGACCAAGATCCTCAGAAGTCAGCTGAAGTAGATACTCTAGCTGCTCCTTCTGTCACATAAGCATACCATGCTCACATTGTCCCAATCATGGAAGATATCTTGCTCCAAGAGACTCATCATCTAGCATGATCCACATACGGCTGAAAGTGCTAGATCCAAAACCACCTTGGACCTACTGTCATAAGATCGAGCCCTAGGCCAGACAGGAATATGACCATCCTGAGATTAGAACAAAATCCCCTCGCAGTCTGCAAATATAAAACATTTCCAGGAAAGAGTATCCAGAATGAATGCTCTCCTCTGGTCTACAATAACTTCTAGGAAGCACCAAACAACTCAACCAGTAAAGAAACTCAGGTTCAAGAAAGCTTGTAATTTTCCTTATCTTCCAAACAACAAGGAATGCAGACACCATGCCTCGCTCAGCTATTCAAGGCATAGGCACGACATGTCTCTTCAACCAAAGTAACCTCTAGGAATATACATGTGACAACCAAAGCTCATTGATTGGGCATATAATAACCACGTCACACAAACTCTTCAATTTCCCTTTCCCGTGTAAGGAGCCACACCAAATTGGGGCTCTCATGGATGGAAAGTTACTCACGGAAGCATATATCAGAATCCCTCAAGAAAACGAAGGTATAGCTCACGCCTATTAGAATGAAGGCCCACGAAATTGATATAATCCACACCAAAAACCATTCCTGTGAAGGTCCATGCACCGGAATTACTTCAGACTGATTAATTCTTTGTTTCCAATAAATTGCACTCCACTTAATTTTTCACGGCTACAGTAGAGAGGAATATTTCATATTTAGCACTAATACCATTCAGACAGGGGTCACACTTTGTCTCCAAGTCTCCGATATTCTTTTGAAATATATTAATCTGCCGATGAGGACTAATCACTGGCATTAAGCAATTGTCAAGCTTCTGTCAAATAAATATTTTACCTTGAGTTCGATTCTTTCCAATATTTGGAAATAGCGGCCAATGTCAGATAGGAAGGTTTGCCATAAATATTAAAATCAAAATACTCCAATAGACTTCCGTCACATATGTTTTTGGATGCATAAATTCCACTGAACTTATTATGTTTAGAATATAATAACTTTATTTCTCAAATAAGAGACAGAAGCAAAATATCATTATTTCTGAAAAACCTTACAAAATTTTTCTACAGACACACAAAGCTGAAATTGAGATGATATGATTCCATTCCAAATCTGAAGTGCTTATTGTTGGTGGACAATAATGTGGTTGCAGTGCTGTTCAGATGCCAATGAGGTTTCAATCCAGTCCCAGTACATCCTGCTTGTTGTTTGGCAAACTGCCCTAGAACATAGGAACCGCTCGGCATTAGAAAGATCCCTAAGACCGAGCTGCTCTGATACCATGTTGTTTGATGTGCTCGTTTGACCATGGGAAATGACTCAAATCATTGTTGCCCTCCCAACCATTGACGATATACAACTATCGTCTCCCCCGAGCACTTCTCTTCAAATAATGTAGGTCTGCTGTAGAATGAATTCGGTCAGCTGATTGTGTGTATTCGAGAATTGCCAAGGAAGAGATAATCAATCTTCCTTTATACCCGTGCAAGGTGGCTCCTCATGAGGAGTCGGCTCCCTTAGAAAATAAAGCATCTCTTTGTTTGGGGCAATGTGACTTTCATGAAGAGTGTCGGACTTGCCAAAAGTCGCCTCCCTTTATAAGCATATAAATTTTATGTAATAATCGATAGGCCTCAAATATGTAAAAGGCCAAAGGCCAATTACGTATTTGATGTAATCGGCCCCCAAGAAGACTCCCACAGATACATACGTCAACACAATCAACCAAAGTTTTACATCCTTAATGTAACTAGAGGGAGCCATTACTGTATATAGGTCAACAATTATATAGTGCGGATATCCAGATCTTTCTGCTGTCAAGATCTACCTATCAAAAGGGATCCATTTCAGATCCTTTATAAATCTTTGCTAAGATGATAAGTATTGAAAGGTTAAGTGGTGTGGGCAGGGGTGGGAGGGCAGGAGTTTGTAGCGGGGGAGATTACTAGTTCTAGGGATTTACAGAAGATTAATGCAAATATGGGTAGACCAAATATATTGCTGCATCAGGGAGCAAGTGAAAGAAATTCTAAGCTTAGTCTCCTTCAGCTTCTAAAGATAGTCTTTTACAGTGTGCCAATCTTTTCTATTATTCTACTGCAATTCTTCTCACGGGAAAGCATGCAACTCTTATATGTTTATACCGTGCAGCTTTGTTATTGTGCATGGCTTATACCTTGTCTTGATATCACACTTATCAAAAGGACGACTTTCCCAATGTTCTGTCTGTTTAGGTAGCCTGCAGCTGTCATATTTGCCAATTGAGTCACTTTCTTTCCCAAGTCCACTAAATTACTGTAAATTATATCTTGGAATCGCAACTTTTATATTTTATATTGCAACACTACTCTACATGATAAAGCTTTTTGACTTCAAGATTTTCCATGGGTGTTTTGTTTTCTCTATGGTAGACATGTAAAGATAACACTTACATTACTAGAAAGTGGATATCCGAGTTAAACATAATTACAATTCATGCACTTGCAGCTTTCCAATCCTACACTTTTAAGGGCTCAGGAGTGAGTGACGATGTTGAAGCTAGAGTTTAGAAGTTCTGAGTTAATAGCAGAAACAAGTGACTTGGAAGCCCTTTACCATGAGCTATAATAGCAAATTTGTTTTTATAGCTATTGTGCGTATGTTAGACCAGCAACTGGAAGTATGTGCATAACAAGGGATTTTGATTTTTTTTCAGGGATTTATTTGATCAAAAGGATGGTGTTGTTTCACCTAGCATTTGGAAAGATTCTTGGATGGCTATGAGAGCTGTAGTCAAAGTAAAAACTTTTCAGATCATAGTGTTGCAAGGAATTGTAGGTTCATTTCCATGGACATCAATGGTATTTTTTACCATGTGGTTCGAATTGATAGGTAAGTTAAAGAGAAACAAGATTCTTGTGTTTCCATTATTTGGAATAGTTAAAAACTTAAAATCTTGCATGTTGCCTCCTTGTATCTGAGCATTATGCATTTCATTTGTTTATATTGTGCTCCAACTTCAGGCTTGTAATTTAGAGTTATCTTAGTGAAGGTAATAATAGAGATAGGTTAGATAACTAATCCTTATTATCTCAGTTAAGAATTCAATGTGCAAGATACAATCTACGATTTATGAACATTTCATACATGTTATGAGGTCCACAGAAAAAGTAAGAAAAAAGAAGCCTTATATGACTTGGGTTTCATTGATTTGCTGGGAAGAAAGACCGTGGAATTTTTATCTTCCCATTCCATAAAGGAACCCAAGAAAAATTTCAATTATTCTACTGCCTGCATTGTAACTCTTGCAGAAATATATTAATTGACGTATCATATTCAGTGGAAAAAAATGAAGAGATTATTTTGAGCAGTCACTAGCGACAAAAATGAAAAATCTTGTAAAATATATTCTTGAAATACATAAAATGCAACTAGATTTAATAGTGAAAAAGGGTAGCATCTTGTATTCACTTGAATTGATTATTCAAACAAGCTTTCATATCAATCAATAATTGTGGTTCAGCAAACTATATTGTTTCATGGAATTTCCATCCTCTTTTCAGCTAGCCGATTTCTGCCAAAAGTGAAAAGTTCTTAATTGCCCATTTCCTACATATGATCATAGTTACAATTATAGGAAAGTTTGGCAGGTTTGAGAAGTGGAAAGGTTTACCTAAGTTCAGAATTATCTGTTTGGAAAAGTGTTCAAATTTCAAAACCACGTAACATGGCTGATAAACAATAGATACTTCAGTATTCATCTGTTTGCAACACGGTGCTCTTTAAATGTAATATAACTGAAAAGTTAAAACTTTTAACATAGCAGTTGGGTTTCATAGTACCCCAAGTTCTTTCCAGTGTTTATCGTTCACATCTCTGTGATCATATGGACTTACATACTGAGGATTTGCAACATGCCAAAGACTATGCAGGCTCTATGCACATTGACTTGCAAATAGACCAAGGATGATAATATGCACATCTGTTTTGTTCTAGGATCAATAAATTCTTGCTGTTAAATTCTGATGTATTCCCTAGATAAATAAAGAATCTTTTTTCAGATAGAATTATAAATGCAAACTAATACCAGATTTTTTTCTGCTTGTTTGTTCTGATATGATATACAGTTGACTCTTGACTTTTTCTGATTCATCAGATGCTCTTTCTACTGTATTAAGACTAAAGGATTGTAAATAGAGCTGTTTCTAGAAAGATTTTTGGAACTCAGATGTATGTTTCTTGTTCCACCCTTGTGCTGTAGGTTTTAGCAACAAAGGTGCAGCAATACTGATGGGTATTTTTGGAGGAGGATGTGCATTTGGTTCACTCTTTGGGGGCTGGGTAGCGGATCGGGTGGCAAGTATTTTTCCACATTCAGGCCGTATCTTGTGTGCACAATTCAGTGCTTTCATGGGCATACCTTTCTCCTGTATTCTACTTCTAGTCATACCCCCGGTGACTGAGAGCTGGTTCTTGTTTGGAGCTACACTTCTGTTTATGGGGCTGACAATTAGCTGGTGTCAAGTATGTGCTAATAGTCCACTTTTTGCAGAAGTAGTTCCTACGAAACATAGGACTATGATATATGCTTTTGATCGTGCCTTTGAGGGATCCTTTTCAGCATTTGCTGCACCCATAGTTGGGATTGTAGCAGAAAATATTTATGGGTACAATAAAAATTCTGTTATTGCAGAAACAGGCTCAACCAGAGAAGCATATGCTTTATCTAGGGGATTGTTTTCAATGATGGCTATCCCTTTTGGACTATGTTGTCTATTCTATACTCCTCTGCATTCTGTGTATAAGCACGATCGTGATGAAGTGCGTGCAATGCCCTTGGACGAAGAGTTGCATCTCATTGGGAGCTCAGATTAATCTTGAGTTATAGGAGTGAAAGGATTTGACCATGCCAAGGTAGTTTGAGTCCATGAGTCCATGCTGGGAAAAATCCTCATCCTGCGCCAATAAACACTGGTTTCATGAAAAATAATTGTGATGATGGATAGCATATTGTTTCTATATTTGTGATGCATATTTATTCCTTTCAAATTAAACTGGATTCTTAATGCGTCACAGCATGTCCAGAGCTGACAACAGGTTGACGGAGTACATGATAGAAGTGTAGATTTTGCAATGCATGCAGACAAATACAGGCTGCTACAAAAACTAGAATTCGCAACAGCAAACATGATTTTATATACAAATAAACATCTTTCTATTGATATAAAACAGTTATATGACGCCTCCATATAGGAGGTCTTATCTTCTCTAACACACAAATCTGACTTTCAGATTTGACAATAATGATGACAATAAACTTGCATTTACATGCATAGCTTTAAAAGCAACTAAATCTCTTAAAACATAGAAATTATTGTCTGAAAATTCACCAAAAATAAGTACTATATACTAATTTAAAATGTCTTCCCAAGAAACTCAATTGCATTAGCGTCGCTTATTTTTATCTCTAATTGCACGCTTAGCATCATTATCCAACAAGAAGTCTGTTTTTGTTTACAAGATTAGGTCAATCACTTGTGTTTCTGCCAGTTTGAGTGTCAACCGATCTCACTCTCTGAATAACGCTTTAATGCATATAATGAAGCTGGTAACCAAATTATAGCAACCTTGCTTCAATAGCCAGGTCTAACTATAGTGCATCAAATAAATTGTCTTTTTACATCCCACGTTCAATTTAACAGTGGAGTGAATCATCACTTTGCTATGAATGAAGTCCAGGACAAGCGGGCAACAAACTTTAAAAGGTTATTCTAGCAAGATTATTATGCCGAGAGGCATAACTACAGTGACATCAAGGACTGGAGTGTGATAGCATGAGCATTTTAATGAAAAACTAAAACACAACTAGCATAAAATAAATCTTATGCACTTAAAATAACTCCTATAAATAAAATAGATCTTACAAAAAAAATTAAGTAAACAATGTAAATAAATTAAAATAGTTATATAATAAAATGAAACATTACTTAAAGAAATATAATATCTCAGAACTCGTCTTTATGTTTTCTAGATAGATGTATTTAAGATATCTTTGCTAGTTCATTTTAAATAATAAATGTTTATATTTCTATACATTTAAAATAAATAAACTGTAAACTTATTCCAAGGTTACGTAGAGACGGGGAGACTTGGAGGTCTCAGGTACCGGTACGACTATTTTTCAAAAATAAGAGACCGGGGTACTTGGAGACAGGTACTTGGAGATGACAATTTTTTTATTAAATATAATTTAACAATTTCTAAGAATACCATAGATTCATAACATAGTGCTTTGAAAACAAGAACAATGGAAAGTTATAAGTATGAACATTGAACATTAAAAGTTTAAAGAGTCAAAGACTAATACTAAATAGTATTGTCATATTAATATAGAGTCAAATAGTTCAAAAATTACATTGCATATCTCAGTCATAAATAATTTTTGAAGATCACATATGATCATCGTCATATCAGATTAATAATCACTGAGATTATCATTACATATTGAAATTTGAAATTCAAAAATATATAGTTTGATCCTAAATTGCTGATATGCAAACAAAAAACTTAGAACTGTAAAGAAAAATCAGAAATCTATCTAGTATCATCCACTCTGCAAGGTTGTGATCATCCATCTCAAGGTCTTCAGCGACAATGCTGTCTAGAAAATCATCACTCTCCAACTTAGGTTCCTCTAATGCTAGTACAACCGGGGGCAATTCATTAAGGCCATCTGGTTCAACTGCTTCTTCCACCATGGTTGCAACATTTCCATCATGTGCAATTTGGTCCCATTTTGTTGAAGGACCCTCCATATATGTAGGATCAACACAAGAGAGAAGGTGAAGTGTGCTATGAATGTACTCTAGGTTCTCTGCTTTCTTTGACCCCAATCAATTCCTCTTCAATAAATGAATAAAACCATAAGTACTCCAATTCCTCTCACTAGCTGAAGAACTAGCCACTTGTGCCTTTTAAAATAAAATGACTCAAATCATTTAAAATCTCCTTGCTAAAAATAACATTTAAATGAGGGTCAAAATCATAAAATGACTTAATATTGTATTTTAAATTTGTTTTTTAATTAGGGGACGGGCGGGAGACTTGATTTTTTGGAATTGAAGACTCAGATTCTTCGGGAGACTTCGCTATGTAGTCTCCAGCCATTTTTGAAGACTTTGGAGACGTGTCTCCGTCTACAAGACGCGTCTGGAGGGGGGTAGACGGGTCTCCGGGTAACACTGAATTATTCATATAACTTTAACCTCATATATTGTCGAAATGAAAGAAAACATAGAAGAAAAACAAAAGTAGACAAGATAGAACACAAATTTATTGTGGCTCACCAATAGGGCTACAACTACTTTGTAGTAGGGGAAAACTCTTATTAGCATCATTGTTTTCATACAACAACAGTTTCAGCTATATAATGCAATACAAATTACTATTTTTTCTTCAAATATATCCATCACCAAAAGAAGTCAAATTGACATACTATTAGAGGGAAAAAGAAGTGTTTGTTGGATTTCCCCTAATCAACAATCTTCCATTTGAAGTCCAATGCATATTGCTACGAACAATGATATCCCCTATATTTCCATTCTTAACGTCACTTGAAAACAAGCCTAGAGAAGCTATACAAGTCATGCAATCCAAATTCCCTTAACAATTAACATACACATAAGAGAACAAAAAAACACAGAAGATTTTAAGAATTCCAATCTTTCTTCACTATTCTTTCAACTACTCTACATTACAAAGAAAAAACCCCATTTTAACTACAAATTCGAGAAATACCCTTTTTGACAGTTTTTCATAATAATAGTTTTTTTGCCATTTTTGGTAATTATTAAAACAACTCCTAAAAAGTTAAATTTTTCCGTGAAAGCTCCTGCATCATTCTCCTTTAGTTGAAAAGAATGCAACACTCCTGCAAGTTCCTATCCTCAAACTGTTGCCATTCTGATTGATCCAACTTCTTCAATTCCCACAGTCACATCTCAATTTTTACTTGCATAGATTTGACATTATGTTAAATAGAAAAATTAAATTAGACCATTGGACTTTTGGCACATGGTGATCTATATACATTAGTGAATGTGCGTGCATGGATGATAGTTAGATGTGCATATTTATGATGCATGATGATCAATACTAAAATATTATTATAATATTTTAGATTATGATTATGGATTATTGGACTAACCTTACTAATGTGAAATTGAGTGCAACTGAATGGAGGTACAATGTCAAAGACAAAAACATGGCCAAGGTAGAGGTGTTTAGCCGATTGACATCTTTGAATATGAAGGAATCTTGCACACACTCACATAGGACTCATATTGCATTCACAATGTTTGCACATTTTACGTTTTCTTGTTTACATAGATAATTGGACACAACATGTGAATAGTTGTTTTCATTGTGTTTGTTTTAAAGTAATATGTTTGAAAAAAAAATCAAATCACCACTTTTATTATTTTTCATTAATATACATATACTTTCTTCTATTAGAGAAAGTAAAACCCCTCTCAATAATTACATAAATAAAGAAAATAAAGTTTATTTTATAGCTATTCTTAATACAACTAATTATTTAAATAAAGGTATATAAAAATCATATCTTATATTAGAATAGACATATTTAGTTGTAATTTATAATGTATATACACCTCTATTTAAATTTGCATGTTTAAAATAAACTATAAACAAAGAATCAATTTCTTTAAATAAAAGTTTAGTTTCATTTTATTAAAATCTAAAGTTTCACATAAGTTCTTAAAAAGTAAAAGAAAAGCTTTTAAGGAAATAAGTCTTAATTTAGAATAAAGCTAAAGTTTTATAGTTTAGTTTAGAAACTCAAATAAATGAAGTCAAATTGAAGTTTGACTTATCAAGGCAAGGAAACGTGGCATAGAAGCCCATTTTTATTTAGGCATGCTTAGTGAATGATAATAGATTATTTGAACTATATTAATCTTTTACTTGAAAAAATATTTTTAGCCTAGCAAAGTGGAGCATTTTCCTATGTTTTACTAACTAACCATCATTCTCTTACACATGGCATCCAAGGAAAGGAGAGAATAAAAGATCAATTTCATGAACATAGAGGAAAATCCCATGTCTTCAAAATTAACTCTCATGTATTTTTCCTTTATAAGTTGATGCAGGAACATCCTTGGGTTGTTGACAATATTGCATCACCCAAAAATATTTCCTTTTAGTTTGTTTGCTATACTGTTCCAGTTGGGTAGTTTCTATGTTTTAGGTAGCGATCGGTCCAGTTGGCTCATTTTCTTATGCGATCCTGATGGTGTGTTCTAGACATCTCAGAGAACCTTTGTCTAGCGTCGCATCTTGTTTCATTCTTTCTTGGAGAAGATATCCTACGATTGGTCCGGTCCTATTTTGTTCTTCCTGTTCTAACGACCAGGTTGGCATGATTTGGCTTGCAATGACGTTCCACGATTGACGCATTGCTCGATGATCTTAAGCTCGTGGCCGGCCTCCTTGTGTGATCACACTTCATTCCATATCTATTTGGAGGTGTTCTTATGATTTTGGTCCTTACCTATATGTTGTAACACATTTTCTTCATTCTTGGAGAATGTGATCTTTTCTGGTTGACTTGTGGCTTGCGATCTTGTATATATTTGTAGTGTTGGTTCCTTAGTAGGGCACTTCTCAGGAGATAACCTTGGATGGTTAGCCTTAGGGATATGTATAGATTTCTGTTGTAATCAAGCATGTATGCCGAAGGCTTGTAATCTGCATGTTGCAGACATATATGTTGTAAATCTTTGATTCTGGATAATAAGAAGGCCTGTGAGGCATGTTGATTGTTCATCGTTGAGTTCTTAATGATCTTGTGTTGGTTGTTTCAGTTGTGTTGACTATTGCTACATAGTTGGACCATCTCCGTCGGGGAAACTCCGACTTTGACTACATCAGATGGTATCAGAGTGAGATTCATTCCTATGGATCCGAGTTCCTGGACTTGTGAAGTTCTAAACCTATTGATTAAGGAGGCAAAGTGAAGATCTGAATCACAATTACAGAGGACTTGCGCAAGGTGGCTAGGAAAGGATTTTTTGCTGATTGTTGAGTGTTGAAACATCCCACTGGTGGACATATCGCCGAAGCTGAGGTAGTTGCACTTGAGGATTGGGAAGATGCCACCTAGAAGAATGAACCCTAGGAGGTTGGAACAAATGACGGAGGACTTAAAAAATGAAATGAAGAGTGAGATCAGAAAGGCATTGACTGGATTGCGAAGGAATCCTGAGACTGAAGAAGAATATGAGGAAGCTGCTGAAGATCTTGAGACTGTAGATGCTGAGATACCTGTAAATGAGGAAAAATTGTTAAGGACTATGGAACAAGTAAATGTCATAGGATGGATGTTTCTACTTTCACTGGTTCATTGCATCCTGAGGATTTGATAGACTGGATTGGAGAATTAGAAGATTACTTTTTGCTTGAAGATATCAAAGATCCACAGAGGGTTAGGTTAGTATAGACTAAGTTGAAGGGTTATGTTGCCTTATGGTGGAAAGAATTACAGAAAGATAGAGAGGAACATGGTGAAATTAAAATCACTAGATTCAGGGTGATGGTTGCTAGGTTGAAGGCTAAATTCATTCCTAAAGATTATGAATTAGAATTTGTTCAAGAAATTGTAGAACTTGAAGCAGAAAGATATGAGTGTGAAATAATACACCGAAGAATTCTATAAGATGACTATCAGATCGAGACACCAAGAAGTATCTAAGGAGAATGTGGCTAGGTATATAATGGTTTGAGATTTAATATTTAGGATGAGCTGAGTATGTTGAGGATTTCTACAAAAGATGATGCTTATGAATATGCATTGAGGGAAGAAGATAAGTTGAAGAGAAGGTAGGGCAACCATAGAGGCAAGGAGAAGCAAGCAAGTAGCAATAGCAAAGAGAAGAAAACCATTGAGATTGAACCTGATCCGAAGGCATTTAGGAGAGGCAGTGGTAGCAAAGAATTCAAAGGTACTTGTTTCAAATGTGGCGGCATAGGACATAGAGATTTTCAATGTTCAAAAGGATCTAGTAAGAACTTGGGTAGACAAAATCTTGTGGCACATGAGAAGAAAGCTACTGATGAACTTGAGGAAAGTATGGCAGACCTTGAGATAGGAGAGTTTCTTATGCTTAGGAGAGTAATGTTGAGTAAGAAAGAAGTTGAACCTATACAAAGGAGGAATTTTTTTAGGACTGTTTGAATTTCAGGAGGTAAATAAAGTAAGGTTGTTATGGACTGTGGTAGTACTGATAACCTAGTATCAAAAGAGATGGTGCAAAAGCTTGGCTTGAAGAGGCTTAAACATTCTTTTCCTTATGGGATACGTTGGTTTTCAGATGAACACATGGTGGAAGTGAAAGAGCAGTGTTTGGTTAACTTTAGCATTGGACCTTATAGTGATGAGGTGTTATGTGATGTGGTATCCATGAGTGCTTGTCATGTCCTATTGGGAATACCTTGACAATTTGATAGGGGAGCTCTCCATGATTGCATAAGAAACTTGGTCACAATAGTGAAGGATGGGCAGAAGTTTACTTTGGTTCCTTTGAGGGAGAAAGAAAAAGTGGAAGGAATCTGAGCATGGTGAAGAGTTACTATTCAGAGAAGCAGAATACAAAGGTTAGTAAGGATCTGAGGAAGGATCTTGAAGGCAGATTTGAGAACAAGATGGTATCAGGTTGTAAGAAGCGTGGAGTGGAGCAGCATAAGACCTTGGTTGTTGATCAGAAGAATATTTGTAACAGAGGTGAATCAATTATGCAAAGGGGAAGAGGTAGTGGTAAAAGTTATGATGTTGATATCACAAAGTGAGTGGAGAACATAGTAAGTTGATGGATATGACAAAGCGAAGAGTAGAAGTGCAGAGACAGAGAGTTGTAGATAAAGAGGGTGTTTGGATAAAAAATGAGCAATGGAATTATTTATGTTCCACAACCTGTCAAATGTTCATAAGTTTCTCTTATGGAACATTTATTCTCACTTGGGGTGTCTAATGCAGGAGCATTCTTGGGTCATTCACAATCTTGCATCACCCAAAAATATTTCCTTTTAGTTTGTTTACTGTACTGTTCTAGTTGGGTAGTTTCTGTGTTTTAGATAGAAATCGGTCCAGTTGGCTCATTTTCTTATGTGGTCCTAATGGTGTGTTCTAGACATCTTGGATAACCTTTGTCTAGCATCGCATCTTGTTTCATTCTTTCTTGGAGAAGATATCCTATAATTGGTCCGGTTGTATTTTGTTCTTCCCGTTCTAACGGCCAGGTTGGCATGCTTTGGCTTGTGATGGCGTTCCACGATCAACGATGCTAATTGGCACATTGTTCAATGATCTTAAGCTCATGGAAAACCTTCTTGTGTGATCGCACCTCATTCCATATCTATTTGGAGGTGTTCTTATAGATTCTGGTCCTGACCTATATGTTGTAACACATTTTCTTCGTTCGTGGAGAATGTGATCTTTTCTGACCGACTTGTGACTTGTGATCTTGCATATATTTGTAGTGTTGGTTCCTTAGTAGGGAAGCTCTCAGGAGATAACCTTGTATGGTTAGCATTAGGGATAAGCATAGATTTATGTTGTAATCAGACATGTATGCCGAAGGCTTGTAATCTGCATGTTGTAAATCTTTGATTCTGGGTAATAAGAAGGCCTGTGATGCATGTTGATTGTTCATCACTGAGCTCTTAATGTTAGTTGTTTCCGCTGTGTTGACTCTTGCTGCATAGTTTGACAGTCTCCACTGGGGAAACTCTGACTCTGACTGCATCATAAGTATTGTTTAAAATAAAATTTATTAATATGGGAAAAGTCAAAGCTAAATCATGTGATGATTTTTGAACTAAAAAAATTAAAATTTAACTTGAATGAAAAAAACAAGTAAATATAGATATAAACCTTAAATGCATGAGTTGAATATTCCTATGGACAATAGTGGGTGATAGGTGATAAATGTGTCAGTTGCATAAAAGATGTGACAAAATAGAGAGAAATGGACTTATAAAAGGAGTTTTATTCTTCCCAAAATGGATAGAGGGGCATATTTCTTTGGACAACTTGATTATTAATTACCAACAATTTTCAACCCTCTTCCTCCCTTCTAAATTAGTATGTGGTTGATTATCTTTAAATTTCTTACTACGACATTATATGAAGTATGAGGATATGTAGTATTTTTTTCTTGTTTTTTTATCATGACATTATATATATATATATATATATTGTGTTTTAATGTAGATTTTTATTTTCATTGTTAGATATAAAATAAATAAATTTAATCTCTATTTTAAGTTGCACAAGTAAATTTTTCTTTATCTTTCTTCTTGCTTATAAATGCAAGACAAATTTGCATGTTGTATACCAATTGTATGCATACACAAGAAAATTAGTGTATGCATATACTTATATATATAAATATAGATACACTGTATTAATTGAATCATTGAAAAATATTTTGAAATGATCTTCAAATCTTAAGTTGTAATATTTTGTTTCTTCGTGCTAAAATAATTAAATATGTGTATTAGAATGATATATATAAATTAAGAAATGTTAATTGCAAATATACTAATGGCTTATAATGCATCTCCTTATTAGAACTATAATTTTATTATTCTTGGTTATGATCGTGCACATATATACATGTTTATATATATGCATATAAGAGTATATATGCACACATCATATGCTTATACATTTATAAGTATTGATTATTATTTTTATTAATTTCTAATGAACTTACACTTGAGGAAATTATTAGAAAAATATTAAAAATAGGAAAATAAATACACATAAATAGTTTTTATGGTAATTTTAAAGAATAGATGGTAAGTTGCACTACTTAGTAATGTGTTCAAGTGAATGATAAATGCATGTATTCTCCATACACATTGTTGGATTGTTAAATTATTATAACAAGCTATGATGTTAGATTAGAAAAATATTGTCTTCATGAGTGTTTGTGGAAAGTATACCTTCTGGGACGGGTACCAAATATGGGTTTACAAGAGCGCAGAATTTGCTTTTTCCACTTCTACTTTATTTTACCATATATGGTATATGCTTGACTAAGATAATTCTAGACCATTGAAATAGATGGGTTATTTATTTAATTTTGTCGCTGCCATATCTTGATATTTGATCATAGCATGTTCTCGTAAGATAGGGTTATGCATGTAGATAATATCATGCACACACCACATTCCCTCATGTTCACATATTCCTTCTTGCTAAACGTTTCGTGTAGGGTCGGTGATTCTTCATGTCAGGGAGAACTCTCTGTGGAAGTGTAAGATTTGTGGTTGGGTGAAAAAAACACCTTGACACTTTTTTTTGTCTTTGATTGATACAAATGGACTATTGAAGATTTCATTTTTTGACTACATTTTTTTGTACTCTTTATGTATTATTGTGACTAGTGGCAATGGAATGCCCAGGTCATATTTTGTAACATGCATAATCATGTACTTTGTGCTTCATGCATTGATATCGTGTCATGTGATGAAGTAGCATGTAGACAATACTTGCATAGGAAAAATGATGCACATGTAGTTATGTCCTTATTAATATAATTGATGTGATGGTTATTTGGTTTTATGAGAGAGTATTGGGTTTTGATATTTACATTTGGTATCAGAGATTTAGGTTCCACACTAGGGCCTTGAGTTCACTACACTTTGTTGTAAATTTGATCACATAAAACTCTAGTCAAATAGTGTTTAATGTATGTTGCGCAAGTGCTAGTTATATGGGTCACTATTTGAATCAATATGGATCAACGAGGGTGGCGAGGAAGAGAAGCTCCTAGTTTTTGTTATGCTTAGTAGAAAGTGAAAGATGTCCCTTGCATTATAATTTATAGAAGTGAAGATAATCACTCTTAGGGGAATAAATCTTGCATATATAGGTGTGTAATGTGTAATGAAGATCAAGAAGCTAAAACCTAGGGAGAAGAGGAAGATAATAGTACTAGTTCTCTAGAGAACATGAAGACAATAAACAATCGTGAGAAACAAAGTAGAAAATATAACATAGAATTATTGGGAGAAGTGATCAAGAATGACGAAGAATAGATAATGAAGAAATATAGGATCCTCAAGAGCCTTCTAAGAATGAATTCTTGTAAGAATTTCTTCCTTGGTTGTGAATTGATATTTTAATGTAAAGGATAGAAAATAATTCCTTGATTTCATTTCTAGTAGGAAAATTTGCACTTTTTATCTATTGGTCTATACATGTTGGGAACCATGATGTGGTTTTATTTCATACTTCTTTGAACTCGCAGTGAAGCATAACAAAAGTAGATCGTTAGTTAAATTTGAATTTGGCATTATTGTCAATTGATGCTAATAGGCTAAGTGGTCCAATACTGTCAGAGATTTGTAATGCAAAGAGATTATCACATCTTTTTGACATAGAATTAGTTTATAGGAAAATAGTAATTACACTTTCAGAGAATATATGAACTTGATTGACTTGTTGCTGGATGTGAATAGTTTGTTTGGGCAAGTTCCTGGTTATCTTACAAGTCTTCCTTTAGACACCTTTGATATGGAACAAAATAATGTATTTGGAGAATTACCAGATGAGCTTTGGAAATCACAAATTTTTCTTGCTGTAACGTTGAGCAATAATTTTTTTGTGGGTGAGTTATCACCAAACATTTCTTATGCCAAAAGTCTTTAGAGATTGTTTCTAGATAATAATCATTTTCAAGGTTCTCTTCCAAAAGAGATTGGATTTTCTTAGCATAAATTGGTTATTTTTGACTTAATAAAATGTGCACACTTCATCATATTTATAATTCTTCATTTTCAACTGAATTCCACAAGAGATGAAAATATTGTTGAATTAAACTAGTCAAAGCAAGTTGGTTTTTTATAAACCACAGCTAGGAAGAGAGAAGAAAAGAAGAGTGATCCTTAAAACTGGTTGACGTAATAATGGGGGTTGTAAATTTTGTGATTTTACTATTGGATTCTCATGACCTTTTCATTAGGAAAGTATGATGTAGGAGCATCCAAAAAATTATTAGTAGTCCTAACTTGGAATATATTATTTACAGAGGTATTGGTATTAAAAATAGTAAATGAGCTAGTATCTACATCAGTCCATGTATTACATGAATGGAGGCATTACCTTTTAAGGAAGCCCTTTGAGTAGAAGACAAATTATTTGGGAACTAAAATATATTCTTTTACATAGCCAAAGCTTACTGCTCATCATAATTGATGACTTCAATCCCAAAAACCCTAACCTAAACCCACTTTGTCCTATGATTGGACAAAAATCAGTTTGTCTACCCTAACTGAATTCGTCCAAGGGATGTGAATTCCTGGTTACCTCCTAGTTGATGTGTTTGTGTTTCTTTTGGTTGTCATCTATATGAATGTTGTTATTTGATTATTAGGATAAATTAAATTGTCAGAAATAAATTATATTCTTTTCATGCTTGTTGAAATTAATTGAATATTAAATGTAGGGTATTTAATTAATATATAATTAATAAATAAATATGATTAATTATGAAATTAATTTAAAAATTCAATTTTGAAATATTGATTTTAAATTGAATATTTGATTCAATTTTAAAATTGATAAAAACACTCTTTTGATTTTGTGAGTACATTTAATATATTTTGCAATTAAAATAAATCGATAATTATGATTTATAGGAAAGTTGTGTTTTTTCCTTTTTCTCAAAATCAATTAATGTGAAATTGCAATTAAAGAGGATTTTTATTTTTTATTTAATAATATTTTTCTCTCAAAAACAAAAAAATAGAAAGTTGGGGTATTCTCTTGTTTTATTGGAAAAATTAGAATTTCTTCTTTTAAGAGGTTATTCTGTCATTTTAGAAAATATACATAGGTATTTGATTGAGGTTTTTGAGCTCTGGAGATGACTTGAAGTTTTGGATTCAGTTCTGGGAGACATAGCCGTAGTGTAGAGATCGAATTCAGATAGGATCAAATTCTTGGCTTCAGTATTCTCCTGTGCAACCTTCGGTGGTTTTGAGGTAGGGTTTCAAAACCCTCTTTCTTTACTCTCTTTCTTTTTAAAAAAATTGTTCCTTCGTGTGTGAATGATCAAATGTTTTCTTGGATAAATTAGTTTATGTTTTACGGTTTGTGAAATTAGTATTCAATACATGTTTTGAACTTTTGGAAAAATGGATTAAACTAGGGTCATAGAATTTTATTCATAGAATAACCACTATAAAAGAATTTTGTTCATAGAATAACATGGAATAACCCTAGATTAAAAACATTGAAAGAGTAACCAGACATCATACAACAGTTTGCAACTCTGTGACAAATTATAAGAGCCTAAACTAATAAATAATAGCTACAGTCATTCAGTATTGAAATGGAGCCTTCAAATCATTCACAAAATAAAGGAAAACACACAAAAAAAAGCTTTCAAGTATCCCCTTCTCATGTCTATTCTTTCCATCTTATTCTTCATAAGGGACTCTATTAAGTATTCCTTGTTTACAATTTCATATGCAATCTGGGTGTTATTTACGAACCACTCTAAACCTTTGCTGATGGAAAAGGCATAAAACTTGTCAACACCCTTTGGTAGGTGGAAGGCATCCTCAATGTTTTCAGGCCTGATGTCTAGAACAATGTCTCCTATCTTATTATTTACTACCCTCTCATATGGAACATAGCGTTGTGCGAGGGTCATGATTAGATCTAAGGATAGGATGAATACAGGGTGTGCCGCAACATTAACCAGGCTAGAGAGAACAAGGGAAGTGCAGTCAACCGACCTCCCATTAGGATTGGCGCACCTGCTAAGAAACTCATTCTTGTGTACATTTCCTATATTAGTGTTTGTGACCTCGCTATGGAGGTTCCCGACCCTGGAGGGAACATGATACCCTTTGAATAGGTACTGCATTGGTGAGCTAGCTATCTTTTCCATCGTTATGCAATAAAACATGCAATTATCAGGCAACATTTACAAAAAAAACTACTAGAAACTAACAAACAAAGTCTCAAAATTCCATACTTGTGCTCCTGGTTCTTCTCCTACAGAAAACTCCTCTGGTAAATGTGAGCATTAGAATCTGGATTATGGGAAGGAGATCTCTTCTGAGAAAAACAAAAGTGGTATGGGGCAAGCTAAGGAAGCCCTAAAATGGATTTTCACGGAGCTGACTAGTCTAAAATATTATAACGCAAGGATGGCTACTAGAATCAAAATTCTTGAAACTTTGGGGCTGGGTGATAAACCTTTCCCAAAGTTCCTAAAAGATCTTACTGAGGCCATGAATAAATCTAATGGGATTGTTGAACCTTTTGATGCTAGAATTTTTGATCCATGGATGCTAGAATTGCTTTTATGGATCAAAAAATCTTGGCCATTGAGGCTACTCTCAAGATGATTGGGGAACAAAGCTATAAAATTCTTTGGGCTTCGTTAGACCAAGTCAATCTCCTTATCAATAGTTGGGAGAAGGGAAAATATTATGATAATAATCCAGGTCAAAATAGGGTCGATGAGAAAGACACTAACCCCAGGAGAATCAATAAATACATTGACAACCTCAAGGCCTCTGCCATCAATATTGACCTTCTAGCATCTGAAGCAGTAGACCTTCTCAATAGTATTCATTGACTCTGCTTTCTCTGGCTTGCGGGTCTTTTTGTTTCTCTATTTTATCGTTGCAGGCCTTAGTTTTTGTCCTATTATCCTTTTGTATTGTCCCTCTCTATATTGTTGGTCCTATATTTGTCCTTTTTGGAGTTTCGAGTGTTATTTTTTTGAAGCTTAATGTTTAATCTTTTTGGTCTCTTGTAAAAGGTTTCAGGCCCTTTCAAAACCTGTTTTCGTCCTAATCAAAACAAATAAAGCCTCAAAGAACCCAGAGAATAGAACTCAGAAGCCTGAAAAAGGAAAAAGGAAATCCAATTACGATCTTCGGAGTTTTGAGGATTTGGTCACCAAAAACTAGATTGGCCTTCGAAAAGCCAAAAAAAGAAAACTGAAGGAAAGTGGACTTTTACCATTTTGGACTACAAAAATCTTGTTGATATTTTGGAGGTTGAATGCACAAAAGGACGAGAAGGTTTGGTCGGGTGGACACAAAAAAATTCAGTTTTGCGGAGATGGAGGGTAGTATCAAAGGTCGAAAGGCCAAAATTTCCTTTGGTTTGATGGAGTTTTGGCATTTCAATGACGAGAAGGAGTTTCAAAGACCAAAAGTTTGAACACCGAAAAAAATCCATAGTCGATTTGCTGATGTTGCCAAGTTTCAAAGTTGCCACGAAGTTTTTTAGTCTTTCGCGGGCTGAACCCTACGAAAATCTAGGAAGCTAAGAAGATTAACCTAACAAAAAAAACCTAAGGCACTCGAACCCAAGAGAAACTGATGACAAAACCCCAAATGAAGTGACCAAGGAAACCCTAACAACAACTAGACTGCTAAAAAAGGATGAAGAGAGAGAATAAAAAACCTAACACCAAAAAGGAAGATCGACCAATCTAAAACCATACTAATCCACAACGGAAGGAAAAAACAATTCTATAATGAGACCGAAGGGATGGAGGCAAAGCAAACTAAGATAATCACCAGCCAAACAATCATAGAGCACAATGATGATCACTGTGGGTAGGAAGAAAAAATCGTAGCTCACAAGTGAAATCGAAGAATGAAGAAAATGGAGGGCCTCACGCACTTTTATAGACTCTGGATTGCATGACTTCACCACATGATTTCTCACTTTTAGACACTGAAAGTGCGAGTCCCATGAGTCATGTGATGTCGGACTTTCGGTCTCCAAAAGTTTGATATGACTTATTATTAGAATGTGGGGTCTTCAACCTTCAGAGGGTTTGGACTTCCAGACTTCTAGTGAACACCAAAGTCTGCAAGTCTGAAAAACCCTACTAGGGAAAGGTTGAAAATCCAAAAACCCAAGAAGGAAATAGAAAAACAAAAAACCAAAAAGAAAAAGAACAAAAAAGGGAAAAAAAGAAGGGGAGTCCCCACAGCCAAGTGGCCAAAATGGGGTGTGTGTTTTGAAACCTCAATAGATAATAAGGTTAGCTTAGCTGGTCAAGGTAGAAGAGGTAAGGAAAAAAGCATTGCACAAGATAGAGTTGTTATACACTAAATTTTGCACCCTAGGTCAAGCTCTCGTAGTCTTGATAATCTAGTATAACATGGGAATCATTTCTAGGTTGTGGGACCTTTGCTAACTGAAATGAGACCTCCAGGTTCTAGGCTGGTTCCTCTTGGATAATCACCTAAATTTGTTTCTTAACATGAAAGTAAATTCTTACGGGAAAATGGATAGAAGGAATGCTAAAAGGGAAATGATTGATAAGAAAACTATCCTAATAGGTGATACACCAAAGGTAACTTGAATCATAACACATTAACTAACCTCAGCATGAAACCTTGGATCTAATAGAACACAACTTTCTAGATAGGCTTGCATAAGTATTTCATAGAGAGGTCCGAGATAAACAAAGGCTATTCAGGGAAAGAAGTAATTTCACAAACAATAGCGTATTCACTATGAGTAGACACGAACTATGACCTACAAACAAACATCCACTTCTACAACCAGGCACAAGAATGAGACAAAATGACAGGGGACTAAAGAATATCCACAAACTCATCTAAATTAGATCACCCACAATAGTACACAAAATTGCAGAAAAGAAAGAGGGCCCATGAACTCCAATATTTCTCTGAAAATCATTCAATATATTCTAATTCAGTAAGAGAAGTCCAGACAAGAAAGCCCAGGGATAGAGAAAATGTCACAAAAAGCCTTTGCAATATCCAAAAATCAATGAGAGATTACAACATATGAAAACCTAGGGGCAGAGAAGATGCCACAAAAATCTTACATAAGCTGAAAAACTAAGCTAAAAATCTCTGAAACTAACTTATATACATGTTCCTCCTAGCACACAGGCTCAAGGAAACAATCTGATTTAGGGTTACAATTGATTTGCATAGAATAATTGGAAACCATAACTCTGTCGATTCTCATCATTAATGCTTTGAGAAAAATCCTCAGAAATATCTTGTTCGATCTGATATGGCTTTGAATATCCTTCCCATCACCATAACTATGCTTCTAAGAAGTCGCTCGATCCATTTACTTCCCTGCAAGTCACTTCTATCATAACTCTAAGATCAGATATTTGAATTTTTAAATGTTTGAAAGATAGCGGTCACAGCTGGCGTGAGATATTTCATCCACGACCCTGATTCATATTTGAATTCATCTTAAAACGTGACCGTTGATATCATCCTTTTGACCGGGGGCTGACTTTAATCTGTACCCTAACTCTGCACTCACCTTTGGTTTCATTTTCCATATTTTCGCTAAGCTTCCTGATCTTTCTTCTAACCCTGGCCATATCACGAGACCACGCAACAAGCGTTGGATCTCTTTTGAATCAGATGGTAGTCATTGATGAAAGAGCATCCTAGGATTCTTGGAAATCCAGTTTCAACCAAAAATATGTGTTTACTTTGGAGTTTGGTAGCTTGGAGGAGTCCTTTGCTGTGTGTTTTGGTTTCCTATTTGCTCAGCTCCTATTGGCTCAGCTCCTATTGCTTGACATTCTTTCCGAGTTTCTCGGTCTTACTTGCTGAGTTGTTCTGCTGCTCGGCATTGCTTGGGGAAGCTCAGCCACATCTGTTTTTTGGATTTCTTGGCAGTCTAGTGCTCGACAGTTGGGCTGGCCGACTATGTCTTATTTGGAGGCCGACTTGCTGGACAACTTTGCATTTAATATTTGTATTGGGAGGCCGACTTGTTCTCGGGATTTTAATTAATTATATTTGCAAGGCCAACTTGTGGCTTTCTTAGTATTTATAGGGGGTTTGATTAGTTTGTTGAGGTAGTTCGTTGGTGTGAAAAGGAAGACTGTATTTTGGCAGAAGAGCAGCTTGTTGTTGCGATATGTTGCAGAGCTAGAGTTGAGGCTTAGAAACAAGGAGATTGCTTGGAGGCTTGTGTGCACAAGTTCAGATCTTCTTGTAGGTTTCTACCAGATTGCTGTAACCTTTTGTTGCAGATCTGGCTAGCTAGAGTTAGGGTTGAGTTGGATGTTGAGGAATCTTACAGAACTGTTATTTGTTTTGTAATTGCCCATAATCGGGAAGGCCTTACATCCCAACATGTTACAATAAATTGAGTGTTGATTCCATTCTCTGTTATTTGTTGTTGTTGTTATTTTCGCTGTATTTTTTTAGGTTGTTGGCTGCAAGTTTGGATAGTCCATTCTTGGATTCTCCGAGCTTGACTGCATCAAGTGGTATCATAACCGCTGGTTCATTTCTTGTGGTTTTGATCTGGTTCATTGCTTAGGGTTTTCAAAGATATGGAGAGATGCCTCCGTGAAGATTGGACCCTAGAGCAATTGCAGATCTTTCAGAAGAAGTGGAGGCAAGGATGACAAAAAGATTTAGATTTGAGATGGCGGCCATGAAAAATGAAATTATGGAGGGTATCAGAAATGTTGGATTACATAGAGGTCATAGAATGGATGATGGCTATGAAGAAGCTGCTGAATATTTTGAAGTTGCTGCATGTAGTGGAGATGACAGAACTAATTGGATGGCAAGATTTGGAGGAGGCAAATATGGTCAGTTGTAGAGATCTGAAGCTCGGCTAACTACAAGTTATCGAATGGAGGTTTCCAATTTCTCAGGCACATTAAAACCTGAGGATCTGATTGATTGGATTGGTGAGTTGGAAGATTATTTTGAGCTGGAAGATATTGAAGATCTTCTTAGAGTGAGGTTGGCTCAGACTAAGTTAGAAGGGCATGCTTCTCTATAGTGGAAAGAATTTTAGAGGGACTGAGAAGAAGAAGGTGAGATGAAGATCAATCGGTGGAGGATGATGGTGGCGAGGCTAAAAGCTAAGTTCATCCCTACTGACTATGAACTTGAGTTGTTTAAGAAATTGCAGAATCTGAAATAGAAGGAGATGACTATGGAAGATTATACCAAAGAATTCTACAAGTTGACTATTCGATCTGGACATAGAGAACTTTCTAAGGAAAAGGTGACAAGGTATGTAAATGGTTTGAAATTCAATATCCAGGATGAGATTTGTATGCTAAAGATTGAATCTATAGAGGATGCTTATCAATATGCACTAAAGGCAGAGGAGAAGTTGAAGAGAAGACACTATGGTAATTCCCGAGGGAAAGAGAAGCAAGAATAAGTAGTGAAAGATAAAGCAAGAGCTAAGGAGGAACCAAAACCTGTTGAGCCAAGGAGAAGAATAGATAGAAGTGTATTCATAGGTACTTGTTATAGTTGTGGGGAAGAAGGACATCGGTCTTATGAATGTTCCCGTGTAGATAAGAAAGTTAGTAGTCACAGAAATGTTGTTGTGAATGAGGTTGCTGAGAATGAACCTGAAAGGGAGAATGTGAATCTTTTGCTTAGGAGGAATCTTCTATCCTTGAAGCAAACTGATTCTTGTCAGAGAAGAAATCTATTCAGAACCAGATGTAAGTGCAAGGATAAGGTCTGTAGTGTCATAATTGATGGTGGAAGTTCTGAGAACTTTGTTTCAGAAGAGATGGTTACCAAGTTAAAATTGGAAAGAAGGAGACATCCTAATCCTTATCAGATTAGTTGGATACAAGATGTGTCTAAAGTAAGGGTTGAGGAGCAATGTCTTGTTAATTTTAAGATTGGGTCTTATTATGATGAGAAATTATGTGATGTATTACCTATGGATGCTTGTCACCTATTGCTTGGTAGACCTTGGTAGTATGAAAGACATGCTATGTTTGATGGACGTGAAAATACCTATGTGGTGAGGCAGGATGGATCCATGCATAAGCTGCTACCTTTGCAGGAATCAGGGGCTAAGGTATGTGGAGTTATCAGATCTTGTTCGAATGACAGTGAGAAACTTGAGAAGAAGAGAGTTGAAAAACCTGTCCTAGTGGGTGAAAGGAAGGACAAGATGAAAGAGAAGAGAATGATATCTCTGAGGAGATTATAGAAATAAAGAAGCAAATAACATATTTGACGAAGGTGGTGCAGAAGATAGTGACACTTATGACACAAAGAGATGGAGAAGACCCCAAGTAGATTAGTCAGTCAGGTGAAAAGGATCAGTGTCAGCTACTGTTAGTTGCAAGCAACAGATATGAGAGAAGTACAAAAGATGCGTTGGATGAGACAATGAACAGAGTGAAGAGAGAATGGAATGAAGGACAAGAGGAGATATGGGTTAAGAACAAGTATGGAGTACCTATTCTGATTCCCTTCAGATGTTCATGATTTCCTTTATGGGAACATCTTCTTTTACCTGGGGTGTCTGATGCAAAAGAATCCTAGGATTCTTGGCAATCCTGTGTCAACCAAAAATATGTGTTTACTTTGGAGTTTGGTAGCTTGGAGGAGTCCTTTGCGGTGTGTTTTGGTTTCCTATTTTCTCAGCTCCTATTGCTTGGCATGCTTGCCGAGTTGCTCCGTCTTACTTTCCGAGTTGTTCTGCTACTCGACATTGCTTGGGGAAGCTCGACCATGTCTGTTGGTCGACTTTCTTGGCAGTCTAGTGCTCGATAATTGGGCTGGTCGATTGTGTCTTATTTGGAGGTCAACTTGCTGGATGAATTTACATTTAATATTTGTATTGGGAGGCCGACTTGGTCTTGGGATTTTAATTAATTGTGTTTGCAAGGCCGACTTGTGGCTTTCTTAGTATTTATAGGGGGTTTGAGTAGTTTGTTGAGGTAGTTCGTTGGTGTGAAAAGGAAGACTGCATTTTGGAAGAAGAGAAGCCTGTTGTTGTGATTTGTTGCAGAGCTAGAGTTGAGGCTTAGAAAAAAGGAGATTGCTTGGAGGCCTATGTGCACAAGTTCAGATCTTCCTGTAGGTTTCTACCAGATTGCTGTAACCTATTGTTGCAGATCTGGCTAGCTAAGGTTAGGGTTGAGTTGGATGTTGAGGAATCTTACAAAATTGTTATTTATTTTGTAATTGGCCATAACCGGGAATGCCTTATAGCCTGGCATGTTGCAATAAATTGAGTGTTGAGTCCATTCTCTATTATTTTTTGTTGTTGTTATTTGTGCTGTGTTGTTTTGGTTGTTGGCTGCAAGTTTGGACAGTCCATTCTTGGATTCTCTGAGCTTGACTGCATCAGTCGCTAAGTCTCTGAATACCTTTGGCATATTCCTTTCCTTCACGAGACTAAGTGACTGAAGGAAGTCTCTTAATCATGAGATAAATCAGAATATTTTTCTTTGGTTACGAGATCACCCGACTGAATGCATAGAACCTGGGTCCACTTACTACCATGTGTCACACTGTGATTTGCCATTTAATTTTAACTCTGAGATGATCCTTCACTTACCATGTTTCATATCTGGCGATATCCCGAATAAGAAAATGCAAATTCTTGTGAAGATTTGTTAACCTTGGAGTTTATCACGAGACTTCCCTATTAAAATAATTTAACCCTACCCAGCTCAAACTCAGGTCATAACTTTGCGTTAGAAAACACTTAAGTCGCGAGGTATCTATATCATCTACTAACTCTGGGTTATACTAGGATATTACCCAACTACCCTCTGATCAACATTCGATCCAATGACTATCGCGTGATCTCATGATAAAAATGGAATATGCTTTCTCATTACGAGACTACGAGACTAAAGGAAGTCTTGGGGTCGCTGGATAAAATAGAATATGCTTCTTTCCTTTCTGCGACTCGAAGAATTTAAAGGAATACAAATACACACATGGAAAAAGGGAAACTTAAGTGACCTCAAAAGGTAATGACAATTTAGAAGGTCATCGGTCAACAAGGTTTTTATACAATACATAGGGTTTTCATACTTAGAATATTTTGCACGAACAAGGTAGACCAGGGAGCTAAAAACATAGTAGAGGACACAACCAAGACGAAAAAATTTAAGGTCTTTCTCACAAGCTAGGTTCAACCCTCATGGGAGCCTCATTTCACTCCACCTATAGCCAAAATTCACAGAATAGGGAAATTTGGATAACATTTTGGCAATTTTTGCGGGATGTCAGCCTGCTAGACATTGAAAACCAGTGACCTTGAAACATTCCATTGGGCATAGGAGTCACTTTGAACATAAAATTTTTTGGACAGAGAAGTAGAATGGAGGGAGGAACAAAAATTTTCTTGAGCACTTCATGAAAAATAGGGAAGACTAACTAGAAAGCAGGGACAAAAAACAAGGAAACATATTCACAACATTTACAAGGAAGGACTAACCTCAAAACAAGGCTTCAAGTGGAATCCATTAACTGATATTGGCAAGGCATATCCTTGAAGAGTTGATAGCTAAAAAGCATTACACTCCTTGCATTATGTGATTACAAATGGTCCACCCCAGAAGGAATCAAATTTAGAATGTCTCCCTGTGAGTGTCAAATGATGCACCTGTTACTTGCGACACAACACTTCAATAAGTCATTAGATTAGTGAAAAATAGCATAAAAGATCAAAGGTTAGATACAAATCACTAAAAATGACTTATTTCTCCCTATCTAGGAAGAGTTTGAAAAATGCCATAATCATGCCCTCAAATTATGCACCATTCAGTGACAATACACTCCTAAGAATGAGAGATTTAATTGAAAACTAAGCTAAATGATT
>MU226477.1:7533728-7547605 GCA_018584345.1 Thuja plicata
CTTTATAATTAAATACTTTAGCCATTGTTTGAATTTGATAATATTTGATTGGTTGAAATTGATTTGAATTGTATGGCTGAAGTAGTTAATATAAATTAGTGATAAAAATACCTAGGACATTAAATCTAATTTGAAGAATTATGCCAAGCAGTAACAGGGTTGTTTGGACATAATCAAGGGTATGATCACAGTTAGGAAAAATAGGGTCCATAGTTAGAACAGACCAAATGTAGGTGGTTACACTCCCTAGCTTTGATTTGACTTCATCCCACTTGAGGACTACATCCCCAACTTTGAAGTTTCTGGATTTGGATCTTTTATCAAAAAATTTCTTTGTTTGCATTTGATGGACTTCCATATCCTTCATGGATTTATCTCTGTGTTCTTCTAATTCCATAATCTGAGCATGCCTAATTTGCAAAGAATCTCCTTCTTCAAACAAGACATATTGAGTAGCTAAGTCCAAAGCTGGAAATTTGGTTGAAATAGACAACTTAGCTTCTCTCCCATACACTAACATATAAGGAGAATTTCCAATGATCTTTTTTGGGGTAATTTTGTCTAACCACAAGGAAGATTTCAACTTGGTGTGCCGATCTCTTTGGTTATCTTGTAATGTCTTCTTGATTATCCTAATCAAGTTCTTATTAGTTGATTCTGCCAAACCGTTACCCCGAGGGTAGTAGTTTGAACTTGTGTTCAAATAAACACCATGTCTGATTGCCCATTCAGTCACTCTTAGGCCTATAAATGCTAATGCATTATCTGATATGATGGAGTCTCGAGTACCAAACCTATGAATAATGTCATCATAAATGCTTAGGACAACATTCTCAGTTGCTTCCTTTAATGCAATTGCTTCTATCCATCTAGTAAAATAATCAGTTGCAGTGATTATCCACTTATGGCCTGCACTAGATGGAGGATTAATCATGCCAATGAAATCTATGCCCCATTTCATAAAAGGTTTCTCTGTTCTGATGGGCTGAAGGGGCAGAGCCGCAAGCCTTTCTTTTCCTGCAAACATGGCACATTTGATGCATTTTCTCACATAATCATGACTATCTTTAAAGATAGATGGCCAATAGTATCCAATCCTCATGATCTTAAAAGCAGTAGTCCTAGGAGAGAAATGACCTCCAGAAGGTCCATCATGAAATTCAAATAGGACATTTTCTATCTTCTCTAAATCAATGCATCTGAGAAGGACACCATTATGATCTTTTCTAAAAAGAATCTCATCTATCAGCACAAAGGGGATAGATTGCAATCTGTAGTATCTTCTTTTGGCTAAATATAAATCTCCAAGACATTGCCCTATCTTTAAAAAATGAATCATGTTAGGCAACCAACCTGTTTCCTTGGCATGATCTTCTGTCAAATGTACAACTGGTTATGCATTCATTTGATCTGATCTATTTGAGCTCTCATCCTTTGTCAAGTTCTCACAAATACCTCTTCCTCTAATTAGCTTGGTAGTTTGGATGTCAATGTCATATTCCATCACTTTAGTGATCCAACCAGCTCTTTTCTCATTTAAGTCTTTGGAAAGCAAGAACTCTTTGATGCTTGTATGAGTAACTTTTGCATGTACCTTGCTATGGGTTAACAGATATATGCAATTTTTAAGGCCTTTTACAACAACAAGTACATGCTTCTCCACAAAAGAATATCTTTGTTCATGTTATTCCAAACCTTTGCTAAAGAAAGCAATAGGTTGCTCTAATCCTTCTGAATTTTCTTGGGTTAGCATTGTAGATATGACATCAGACCCTCCATAAGCATAAAGGATAAAATCCTTACTGAAATTTGGGTTTAATAGGGCAGGAGCTTCTATCAGAGCCTCTTTGATAGCTTGGAAACTGGATTTCCCTTTTTTGCTTCAACAGAAAGATGTATTCTTCTTCAACATTGTTGTCAAAGGCTTTAATAAATATGCAATATTAGGCAAGAAATGCCTGACAAAGTTAATCCTTCATATGAAAGATTGAAGACTTTTATTCTAATGTGGGAGTGGGATTTCTACGATAGCGGAAATCCTCTTAGGATCTATTGTAATTCCTTTTTTGGATACTATATATCCTAACAATTTCCCTTCATGGACTGCAAACACACACTTCTTGGGATTAAGAGATATCCCAAATTCTGTACACCTTTCAAATATTTTCCTTAGGTGTTTGATATGGTCTGCTGTATGTTTGGAATAAATAGTTATGTCATCTAAGTATTCCAGTACAAACTTGTACATGAGGCTTTTAAATGCCATATCCATTGCTTTTTGAAAAGTAGCACCTGCATTTGAAAAAACAAAGGACATTTTTTGATAAGCCATGGTTTCCCACTTGGTTGTAAATGTAGTCTTATATTGATCTTCTTCATGAACCAGGATCTGGTTATATCCTGAATAGCCATCCAGTAATGAAAATCTCTCAGATACAAAGACACATTGTAAGATTTTCTCCATAGATGGTAATGGATGGTGGTCTTTTAGGGATGCCCTATTAAGGTCCCTGAAGTCAACACAGCCTCAACTCCCCATTCTTTTTCCTGACGGGAACAAGTTTGGAAACCCAACTAGTATGCTTTATGGGGTAGATGATACCACTCTCTATTAATTTGAGTACCTCTTTATGCATGAGTGGTTAAAGCTTGGGGTTGACAGGCCTTTGTTTCTGCCTGTCTGGTTTGGTATTTGGCTCTAGTTCAATGGTATGCTGAGAAAGGACTGGATTAAAACCTTTGAGGTCTTCATATTTCCATGCAAATATATCACTGAACTCTTGAGATAATTGGGTGTAAGCCTTCTTTTCTGAATCAGTATTTACCTTCCCAACTTGTAGACTTTTACCTAGCTCCAATTTTAGCTCAGTACAATGCTCTTGTTGAACTACCAGGCCAACCTTACTATTTTTGACTTGGTCATCTTTATTGAAAACAACTTCTAAGGTGACAAGACCTTTAGGAATCTTATTGGATTTGAGTTATATCACTTTATCACCATAGTTCTGCAACAGTGTATCTTGGTTGTGTTATGAGAAAACATCCTCTTCAAATATGAACTGTAGAATTTGCTCGTCATTGTCAAACACTTGCCAATTAATGTTGTTATCAAGAATAGAAGGTCTGAAAATCACTTTGATATGCTGTTGATCCCTTTCTTTTGAAATTCTATTAGGGATGTCATACTGTGATCCAACAACAGCTAATCTATCTGTATTCTGATTTAACCTTCTAGGAATGACAACAATATTGAAAGCATGGAAATCTTCAATTGCATCCCAAACTTGATGCTTGTATGCTCTCATTGTATCACTTTTGGTTGCACTTATTCCTCTTACTTGGCTAAAAACTAGCTCACTATCACCATAAAATTTTAGGGCTTTAATCCGTCTCTTTCTTGCCCATTCCAATCCATTCACCAGACTCTCATATTCAACAGTGTTTCTAGTGCAAAAGAAACTGAACCTAAAGGATGTATAATACTTCTCCCTATTAGGAGAGATTAACATAGCACCACCATCAGAACCATGTCTGCTTCTAGCACCATCAAAGTATAGTTCCCAAACTTGATTGTTCTAGTCTTCTAACTCAGTATCCTTCTTAGAAAGATTTGGCTCTATAAATCCACTTTCTTGTACTAAATAGTTTCCCAAACCAGCATCCCAAATAACATTGGCTTGGGCCTTTGAAGTTCTCTCTGATTCTAATTCATCTAGATAGATATCTGGGATACCTTCTATTTTGGTGTTTGTTTCTCTGATGATTGGGGAGTCATCACCATCAAGTGCAAGGCAGCTTGTATTGACTATATTGGATACATAAGGTTCTATATGGTGTGGTGCCAAAGATTTAGACTTGATAGTGACTTTGGTTTCATATCTAGTATGGAAAAGCATGTGATACTAGTCAGAAGAAAGATAGCCTACTATCTTGGCTTTAAACTCCCTTGATAAACATATGGAAAATAGGGTAGGGAGGTCTATGATATATATATCAAGGGGGATAGAGAAATTGGGACTCGCATTAAGGATTAGGCTTGTATCTTTTTCTATGCCTATGGTATTTACTGAGGAACCATCAAGTTGGGTCCCTCTCTTTTGGAAATGTTCATATTTCAGTCCCAACTGGTCAACTACTTTCTTGGGCATGACAGAGCTAGTAGCCCCACTATCTACCATACAATTATGTACTAAAGATTTTTCAATGATCAATGATACACAAAAGGGAGGTGGTTTCAAGTTCCTCCCTTGAATGGTATTTGATTTGGAGTTGCTGCTTGGAGCTTCCTTCTCTTTATCAGTGTTGACCAACACTGGCTTTGTTGTATCTTTTGCAGGTTAAGGAGTTGACACTTCACCCATGGACTTCTTCAAGATTTCAGGCTGGCCTGGAATAGCCAAAGAGTCCCACATAGACATAGTAACATTTGCCTTCTTCATATTGTCCACAATGTTGAAGGGCATTTTTGTGTGTACTCTTTGGTGTGCTTTCACTATGATAGGCTCAACCTCCTTGGAAGGTTGATTTTCCTTGATTGGAATGACAGGGGACTTCTTTAGTATGATAGGAGTAAATGGTTGTGAATATTCTACAGATGTAGAAGCCTTAGCCCTATCTCCCATTTGCTCCATGTCTTGAGCTCTTCTTTTAGACCTAGTGTTGGCAGCAATTGGGGATTCACCATTAACTCCAATGAAATCTTGTTCCTCCCAATTAGGGAGAATGGTATCATCATCATATGCTTATTTTTGGGGCATTGAACCACTAGAAGAGGCCTCTGATTATATATTTGAAGCATTATGCACCATGAGTGCTTGGTGTACCCTTCCATTTAAGCATGTTGTCTAGTTATGGGATTGATTACAAGGATAACACCATTCCATCTCTGTAGAAAGATTATTTTGACTTGGGACCACATCCCTGACTGGATTTATAGAATTAAATGGTGTTGAATTATAAGGTTGGAATGACCATTGATTAAATTTTTTGCCTTTGTCCCTAATAACCTCCTTGATATGATGGCCTATTCTACTGGTAAGATTGTCCCTAATTTTGATATTGTTGATCAGGACCTTGATTCTATTGTTGATAGGATGGTCTACTCCCCTGGTCCTACTTCTTCAAGTTGGTAAGATCTTTGGTCATAGTTTAAAACAAGTTAGCCATCTCTTGCTGATGATTTTGCATCTTTTGTTGATTGTCTCTAATTCAAGTAACTCTTGAGATGGGACCGCTTTTGATTCCTTACTACTTGTACTAGCCTGAGGTGCTACTATGGTGGGTATAGGGGTGAATGAAGGTATTTGCAGAGGTGCAGTGGGCTGGAGATTAGGAAAAAGGGGCATGGGTGGCCTTTTGGCTATCGTGCTTGCCTGGATTAATCAATTTTCAGCCTTGACAACTATGTCAAAAGCTTGAGGCAATGAGGCACCTCTGATGGATTGGATCATGAAAGAGATCTGATTATTCAAACTTTTCAAGAAGTATAGGAAAGCATGGTCAGCTGATGGCCTTACTGAGACTGGGATTCTATTCATGTTTTGAGGAATCTATTATTGAAATCTGTCATTTGTTCTTGAGGGTCTCTCCTTATGGTTGTTAATTGCTCAACCAAAGATAGATTATCTGATTTATCCTCAAAGTATTTACTTAATGAATCTCCTAATCCATTCCCTGAATTAATAGAACCAACAGTAAGAGTTCTAAACCATTCTAAGGCCTTACCTTTGAAAGAGGCTTCTAATAGCTTGGTAGCCACATCTTCTTCTGTGATATTATGTATACTACAGATAGTAGTCACATCTCTTATGTGTTCAAAATTTTTTGTTTGTCCTTCACCTGTGAAATCAGGTAGACTTTTGAGTGCTACCAAGGGCACATCATGATGTTGAGCGAAGTTCAAGGGACTTCCTTGATTGAAGGGTGCAAAAGCAAACTGCCTAGCCATTGCAGGAGCTGTGATTTGCTGAGTAGCAACTGTGTGAGTGGTATTAAGGGGTGGAGCTGAATCTTCTTGTAGCTCTCTATTTAGAGATCTTCCTCTTCTTCTAAAATGAAAGGGAAAGGTATCCACTATGAGGCACGTGGTGTAGACTGTACCCTCCTTATAGGGGGTTTTCTTTGAGATCTTCTGTGGTAACTTATTTTCAAGGGCAGTTGCAAGAACTCAGAAGGCTTTGAGCTTCTTGTCTCAACTTTTAACATAAACTTTGAGCAGGAATGGATCTTTTGTTCTTCACCAGTGGAGTCCCCAGATATACTTGACAGGAAAACCTCTCTAGGTCTTTATTATGCAATCAATATATCAGGGATAACATAATATTTGCAAATAAAGTTCTTTTATGGTCCCACTGGGCGTGCCAGAACTGTTATACACTAAAATTTCCACCCTAGGTCAAGCTCTCATAGTATTTATAATCTAGTATAACATGGGAATCATTTCCAGGTTGTGGGACCTTTGCTAACTAAAATGAGACCTCTAGGTTCTAGGCTGGTTCCTCTTGGATAATCACCCAAATTTTCTTCTTAACATGAAAGTAAATCTTTGATGGAAAAGGGATAGAAGGAATGATAAAAGGGAAATGATTGATAAGAAAACTATCCTACTAGGTGATACACCGAAGGTAACTTGAATCATAACACATTAACTAACCTCAAAATGAAACCTTGGATCTAATAGAACACAAATTTCTAGATAGGCTTGCATAAGTATTTCATAGAGAGGTCTGAGATAAGCAGAGGCTATTCATGGAAAGAAGTAATTTCACAAACAATAGCATATTCACTAAGAGTAGACACGAACTATGAATTGAAAACAAACATCCACTTCTACAACCAGGCAGATGAATGAGACAAAATGATAAGGGGTTGAAGAATATCCATAAACTCATCTAAATCAGATCATCCATAGCAGTACAAAAAATTTTAGACAAGAAAGAGGGCTCAGGAGCTCCAATATTTCTCTAAAAATCATTCAATATATTCTAATTCAGTAAGAGAAGTCGAGACAAGAAAGCCCAGGGATAGAGAAAATGTCACAAAAAGCCTTTTCAATATCCAAAAATCAATGAGAGATTACAACATATGAAAACCTAAGGGTAGAGAAGATGCCACAAAAATCTTACATAAGCTGAAAAACTAAGCTAAAAATCTCTAAAACTAACTTATATGCATGTTCCTCCTAGCACGCAGGCTCAAGGAAACAATCTGATTTAGGGTTACAATTGATTTGCTAAAATAATTAGAAACCCTAACTCTGTTGATTCTCATCATTAATGCCTTTAGAAAAATCCTCAGAAATATCTTGTTCGATCTGATATGGCTTTGAATATCCTTCTCATTTCCATAACTATGCTTCTGAGAATTGGGACGATCCAACTACTTCCCTGCAAGTCGCTTCTGTCATAACTTTGAGATCATATATTTGAATTTTTAAATGTTTGAAAGATAACGGTCACAGCTGGTGCAAGATATTTCATCCACTACCTTGATTCAAAATTGACTTCATCTTAAAACATGACCATCAATCTCATCCTTTTGACTGGTGGCTAACTTTAACCCATTTCCTAACTCTACACTCACCTTTGGTTTCATTTTCCATATTGTCACTGAGCCGCTTGATCTTTTTTCTAACCCTGGCCATATCACGAGACCACGCGACAAGTGTTGGATCTCTTTTGAATAAGATGGTAGTCGCTAAGTCTCTAAATACCTTTGGCATATTCCTTTCCTTCACGAGAATAAGCGACTAAAGGAAGTTTCTTAATCATGAGATAAATCAGAATATTTTGCTTTGGTTACGAGATCGCCCGACCGAATGCATAGAACCTGGGTCCACTTACTACCATGTGTCACACTGTGATTTTCCATTTAATTTTAACTCAAGTATGATCCTTCACTTACCATGGTTCATATCTAGAGATAACTCGACTGAGAAAATGCAAAGTCTCGTGAAGATTTTTTAACCTTGGAGTTTATCACAAGACTTCCCGATTAAAAGAATTTAACCCTACCCAGCTCAAACTAAGGTTATATCAGGAGATTACCCAACTTCCCTCTTATCAACATTCAATCCAACAACGGTCACATGATCTCATGGTAAAAATGGAATATGCCTTCTCATTACGAGACTACGAGACTAAAGGAAGTCTCAGGGTCATCGGATAAAATGGAATATGCTGCTTTCCTTTCCATGACTTGGAGACTTTAAAGGAATACAAATACGCACATGGAAAAAGGGAAACTTAAGTGACCTCAAAAGGTAATGACAATTTAGAAGGTCATCGGTCAACAAGGTTTTTATAGAATACATAGGGTTTTCATACTAGAATATTTTGCACAAACAAGGCAGACTAGAGAGCTAAAAACATAGCAGAGGACACAACCAAGACCAAAAAATATAAGGTCTTTCCAATTATGAAACTATAAGAAGATCATCTTTGTACATCGATCCCCAGTAGTGGTATAGGTGAGCAATTCCACCCAACCATGTGGTACCCATAGGTCCACCACATTGTGCTCAATGGAGATATGACCCAAGCATAATCACATAAAACACACCCAAGAAAGAGGCTACACACACGCCAATCAATGCAAGACTCAAGGTACACAAATGAACATGATTGCAATGCAGTATTTTAGGTCACTACTTAGAACATGCCAAGGATACTATGTAGGGACTCTAGTGGAGTGTCATCACTTGGCTCGTACTAGCCCAAGCGGTATGTCGTACAGTAACTCAACTCCCTTGGGAGGCCTCATACCGTGTCCTCGTACTAGCTCAAGCACGAGACTGGCTATCGTCAGACATTGCACTCTCACCCTTGGTACTCCCAAGTGGAATATTTCATGGTAACTCTACTCCCTTAGGAGGCCACATACCATATAGGTGAACTCTTATCTTTTATTAAGTTTTGTTACCCATGTGTTTGTTTGGTTATCACTTTATTAAACTTCTACATGTTACCTTGTCGGCCACTTCCTGACTGGGATAACCATGAGAAGCCACTCCACAAATCTACCTTTACATACCCTTTCTCACCATATGACAAGTTCCAAAAGGAAATGTAATTCCCAACCCAACCCCCAATGATCAACCACTCAACTGGCCTATATCCAGGAGTCTGGATCTCGCCAGATCCAACATAAGCACACTCATATGCACATGGGTGAACGCAACTATCACCACATAACCATCAAATGTAATGAAATACAAGGGGTTTGATTCATGGAATGAAACAAGATTAAATAAAAAACCTCACTTGGGGAGTACATCTGAGTGGAAACCACAAGAGAAAACAAGGAAACAGACAAAATCGGCCAAAGGGCCAAAATCACCAAAAAACACTGACAGAGAACTTTTAGATCGAGGTATGAGAATATCAAGAATGTCCTCTATCCATTCCAACTCCATAATATGACTCCGTGTAACAAAGGCTACCATAAAAATAACTCAAAACATGCCAACAAGGCCACAACCAAGAACTGGGCGACACACAAAATAAGGCGACACCCAAAATACAAACTACTTGGAATTTGAAAAAATAGAAAACACATTTCTAAAACACGCCCAAACTACCTAAAATCCAATAAAATATAATTTTTGGGCACACACGGAAAATATGACAGTATAACTAGGTATAAATCACCATTTTTAAAGTATGAAAACATGGAAATACTCATGCCCACCCAACCGGGTCATGGAAATGCATAAGAACAGAGGGGAACAGTAGTTCTCAACTCCCAAACAATCTAATATCAAAATAATGAACAAAAAACAAATCCAAACAGTGAAGTTGAGAAAGCCCTACCTCACACGGCTGGTAAAAACTAAGGGTAGAAAATTGCAAAGAGACCGCGAAAATAGAAAGGCTCCACAGAAAGGTAAGGAATCGCGACACAATCTTGACGAGCCTCTACCCACAAAAATATGACAAACGGATCGAACACAACAAGCACAATTCAAAACTTCTCCAAAAGGTGTTTGGAGCAAAACTTCAAATTCTCAAAATGCCAGAAGAAAAGTGAGTTAGAAAACTCTCTTTTTGCCTCATATAAGCACTTTTAAAAAGTGACTTATAAATTAGGTTATCAAACCATTTAATAAAATAATTGGCTAAGTCCCAAAATTAAATAAATATAATTCCAAGAATTTTGAATTCAACTGGCTAGAAATAAATAAAAATAAAATAAAACATTAAAATCCCCCAAAACAATAAAATCATCATTAAATTAAATATATTCCACGACAACTGTGGAACCCTAAATGCACAGATATGCTCATTGGTCCATTCACATAATGCATTATGAATCCAGATTTACCACAATAACTGGATGGTTAATTAATAAAATGACACTACAGATACGTCGCCCATACAGGGATGACATTGGCTCAACATGAACGACCAAGGTCACTATCTCTTGGTGCCACTACGAGGGACATAGGTACACACTCAAATCTTGTACTCAGGATGAATGTACCTGGTACTTGTTCAGTAAATGAGCAAACATCAAGTGTAGCCACTCAATTATATAAATAGCCAAAGTGCAAACAAATACATAATTACGTGAAGGAGAATGAGACATCGTGTGGATCTCGCAAGCAAGTGACTACGACTCTATCTCACTTCATACAAGCACCGACATGCAAGATGCATAATGGCGGTGTAGTACAACATCACTATATATATATGTATATATATATATATATATAAATATATATAATCACTTATTAATGTATTACATTTAAATCATTAATTAACCATTTATAGCCATCTGAACATATAATTACTGAAAATGAAAGACAATTATCCACAACATAATTGCACCATAATTAGAAGTCCAAATAAAAACTATCAAATAATAATATACTCCTTAGTCCAAATCTGAATACAAAATAACCCATATATCATCATAAAGCATCATGTCACATCACTAGCATCTTCATGCATATATGATCAAACTGAACAACAACATCATCTAACATCTAACAACTATGATACTGGTGATCAAAATAAGGTATAGTCATTGAAGCATCTCATCATGCAAATAACCAGCAATAAACCAAGTGTCTCTCGATCAAAATAACCATGGAACAAAATGTAAACATGAGAGGCACTAAATCCTCCCCCAGTAGGTATAGGCTTACTTATGGAAGCCTGCAAAAGGTCTGGGAACAAATCTCTCAACTGCCCATCCTCCCATGTGGCAGAACTCTCATCACCCGGGTCCCATTGGACCCTTACTTTCTCTATGTCCCAACCTCTGAGGGTCAGCCTCTGATGCTGAAGAATGTAGACGGGCTCCAAAGAAAGTTTTGCGCCCTCTACCTATAAAGCATACCAATCAAGAACATGGGTCGCATCAAGAATATACTATCTGTTGGTAAATAGATTGTTCTTTTGAATGTAACTCTAAAATACCTAGAATTGTGTAAGAACAATCGAATACAACAGTTGGGAAATAGTTACTTGAGAACCTATTTTCCCTCTGAATTGGAAGGTACAACTCCCTTATGTGAATAATGTTCGATGAATTTTAGTCTTTCCTAACCTAACAGGGGTATGCTCTTAACCCAAGAGCAGGAGAGGTAAACCAAGCTAAATTTAGACATAAAATAGCTCAGCCAAGTAATTACAACTCTAAATCTAACCAATTCTAGGACTTTATCGATCAGATTAACTCCCCAAAACTGGTGATGCATAGGCCAATAATAAAATGCAAATGCAGGAATGAAAGCTAACAATGCGATGATACGAGTCAATCTATATTATAAGAACATTCCCAAAACTTAGAGAATCAACTGATTTTCCCCTAAATTAACCGTATCAAATCATTATACAAAACTTCGGTTCAAATACAGATTACGAGTCTAATTCAAATGAGACATTTGAATTCAACAGAAAGATAAATGAGATGCAATGGGATAGTTAAAGAAATGGCATTCAGACATACACAATTGACTCAGCAACGATGATATATTCTTCACACCAAAATTTAGCCAACTTTTGTATTGATTTTTGGATTCATACATATAGAGTTCCAGATTGAACCGTTACAAAAAGGAGTAACCGAAATGGCTCAACTTCCCAACTAGAAATGATAACCAAAGGTTTATCCGTTAAAAAACTTTGACAAAAATAGCACAAGAGGAGAATATATTTATGATTCGGCTTCCTTCCCCTTATCTAATTTAGCCCCACAGGCAATCACAACAATGATGACCTGGATGAGCTCTTCCTGTCTATTGACGTGGACATTGGTGTAACAGATGAGCCATCTAGAATTCTCTTTGGCTAGAGTCTTGATTGCTTTTGACTGGTCTTTTAGTTCTTCCTGTTGCCCAAATTTTTCATCCTATGCAATTTGGCCTGGTCTGCCCTGTGTGACCATCTAATCCCTTTATCCCTCCTAAAGTGCCTGTTTACCGATTTTTGGTACCAAGATCAATCGGGTGAATTTACTATGTTTTGAATGGAGTAGGGTAAAATTCTCAGTTCTGTTCGATCAAATTCATACTCATTCTCTGAATTTATTGCTTTCTGCTCTTTCCCGGGCTTTTTGATTTTAAATCCTCTGTGTTTGCCGCGCGGAAAGAGGTCAAACCCCTTTTTAAAGTTATGCTTTATGCCTTCTCGCTTTGTCACGTTAGTAGTTCTGAAAAGTCTTTAGGTTGCACGAGTGCGCGACGAGCTATAATCATGTCATCACGCAATCGCGAGCTATTTTTGAGTAGGTCTGATCCGTCCGCGAGTTGGCGACGAGCTGTTTTGGAAGAAGTCGCGCAATCGCGATGAAGTTATGTCAAAGACTTTAAGTTGCGCGAGTGTACGATGAGCTATAATAATGATCATCTCGCAATCGCGATCAGTTTCTGTTTGTTCTTAGTCTGTCCGTGAGTGAGCGGGTTCGATGTTTCAATGATAATCGCACAGTCACGATGTCTTTTGCAGATCAGGTTCCTAGTTCGCGAGTCAGCGACGAGTAAAGATTATGAATGTGTCGCGCACCCACAACAATTTTTTATGTCAGTATCAAGAGCTCACGAGTATGTGATGAGCTAAAGATGGGATGCGTCGCTCAGTCGCCAGTAAATGAGGGTGATCAGAAAGTAGCTCGCGACTAGGCGACGAAGGAGAAGAAATATTGTCGCACGCTCGCAATCAGTCATAAAGCGGAATTTTCAGGCCCATGAGTATGCGATGAGAAATAATAGAGGCTCATCGCTCACTCATGAGGATCTTTCAAAGATCCCAGGTTGTTCAGTTTGCAGAGGTGAGATACTCTGCTTGGTCTGCAGTGTTTCCAAAGGTTGATCAGAGAATTATAAATTTTAGAAAATTATGCACAGAATAGTCTGTTGATCTCTGATTAGATTTGTTTCAATATCGGTAAAGGAAAGGAGATTCAGAGTGCGACAAGCAAGGAGTCAGAAAGATATTAGATATTTTCTCAGACGCTGGAAGCCAGATATTTTTACAGGTGGAAAGATCAGATTTTAAAAAGATCAGAGGTTGCAGTTGATAAGTCTGCAGAAGAGTTATTGCATTTCAGAGACTTTCGTGACTCTTCTAGAGGGATAAGACTACTTCTTTAAGGGAGTATTGATGATGGTATGGATTTTGGGTCACCAACTGGTATTTTTTGTAGACTTTTGAAGAGTTAGACGACGGCTGAGCAGGCCAAATCCGATCCAGAAGTTATTGCTCTCCAAAAATGCAGTTGGCTAAAAAAAACATAAGTATGAGTTGAAGACTCATTTGTAAGGAGTTCTGATTATGCAAGGAGGCATGCTTTGTGACATTTTCTCTGTCCTTGGTATTTTTGTGCATAAGTCTGTAACTCATTGTGAGAAATAATATGCAGAGCTTCAAGTTCTT